>CAHIKZ030000313.1:57500-292500 GCA_903632075.3 Acanthosepion pharaonis | reverse complement strand
ACACAAAAAAAACACAATCAGATTATAATACATAAGCACCCAGACATAATTAGATACACACACACACACACACACACACACACACACACACACACACACACAAACATACACACACACTAAAAAAAAAACAAAAAAAAACAGAGGTGGGGGGGATACATGAACATCTTTACAGCCCTTTATGAAAAAAGGATATATATATATATATATATATATATATATATATATATATATATATATATATATATATATATATATATATATATATCATTCATTGGTACAGTTGGTATGACGTTTGCCTGATAACGTGACTGTAGTGCATACATACATACATACATACATACATATATATATATATATATATATATATATATATATATATATATATATATAATTTTTATTAAAAATGACTGACAAATCACTTCGATTAACCTTTTTATTAAGTTTTTCTTGCATTGTTAAAAGAGATTTCTTTTCTGGACATAGAGTGAGTTCAAATCTCCCCATAGTCGATTTGTTAGGAAGTAGACATATCACCAGTTGACCCAAGCCTTGTGAGTGAAATTCGGTAGACGGAACCCTTGCATAATTACAGTATAAACCTCAGGTGGGCTTTGTGGGTGTTGAATAAACGCAAAAGTGCGCCTGAGCGAGCGTCTGCAACAGGGATTTGCTAGCCACCCTAATAGACGGGCATCCTCGAATATATATATATATATATATATATATATATATATATATATATATATATATATATATAGTCAAACCTAGTGAGCCAGACAAACCTACCCAGGTTTCACCTAAGCGGTTACCTGACGATCTGCATAGGTGAAACCTGGGCTTTGTCTGGCCTACTAGGTTTATCTAGGTCTGCTCTACGGTTGTATTGAGCTCTTTTTAATTAGTTGTTCACTCGTGTCGAGGTTTTTCTTTGGGCTTTAAACCTGTATCTGTGCGATTTTTTTCGACAGACTTTCATGTTCCTGGCTCTTTCTTTTTTTTAAAACCTTTTTTTTCCTTCGAGATTGATTTGATTATTGGCAAATCAAAAATTCGAAGGTTTTTCGAGACGAGTATATATATATATATATATATATATATATATATATATATATATATATATATATATGAATTTCGAAGGGATTCATTGATTTATTTTTAAAGTGACATTATTATTACGTCATACGTTATTATACTCGTTATTTCGTATATAAAATTTCGATCCCTATCAGGGAACGCCTTTTCATTACTAAGTTTTCTTGAATGCACAGGCCGGCCGACGAACGTAATAAATTGTCTGATAAATAAAAATGGTGCGTCTAATTCAAATACGAAGCACCCAATTTTCCATAATTTATCTTTCGTTCTTTTTCTTTCTTTCTTTCTTTCTTTTTTTTTTTTTTTTGTTATGGCAATAAAGACACAAGAGAGGAATTGAGTTAAACAAATATATTAACAGAAACAGTAATACAAACATATACAAACAAGAGACTGTTCGGTCTGACTGTCAGAGCTGACTGCTGGAAACTTTCCTCTCTAAAAGGCAATACCTGCTCCTATTTATAGCTGGGAGAGTTCATGCGTGCATGGGTAAATTACCATAACAGGAATAAACATGAGTTTACTTGTAGAACTAGTTTTAAGCCAACCGGAAGCATTGCTCTCAGCTGAACTTCACCTTTAAGATGGCGGCTCTCCGAGATTCTATTCTAGGATTGGCAAACGCATTCACACATACGCTTAACATGGCATAACAGGTTTTTAAAGGGAACAGTAATGATTATTCTTGATTTTTCTTTGTCTGAATGATTAAGAATTTTTGTTTATATTTTTCTGCACTTGAATTCAATAGAATTGCGTTAAAACAAAAGTTCGTTGAGTTTATCACTAACTGCCGTTTGAGCATGTGATTTAGTTTCAAGCGTTACGGAAATTTACGACATGCTATATTTTTATGTGTCGGTGTTCGATAGACCTTCCATTGCATATCTTTATGGTGTCGAGATAGGGGTGGTTTTCAGTGCGTCCATGTCGCAACCGAACGTGACACAAGGTCAGTTTAAAGTTGGTTTACTTACAATACCGTGAAAAAAAATTGCTCAAGCCACCTCGAGTTAAACAAATATATTAACAGAAACAGTAATACAAACGTCTACAAACAAGAGTGTTACAGCAAGAATGTTTGGTCCGACTGTCAGAGCTGACTGCTGGAAACTTTCCACTCTCCAAAAGGCAGTACCTGCTCCTATTTATAGCTGGTAGAGTCCATGCATACGTGGGTAAATTACAATTAGAATCAGCAATATTATTGGTTCTAATCTCGGCTTCAGTCACTTTTCCACTGTCGTAAAGTTGCCTTTCTGTGTCTTGTCTCTGTCCTGTGTATGACGATAAACTACACCCGCGTCCTGGGTAAGACGATAAACTACGTCCAACAGCAAGGCCTCTGATCAGGAGGTTTTGAGGAGCGTAGAATCACCTCTTAATTGCTGGTGTTCCCAGATCCACCCTGGCCCGGTGAGGTAGCACCTGTTAGGGTCTTAGCTATAGGCAAATAGTTAACCCCCAAATTGGGGTGAAAACACTGTGAAAGTGTAAAAATAGATTTTAATACCTGAAATATTTTTTGTAAAAAAATTATTGCCAGCAATACATTTTTGAAGAAAAAAATATTACCAAAAATAGATTTATGAAGGAAAAATTATTACCAGCAAGAAAAATTTTGTCAGCAGTAAATAACCCATTGAGGTTGATATGTCGTAAAACAAAATAAACCAAATCAAACCAGACTCGACAAAAACCCTCTTTACAAAATACGTCAATGAAACCTGATCTACAAACTGATTTCTTACAAAGAATACACATTCTAATCATACGAACCTATCCTAAAAATATTGTCGGCATTAAATAACCCATTGAGGTTGATATGCCGTAAAGCAAAACAAACAAAACCAAGCTATCTATATGAATCTATATCAAAATTTTGTTGGCATTAAATGACCCACTGAGGTTGATATGCCATGAACCAAACCAAACCGAACCAAAATGTCTTTTCTATAAATACTTTCATCGTAATTGAGTCTTTCTTTATGGTATTGAATTTTTGAATTTAATCGCAATCGGCGTCGAGATTTCATCAATTTACAGTTGAGCTGGTTAGATGTAGCCGGAAGTTCTATGCTAACAGTTTCTTCTCTCGCACTTGTAGAACTTCATTTTGGCTCCATGCTTTCCAGCCAACTTTAAACTTCAAAAACTTAAATGCAATGTTAATCGCTATCTACTGTCCTCCTGATTACTCTTCTTTTGCTCTTGCTCCTCAATAATGTTTTTGTTTTTTAATTCTTCCACAGCCAGTAACCCCTTGTGTATTATTGGCTTTACTGACTTGCTTGGGGGGAACTCTGTTAAAAAAAATTAAGTAGGTAGCCTGAATGCCAACAAAGGTGATAAGACTCAGTACTAGGCCTCCGTTGGTCAGGGCTGACCATGGATAGCATCCTAATAGTCTGTTTGTCTGTTTGACATCTGTAACTGTAGAGGCCAATGCGAGAGTGACAATCTCCAATGCAGAGGTCGCATGTGTGTTCTGTCTCTGGTCTGTTGGCGCTTTCACTTTGCTTTCTGCGGGCTCGGCTTTCCGTGGCGACTTGTGTCAGCTTCTCCTCCCCTGACTTGAGATTGGTCAGGGTTCCTCGCCACTTGGATCGTATGGCTGCCAGGCTCTCCCAGGACTCCGTGTTGATGTCCACAGCTTTCATGTCGCGTCTCACGACATCGAGGTACCGCAGCTGTGGTCGCTCGGCGGTTCTTCTCCAGAGGCAAGTTCTCCATACAGGAGGTCTTTGGGGATTCGACCGTCTAGCATGCGATGGACGTTGCCCAACCAACGGAGTCTGCGCTGTCTGAACAGTGTGAACATGCTGGGCAGACCTTCTCGAGACAGGACCCCAGTATTGGGCATCTTGTCCTGCCACGCTATTCCCAGGATGCGGTGGATGCTTCTCATGTGAAAGGTGTTCAGACGCCTTTCTTGCCTGGCATATGTGGTCCAAGCCTCGCTGCCATAGATACCCTGGGGCTCTTCAGAGAGTCCGGTCAGCATAGTCCGAACGTTCCAACAGCCCAATTTTAGAGCTGATTTCTTTTGAAAATTCTTGTTGTTGCCTAGTACGAAGGTTGCAGTCTGCTTGTCGGTTGTCTCCTAATCTTCATGCACCCAATGAAGAAGGTCGACCGTGGCGGGACAACACCTTACTGGCTGGGGGCTGCCTAGGTTGAGGCGTGCGGCAGCTGTCCAATGAGATCCGAAAATCTCTCCCACTGACAAGAACAACGCCTGGCGCTTCGCTCTATGCTAATCAAGTGGTAGCTTATAACCGGTAACTGCCGTTTTCTATGTTGTGTCGACGTCAAAGGCGGAGCTGGATTGTCATCTCCGGGTGTAGTGCAGAGTGCTGTGTGGTGTGGCCTAGGCGATGTGGCTGGAGGACAGGCTGTTGCCCGTGCAGCACGTCCCCCAACTCCACGTCATCGGTGAACACAAAGGAACGACAGAGAAGCTACAATTTGAGACCGGTGCCGTGGCAGAAGCTGCCAGAACGGGTTGGGTACCACGGCGAACTGAGGGACTCCGTCTCCGGATTTTTCTTCGAGGTTTACTTCTGAAGACTTTTCTGTGGCTGAATATGGCCGCAAGGCAGCGGAGGTTTGAAATAAGGATTTTCCTTCTCCTAGGTGAACTCTCTTCCCAGGCTGTCGAGCTCCACCTACCCAGTCTGTCCTGCTATTCAGCCCATAGGTACAAGTAATGGACTCAAGTGACTGTAACGGGACCGACTGAAACTCGAACTCCGATCTTTGATTTCACGTTCCGCCACAATTCCTGGAGTGGTAAAACGCGCTATAACAAATATAATTATTTGCCCGCTGCCCCACGCAGCAAGATGTGGCACAAGGCCGAGTTTAAAGTGGGGTACCGGAGCCCGTAGGCTCGGGCAAAAATTCCCTAGAGACCACGTAAATATGGAGTCAGTTTCCCGAGACGAGACTCTGTCTTTCGGCAGAGCCTCCTCTGGGGAATACCCTCTGACATAAGCCAGCAACAAATATAACAACCAAGATGACGAAGGACACACGACTAAATAAATTAATGCATAAGTGTGTCACTGTAAGAGGATACAGAGCTTTTTAAGGTCAAATATACATTTTTTTTTTAAAAAATCGCAATATGTCTCAGTCATCAGCCACATCTCGTCTCACTTCTGTCCTGATACAGTTTTTTTTTGTGGTATGAATTCAAGATTTAAGCATCACGTGATTTACTGGGTAATTAGGTCTGTCTGGTTTTTGGGGTGTCGAGAAAATAAAATAGCAGCTCTGTGATTAAAGAACGGAAGACAAACAAATAATTGTGTCTTTGGAGAAAATATAGAAATCTGAGAACTGGTGGGCAAACAATTGAAAGAAGAAGAGGCTTTGATAAAAATGTCATGATGTCAAAGGCATAGGGTCTTTGGAAACAGGCAAACTGTAGACACCCTCAGTAGATATTAAGAATACATACATACATTATATATATGTAGTTATGTAGGTATACTATATTTATGGGTAAAAATACTCAACATCAGGATCAGAGAGTATGTAAACATAAAAATGGACAACACCGAGCGGCATATATATATATATATATATATATGTAATTCCAAGGTTTGAATAAGTAGCTCTAAATAGAGTCTGGTCAAAATTACCCATCTAGCATAAAAGTGCTCCATGACAAAAAAATGACAGAGCATTTAAATATTAATTTAATAACCAGTTAGGCAATGACTGGCTACTACTTTAAGTTTCATGTGCTTGCACACAATCTTCAAGTAGCCAGTCTTTCTCTCTCTCTCTCTCTCTCTCTCTCTCTCTCTCTATATATATATATATATATATATATATATATATATATATATATATATATATACACATACACACACACATATATATATATATATATATATATATATTCAGTTGCAGGGATATGAGTTTGTAACCATGGGTTTTATGCTTTCTAAAAGAATACACACACACACACACACACACACACACACACACACACACACACACATATATATATATATATATATATAAGATTATAGCACAAACTTTCATAACTGAATCAATAAGCTGTCAGATCCTCATACGTCGAAACCGACGGAGAGTCCATTATTATTATTATATATATATATATATATATATATATATAAAGAATATATATAATTTCTAAAGAATATATATGTATATTCCCAAAGAATACACACACACACACACACACACACACACACACACACACACATATATATATATATATATATATATATATATATATATATATATATAAATGAAATAAATGAACATGTTTCATGTGATATGCAATCGTCAGGCCTGACGATTACATATAGCATGAAACAGACTGTCGCCTCTAAGTGTTGACTTCTATGTTCACTTTTATATTTACACACGCTCTATCTCTGATATTGAGCACTTTATCTCATAAATATAGCACACACCTTAAGACTATATTTCTATATATATTCATATATATATATATATATATATATATATATATATATAATATAAATTATACAATTATATACAAACGTCGGTATATGTGTATTTAATAAAATACGTCATACTAAATTGAGTATTGTTTTTTTTTACACCATAAATTAAATAAATATTTATTTGCTTTTCTGTGTATGCACGTACAGTTACTAATATTAGTTTATTAACTTTTCTCTCTCTCTCTCTCTCTCTCTCTATCTATATCTATATATATATATATATATATATATATATATATATATATATATATAAAAGAATGAATACTAACTACATAGTTTATATTAGTAACTATGGTTTCAACCGGCAAGGTTGTTTTAGGTTGGGGAGATTAATAGTGATTCCCGAAAGTTTTTTTTTGTTTTGTTTTTCAACATTCCCAATGGAGATTGTGGTTGAAGGGGAGGAATAAAGCAAGAGTTGGGATGTAAGTGAGGCGGGGGGGATTAATATTAATAAAATTTATATTAAAAAAATGTATTAAAATATAATAAAAGAAGGATATAAAATATTAGAATGAGGCTAAATTAATATTAATAATAATTAATAATTTTGAAACTAAGGAGGGAGGTAATGTTAGAAAGAATGTAAGGAAGGGAGAAAAATATATTAATAATATTATTATAATATATCAATATATATATCGGGAAGGAATAATAATTATTCAGGGGAGGGGCAAATCAATATTGATTTGCTCCTCCCCTCAGTTATTATTTTATTTGCCTGCATCCTGGTTATTCGTTGGGAATCGTGTCGTTTGAAATGGCCTATCGTGACGTCATATGTAAAATTGGGAACGAGGCCGCTCAAAAAGAATGCGGTTTATTTTATTTTATTTTATTTATTAAGTCATTAATATTTGTTTGCTTTCATTTATAACACTAGTATATGTGTGCACATTAATTATATGCACTTCAAGATACCGTCTCCTGTGGTGAATGATATTTTATTTAATGTGGGCTGTTCATTTGGTATAAAAAAAAGCTTCTAGAGTTTTGAGTCTTTTCTTGCATTGGATGCAATAGATAACACAGTTATCTACTAATCTTTGTCTTATGTTGGTAGTTCTACTTTGGTTGTTTCTGTTGTGATGCACTATATGTTTTCTTATATATATATATATATATATATATATATATATATATATATATATAAAAAATTCAAATTAAAAATTATAATGTTTTATTTTATGAAAGTATTTATTTATTTATATATATATTTGATATTTCAAATTGTCCTCAATTTTTCATCAGAAATAACTGTTTGTTACAAATAAATTAAAATTACTGTTTGTTAGCAAGTAGCGTCCTTCGCGAGACACGGACGTCACGTGACATGGAATGTCACTGTTCGGGTATTCCTAACTTAAATCTAACTGTCATAAATATTTTAAAAAAAAAAAAAATTTTTTTTACTATATCAAAAAAAATTGCTTAACTATTGAAATATTTATAAAGATTTAAAACACCTAAGTCCCTATTCAACCCTAGTTTATGTGTATTTAATTTTAAAATCCAATATGTTTCAATAAGGACGCTACTTGCTAACAAACAGTAATTTTAATTTATTTGTAACAAACAGTTATTTCTGATGAAAAATTAAGGACAATTTGAAATATCAAATATATATATAAATAAATAAATACTTTCATAAAATAAAACATTATAATTTTTAATTTGAAACTTTTTTTATATATACATATTAAGAAAGTATACGTGGCTTCTCATTATATATATATATATATATATATATATATATATATATATATATATATATATATATATATATATATATATATATATATATATATATATATATATATATATATATATATATATATATATATATATATATAAAGAAGTAATGGATTTTATTTTTTAATCCCGAATATTTTTATTACATTACATATTATTTTTAGTGAATGCCTGTGTTTGAGTATATTCCCATCTTTATTTTAAAATACTTATTTTGGTCTGTTAATAATTTTTACATTAATAATATACATATATATAATTTTATATATATATATATATATATATATATATATATATATATATATATATATATATATATATATATATATATATATATATATATATATACTAGCAGTATAACCCGTCTTTGACTGGGTCTTTCATTACTGGGAATTTTTACCGTTCAATCCGAGTAGCTTAAGTTTAAAGTCAGCCTACTCGAAAATCAGTATTAGGTGCAACTGAGGCACATCTCTAAATGGAGGGGGGGCGGAGGTTAACAATTTGATTTGGGCTGAAAAGGGTCGTTTTTGCGTTCTCAATCTTGTTTCAGCCTCACGCCCAGCAGCAGTTGAAGAGGCCTTTCTTCTCAGCCGTTGAGTCTTTTGATCAGCAGTTTCAGCCTCATGCGCAGAAGCGTTCAGGTATGCTCTTCTGGAAAGCCGACGGCTACGTTGATCTTCAGACTCAGTGGTACATATTATATCACATATTATATAGATGTGCACATATTCTGTTGCGGATTGTAGCTGAGTGAAAATTTATCCGAAGGTAATTTATTTAAGGCAAAGATTATGCGTGCTTATTATGCATTATCCCACAACACGTAGATCAAATAAAGAATATAAGGACAATTTGCATTGCAAGAAATTACTAAAAATACAGTGGTTAGAGATCCAGAAATGAAGAGATTTTTATATATACAATAGATATACATGCAAGGATAACTGAATGTTTGTTGATTGTGGCAATTGAGACAAGGCTATAAAGAATGTTCATGCAGAAATTTGGTCAATAAAGTTAATGGTTTTGATTTGTTAGTGAAATTAAAATAATTTGGTTTCTCCAAGGAAAAATCTCAAATGTGTTCGTTCAAATATTAGTGTGTTACTTGTTAGTTAGAATTTAAGTTGTGAAGAGTTGTTTGCCTTTAATTGTTTGGCTAAATTGATGAATTGTACAATTACTGTTTGTTTTTTTTAAGTCAATTGTAATTTGATTACCACGCGGACAATGGTCGGTTGAGTGCTGCATTGAACTTCTTGAGAATTTTGAAGTGATGTTGAGTCAGTGAATTGACACGCGTGGAGTTTGGTAGCATCTCACGAAACTTGATGACTGACTGACTTGAATTGAGTCATGCGGCTGTTTATATAGACTTTGGCGTCTAAAAATCAGCTCCAGGGAGCTTCGGCGGGAAAAAGGATCTGTTTTGACTTTGCTATAGTTTAGTGTTTCTTAACCAATAGAAGATTGAATTTATTGAAACGAAGTGGTGATTGGTTAAGGCTTTTTTAAAGGGAAGAAGACATCTTTACGAATGGGGTGGAAGGCTAATGTGGAAGATTCCACAATTCTATCATACGAACTTCAAGATAGCTTCTTCTGTAGTGAATGGTATTTTATTTAATGCGGGCTGTTTATTTTGTATAATCAATAGTTTGCAGAGTTTTGAGTCTCTCCTTGCATTGGGTGCAGTAGAGTATTTTGGTGTTATCTACTAGACTTTGTCTTATGTTGACAGTTACATTTTGGTCATCCGTCATGGATAAGACGATAAAATACATCCGCGTCCTTGGTAAGACGATAAACTACGTCCAGCAGCAAGGCCTCTGATCAGAAGGTTTCGAGGAGCGTGGAACCACCTCTTAATTGCTGGCGTTCACAGGTCCACTCTTACCCGGAGTGGTAGCACCTGTTAGGGTCCTAGCTATGGTTAAATAGTTAACCAAACTGGGGTCAACACACTATGAAAGTGTAAAAATGGGTTTTAATCCCAGAAATACTTTGTAAAAATATTATTACCAGAAATAAATTTTTGAAGATAAATTTTTACCAATTATACATTTTTGAAAAAAAAAAAAGCATATTGACGGCATTAAATAACCCATTAAAGTTGATATGCCGTAAAACAAAATAAACCAAACCAAACCAAACCATTTTGGTCGTTCTTGCTGCCTAAAAATATCTTATATAATGTTAGCCTTATTAATAAAAACAAAAAAATCCAACACTCAATAATATAAACTATGAACATGGACACAATATTTTGAACGTGTTTTGAAAATTAAACATTATATAAATAGATGTATAGAACAATCTATATCTAGTTAAGAGTTACTATATTTCAACTTTGAAAATGGCTAAATGTATAGCTGAACGCGCATGGAAAAAAAACAACAACATTTGGACAGTTGTTTTATAATTTATCTACTGAAAAGAAAAATATATAAGATGACACGAGAAATTATATAAAAACTTAATCAAAGCACCTTTTCTTTCATATTTAATGAAACTTGCCTGAAAGAAGGATTGCGGCCTATATATATATATATATATATATATATATATATATATATATATATATATATATATATATATATTGAAATTCATTTTTTTTTCATTCCATTCCATTTGAATTTATTTACACGCTTTTATTTTTTTAAACTTGATAAGTCCATTCCTATTTTTTTTTTTTTTTTTAAAAAATGCCTTATAAATTTTGCCTTTTCTGAGCTTTATTAAATTCTGTATTTTTAAATATATATATATATATATATATATATATATATATATATATATATATATATATATATGAAATTATTTTTTTTTCATTCCATTCCATTTGTTAATTTAATTTACACGCTTTTATATAGTTATTCCCAGAAAAATAAACTTGATAAGTCCTGGTACGAAACCTATTTTTTTTTACCTTTTTTTTTAAAAAATTTGCCCTTATAAATTTGTACTTTTCTATATATATATATATATAAATATCTGTAATTCAAAAACCATTTGTTAATTTAAATACATATATATATATATTTTTTAAAAAATATATATATATATATTATTTAAATATATATATATATATATATATATATATATATATATATATATATTGAAATTCATTTTTTTTTTCATTCCATTCCATTTGTTAATTTAATTTACACGCTTTTATATAGTTATTCCCAGAAAAAAAATAAACTTGAAACCTAAGTCCTTTCTGAGTAGTATTAAATTTGAAAAAAACTTATTTTTTTATATATATTTTTATATAAAAAATGCCTTATATTCCCAGAAAAATTTGATAAGTCCTTTTTTTTTTACTTTTTTTAAAAAAAAAAATGCTATTATTAAATTCTGTACCTCAAAAACTTATTTAAATAATATATATATATATATATATATATATATATATATATATATATATATATTTAATTTACACGCTTTTATATAGTTATTCCCAGAAAAATAAACTTGATAAGTCCTGAAAACCTATTTTTTTTTTTACCTTTTTTTTTTAAAAAAATGCCTTTATAAATTTTGTTTCTTCATATATATATATATATATATATATATATATATATATATATATATATATATATATATTTTATATATATATATATATATATACGGTTTTTTTTAAAGAACAGTTTTGGTAAATTATTTTTTTATATATGCCTGCTTTAGAAATATTATTTCTATTAGTGTTTGACGATGTGATTATATCCATAATGGTTTGGGAAGTGTTTGTAATTATTTTGAGATAATTAAACGCATCTCTAAGAACAAGGAAGACTTCAACAATAACAATTTAACAAATGCAAATGCACTAGTCATACATAGAAATAAATTCAACTGCAATTTTGATTTTATAAATGCTACATTCATAAAAAAAGAAAATAATTCACTCAAAAGGAAAGTCCTCGAGAATTTTCTTCTCAGTACAAATTGTCCTGAATAAATCTTATTTATCAAAGCATTTAAAAGTTTTTTCTAATTAAATAATGTCATAGTTTTATTGTTTTTTTTTCTTTTACAATTAAGAGTGAAAGGGTCAACTGTGAATTGATGATTTACTTTCTTCAAGTCCTGCTTTTAACTAAAAAGAATTCTCGCAATAAAAAATTATTTTCTCGAAGTTTCATGAAATTAAATAAGTAGGTGGCAACATATGTAAAAAAGAAAATTACCAAGATTTCCCCCCCCCAATAATTAATTAACCTTTATCTTTGGTCAGCCGCTGACTTAAAAAAAATAATAAGATCTTTAACCAAAATTTCGAACGAGCTGCAAAGGATAAAAAAAAATTTCAAAAAATAATTAAAAATTACTTTGGTCTTTCCTCTTAATAATAACATAAACATTTTAATTACAAAACTTTGTTTTTATTGAGTTTGTGGCCTTTTTTTCACCGTGCTATACTCTTTTTACGCTACCAAGTGGAAGTACCTAATATATATATATATATATATATATATATATATATATATATATATATATATATATATATATAAGGCAGGATGTGTGTGTGTATGTAACGAATGCACGGCCGCAATTTTCGACGGATTTGCACCAAAATTTACATGTACATGCTCCAAGTGAACGATAAGGCCAAGACCAATTTTTCATTTCCCAACTCCCATCAATAGTGGAAATAATCGATTTTTTCATTTTTTCATAATCGATTTTTTCATGCTTCTACGGCAGTTTTCACGTAGTTTGCGGCCATTTTCTATTGGCCAGAGTGATTGCCTATAGCTGGCTGCCACGAATAGGCAGGAAGATTCTATTGGCCAGCGTGAGAGCCAACATTTGACTGACAAGAATGTTAACTAGCATGCTAGCATGCAAAAAAAAATCGATAGCTGCATTCGTCACAAGTGGGAAAAATTTAAATCTGCATGGCACTTTACTCCAATTGGCTCATTCGCTTGCGTAAACTCAACGTTGATTCTGATTCCGCAGAACTGGGTTGGGTGTGAAAAGTATTTGTTGTTAACATTCTTTTTTCATTCGGTTTTTCCAGTTACGAGTCCTTTTTAAAGCTGATCGTTTTGTGTTCATTTTGTTTAGTTCTTTTTCGTAACAGATTTAATGTTTAGTATAGAGCTTAGAAAAAATTCGCAGTGTGAGATAGGCAAGAAGTAAGGCATGGAGCAACATCAGCACGGCAAAGGGCACTCCTTTAAAGGCAAGGAAGGGCAAAAATATTTTAAGTCAAGTGATAGCGATTGGTGTATGAGTCGTACGATTTTTGAATCAAGCCGGGCCATGCTGCTAGTATATATATATATATATATATATATAATTATTTATTATAAAAATTATAACATAAGTATGTTATAAAATCACTACAAATTTTTGTTTCAACACACTCTGTGTCTTATCAAGTGATGATGTTGAAAATAAAATATTTTATTTTCAACATCATCACTTGATAAGACACAGAGTGTGTTGAAACAAAATGGCTATTTTTGTTGTGATTTTATAACATACTTATGTTATAATTTTTTTTATAAAAATAATTATATCTGCTCTACTTTTGTATTGAGCACTCTTTTAAGAATATTAATTGTTGGTTATTGGAATTCATTCCGTATATACCAATTATATATATATATATATATATATATATATATATATATATATATATATATATATATATATATATATATATAATTTAAAGGTATGCTATATCTATGGGATAAAGTGCTCAGTATTAGTGGTAGAACAGATGTAAATATAAAAGTGGACATTGATGTCAACACTCAGAGACGACAGACTGTTTCCTGCTAAACGCAGTCGCCAGGGCATATCTATTGTGTTTTTGCTCAACTATATACAAGTTATTGATGCATTGTGGGTAGTCTACTGTATTATACTAACGTTATAAAATATGGGATTCAGTATAGATATAAAAACTAAACTAAAAGAAATACATTTTCTAAATATCCCCCTCAGCCTCAATGTCCTCTTTTATACATATGAAGAGTGTATCAAAAGTGTTTTTTTCAAACTTTGGTCGGGTTCCTTGCACCAAAGCGAGGACAAAAGTGCATATAAACATATAACTGCAAATCCTTAGTTTTTGAGTTATTAGGTTTAAATAACGTTTACGGTAGCTGACGCTGTGTTGTTATGTAGACTAGGTTACATTTACCATTCGTGTACATTTGTGGTTAGCTTGTCTTCAAGATTTAACGTGAGTTAACTAAGAAGTTAACTAAGATTTAATTTGAGTTAAGAAGTGTTCCGTTTAACAATGGCAAGGTATGCACATCGTTAGCAGGCAGATATGATTTTTGCATACGGCCGCGCGAATGCTAATGGACGCGAGGATGCAAGGGTGAATCAGATTACGTTTTCCAGACCGAAGGCAGCCGAGTCATCCAACCATTGCTGCTATTTATCGTCGCGTTGCTGAGACATGATCCTTGGCACCACAAACTATGGATCGAGGAAGATCAAGATCCCGTACGTCTGACCACGAAGAACGCATTTTACATGGCTTTTTGGACATATGGTTATGTAGACATTTTACCTTGTTTTACTGTGAGGAACCCGCTCCAAAATTCTGTAAAAGTATTTTTGATACACCCTGTATATTACATGACTTAACATCCTCTATAGTTTAACTTTCCTTACACAGCTATGATAACAACTGTTATTAAAAATATTGATCATTTTGAAACAGATAATTTTTGTCTATCTATATTTCTGAGATGAGGTAGAACGGTGAATAAGTTTAAAAAAGATGGAACAGTAGAGAGTAAAACTGGATCGGGAGGTCACAACAGGAAGAGGGATCATCATTTCAACTTAGAGCTAAAGAGATCAATTAGAAAAGATCCAACTCTATCCATAATATGTTTGGCACATGAGAGAGGAGTTTCAGCGATGACAGTCCAAAGAGCAGTGAAAAAATGACTTGAAAATGAAATAGTACGTAAAACTTGTTACTTCAGAACAGAAAATGAGAAGGCTAGAGATGGCGAAGTTCATCTTGAATAAATTGGAAAATGATCCTGAATAATATATATATATATATATATATATATATATATATATATATATATATATATATATATATATGGATTTTATTTCAATCCTTCATGAGCTTCCGATCCTTAGCTATGAATAATTAATGATTAACATGCCATTTTCGTTTATAATCGATTTCATCACGATTCTTCTGTTAAGCCTGGAGAGTAAATATCCATTCTTATTGCTCAAAGTAGAGTCCAATAGTGTTAGAAAATTCTCGGAGAATTTCAGTAAGATATCATTTCTTATTCTTTTCTTATTCCATCGGTCAGCTTCTTCCCACAGCATTTTGGATCCGACTCCCAAGTGGATGCTTCCACAACCACTACAATCTTAACCTGTTCAAGTCTACAGTTAACCGTTATTTTTCTCACATATCCTCATCTTCTTGCCTCTTATTCTTTTCGCTCGCCCAATAAACTCCTTTAGTAACCGTCTACCTCGAATGGCTCTTGGGCCTTGTATATATTGTATATCAGTAAAAAAAAAAAAATCAACACTGGCACCTAAGCCTGGAGGATCACTGATATTGACGGAGGATAGAGAACACCAGAAAAGATTAGTTTATTGGCAGGAAAATCAGGAGGAAAGGGTCGCTTTTCTCGGAGCTCTGTCTTTCTTAATCTGCAGACAGTATGTCTATAAAGACTATACTTCCAGAGTAGGAATCCATAACCATTCTAGAAAATGTTTATCCAATCCAACATCCTCCTGAGACGAACGGATGCAGTTGGCGTTACAAAGACGATTCTCATAAAATGGCTACTTTTTTTTGTATCCAACTCATAAATGAAAATTGCTATCGAAAATACTAAATGTAAAAACTGAAAAAAAACAATAAAAGAAAAGTTATTTTACCATTTTTCAGTACTTTTTTTTATTAGTAATTACTTATTAGTATTCTACTACAGTTAGGAGGAAATAGTCAGTTAATCGGAAGAAGTCAATCGACATGAAAGAAAAAGTCAAGATGGCGCGCGTATTAAACATGATCTAAGATTTTCCTGTCGCCCACCCGCCAAGGATTCGAAGGGGATCGTTTTCTTTGGTTGGACACCCACTCTGCACTAACAAGGATAGGATCAGTGCTGTTCCTTCATGATTGGGGTGCGGCAAAAAGCGAAGAGGAGAGAAACGAATAATTTTATCCACTTCGCTCGTCTGCGTTGGGTTCCCATTTAAAACGTCTGGACATCCTTTGGGAAACAAAATAAAGCTCTATAACGCAAGAAAAGCTTTTCAAAGACGAGGAAAGAATATTTTAAAAGTCGAGAAAGATAGAAAATAACCGAGAAAGGAGATAGAGAAAGAAGACACGTAATTTTTACTTTTTAAGGAAAGCGAAAAAAATACAATAAAGATATCATTACCAAAACCACCACCACCACCACCAACAACAACAACAACAACAACAACAATAATAATAATAATAATAACGAAGAGCATAAAAGAAATAAGAAACTTTATTCAGTATCTGTCTATATTTCTGAGATGAGGTATTATGTACACTATTTACATTATTCGGACTATTGTCCTCATCTTTGTCGCCATATTTATTACAACGTTTCGGTCCTTCAGTATCTGTTTATATTTCTAAGATGATGTATTATGTACATTATTTACATTATTCAGACTATTGTCCTCATCTTTGTTGCCATATTTATTACAACGTTTCGGCCCATCAGTATCTGTCTATATTTCTGAGAGGAGGTATTATGTACACGATTTACATTATTCGGACTATTGTACTCATCTTTGTCGCCATATTTATTACAACGTTTCGGCTCTTCAGTATCTGTCTATATTTCTGAGAGGAGGTATTAAGTACACTATTTACATTATTCGGACTATTGTCCTCATCTTTGTCGCCATATTTATTACAACGTTTCGGCCCTTCAGTACCTGTCTATATTCCTGAGATGAGGTATTAAGTACACTATTTACATTATTCAGACTATTGTCCTCATCTTTGTCGCCATATTTATTACAACGTTTCGGCCCTTCAGTACCTGTCTATATTTCTGAGATGAGGTATTATGTACACTATTTACATTATTCGGACTATTGTCCTCATCTTTGTCGCCATATTTATCACAACGTTTTGGCCGTTGTATGTTCCGGCCTTCTTCAGGTGGTTGGAATATCGAACTGAGCCCTTTATTTCGCTCACTGGGGTAAACTGTTCTAGTTCCACGTGCCATGTTTTAATGGATGTCAGTTATCAGTTATCTCCTCTTAATTCCCCTCTCCAAGTTCTCCACTGTCTTAACCGGGTATTGAACTCACATTCTTTGGGTCCTGTCACTTTATTCAGCAATAAAGGTATCCAGTAAAGTCAAAAAGGAATTTCAGGTGTGTGAAGATGTACATATAAATCCTAATACACCAACTGTAGCGGCAAAGAACCTAAAAAAGAAAGTGAATGCAATGTACCAACTACCGAAACGATGGCAACATAACCCTCTTTATGGTCAATACTCTACCCATGCCAATTATGTAGTGCAGAGTTAAAAGCTGAAAACGAAGGTTTTATTCTTGGTGAACAGGACCAATGCTTGCTAAGTAGAAACTACCAAACATGTATAGAAAAATTGTGTTGATCCCAAATATAGATTCTGTGAGAAATATCCAGAAAGTATTGAACATCTTGTATCAGGTTCCACAGTGTTAGCACCAACTGAATATAAAACTCGGTATGATAGAATGGGCCAACATCTGCACTGGAAAATATGCCACTTTTACGTGAAAGGAACTGCAAGAAACTGGTAAGAACATCGCCCAGACCTGGTTACAGAGATAGGACCTGTAACAATTTTATGGGACTTTACAATACACACAGACAAAACAATGAAAGCTAATCGCCCAGACATCTTGATCAATGACGACAAGAACAGAATGTACTTTCTTATTGACATGGCAATCATTGCAGTTCGTAATGTATCTTTGGAGGTCTTCAAAACACTATTAAAATACAAGTGTCTTGAAATGAAAATCACAAAAAAATGTGGCACATGAGGACACCAATAACTCCAGTTATAGTTGGAGCACTCGGATTGATTGGAAAAGGTTCCTATAGACTCATTGAAGTCATTTTATTTCAGTGGAAAGTGTCATGATGCCATTTCTAACCTTATAATTTATAATAATAATAATAATAATGATAATTAAGCCTTCGGTTTGAGTGGAAATGTTCTAATAGACTCATTGAACTGATGGTCCCTGGTAGCCTATACCTTAAAGAAATACAAAAAACTGTTGCCGGAAGTACAGCTCACACCTTACGAAGGGTTTCATCTATGTAAAATGTAGGTGATCTTAGGTTGTTTTATTTTTGGTTTTTATTATTATTATTATTATTATTATTTCCTTTGCTTTCTGGCGTTTACACATTTCTATCCGGGTCTCGCCCAGAGTCCTATGGTTAGAAATGGCATCATGACACTTTCCACTGACAAAAAAAAACAAAAAAAAAATTACATAGATAAAGCCCTTCCTAAAGTGTGGGCTGTACTTGTCAGAACAATTTTTTGTATTTCTTTGAGGTATGGACTTCCAGGAATCCCTTCGATTAGTCTACTGGAATTTTTTCCAACCATTCCTAGGGTTCCAACTACAACAGGGATTGTTGATGTTCCCATATGCCACATTTTTGAGATTTCTATTTCAAGGTCCTTGTATTTTGACAGCTTTTTGAATATCTTCAAAGATACACTGCAGTCTTCAGCGACTACCATATCAATAAGCAGGCCCTTTTTTGTTTGTGGTCTTTAATAATAATAATAATAATAATAATAATAATTATTATTATTTCCAAACATATACAGTGGCATGATGCCATTTCTTTCCTGAGGTCTCTGGTTGGGACCCGGAACGAAATGTGTATACAACAGATATCAAAGTAAATAATAATACCAATAACAACAATAATAAAAACAATTATTAATAATGAATAATAACAACAGCAATAATAATAATAATAATATTAGGAATAGATTGGTTCGCCTGTCTTCCGGTTCATACACCTCTCTGGTCTTTTGAATAGGAGTCGAGGTTTATCCTTTGTTTCCTGTTTAGGATAGGGTTTCCGGCTCCTTCTAAAGTCTTTTCATTCTCTTTCACTCCCAGTAACAACTTGCGTCTTAGTGGCATTATCGCTTTGCTTATATAAGAAATTTAAGCTGCGTGAGCGTGCATGGGTCTTTCAGAGAGAAAGCAGACGATGCGATTGGCTCTTGCTTAATTTTTAAATTTCGAAAATATTTATGGTACATGTTGATAAGTGGTAATTCAACTGCGTTTGTTTTTCATCCAAAACCAATAAAAGGGTTTTCCTCCAAATTCCGAGAAGCGTATTCGGAGCCTACCTGTAGGTTATGTAAGGGAGGCTTGGATTTGATTTTCGGAGTCGACGAACAAATACGCACCCCTTGTTTGGTAATCAAACCCTATAAATTGTATCTCTCCAATTTCATTACGGTCAGCGTTTCCTACTCTTATTTTAAAAAATGGTTTTAAACAGAATATTATTCTAATTTAGTTTTATGATAATTCTTATTTTATTTTACGGCAATATTTAAAAAGATATTTTGTAGCTGTGCATAATACGCACTCCTGATTTTGCTTATTTTTTTAGACATTATGGTAATTAAAATGCATAATGAAATTTGAAGGATAGTAATTTTGTAGTTTTTGCTCATGAAATGTGATTCAATTCTTTCCTGTAGAAAATGGTTATTTAGCAAAGGGGTCATAAATCGCTCTTGCTTTCCCTAAGCTGATTCGATAAATGGTAGTCAAGCCTCTTGAAATAACGTGTGATGTAAAAAGATCAAATTTAATAATAATAATTTAAAAAAAAAAAAAAAAAAAAAAAGGAAAAAAAAACAAGTACTGCTATATATGACAGCAATTTAAAAAAAAGAAAAAAGAAAAAAAAACGGGAGTTAGGATGTGGGTTTTGTCTTCCTGCCATATGTAAGCGAAATGACTTCCTGTCTCGTAAAAGTTTCCAACATATAAAAGACTAATGTTGGTAGGCACAGGATGTCGGGGTTTCTCTGCCTGATCCTGTTGGATTACAACTGTTTGATTAACCCGACCTCACCAACCACATCCAAAGTCTGTCGCACGAATTCCTGACCCATAACATCCGAAGCAAGGATTGTATCAAGGGAGAAAAATTATCACATCACATTGCGAAGAGTTTTGGCTCTCCCTTGAGAAAAGCCCAAAATGAAATGAGAACTTATATTATCTCTATATATAAAAGTATAGCCTCTGTCTGTTTGTTATCGAACTCCTCCTAGGGTTTTGCCCATAGCCATGTATATATCACGCAGGGTACTTGGATAAGTATATTTCATTTTGATCAAAGGGGTTCCCTGGGGGCCACAAACCCCCTACTGAATTTTTCCCCCTTTGATTTAAATTAAATTTAAATTCCTCCCCGGGGCCACAAAAGCCCCACTGGGTTTTTTTCTTCTTTGATTTAAATTAAATTTAAATCTGAACAAGAGCATGACTCCTATCCAAAATATAGAAGGAGAAAACCAGGAGATGGGGGTCACATCGGCACGATCATTCTGATTAAAGGAGATCACCCGGCCGTTGGGGGGGGGGGTCACAAACCCACCACTGAAATTTTTTTCTCTTTGATTTAAATTAAATTTAAATTTGAACAAAGAATGATTCCTAGGGTACTTGGACAAATATATTTCATTTTAATCAAAAGAGGTGCCGTCGCTGAAAACTTTTTCCCTTTGATTTAAATTAAATTTAAAATTGAACAAGGAAATGACTAAAATATCGGAGGAGAAAGCCAGAAGATGGAGGTCACATCGGCAAGATCTAAATGAGACAATATGGACGTCACGGTGAGCAGAAATCGCCAATCAGTAGGTAGTGCCTTAAAATGCATATTTGTTGCGACAATTCAACTGTTATATCAATGTTGAAATCTACTCATCAATTCATTCAATCAAGTATTGAATTAAATACATAACAAAGGTTTCAGATCAAGCAGTTTTTGGACAATCCCCCAACTGAAATTTTTTTCCCTGATTTAAATTAAATTTAAATTTGAACAAGGGAATGCGTCATATCGAAAATATAGAAGGAGAAAACCAGAAGATGGAGGTCACATCGTCAAGATCATTGAGTAATATTGAAATGCAAGATTTTTCTTGACAAATTATAAAAATGATTTAAAATCAATCATCATTTTCTTGCAAAAGAAATGTGTGGCACGCAGGAAGGAGCGGGTATTTCAGCTAGTAAATAAATAAAATGAAGAAGCAATAGAAAAAGGTTTGTCTTTTTGCTATCCATCCTGTCTTCTTTTCGTCATCTATTCACAAAAGTTCGTGAGTTAGGTGCCCACTTTCGATATGTCCTGTTAGTGTTAAATTCGGCAAGCTCTCTTTCCTTATAATGAGTTCAAGAAATGTCAGCTATCTCTTACTGAGTCTGACTAAAGGTGTCCTTTTTGTTTCAGTTTTCCTTAAGATATTTTTGTTGTTTAAAAAGCTCCGTTCATAGTATTCTCAGCATCCTCCTGTAGAACAAACAGTTTTGTTCTTTCTAGTTTTCTCTTCAATTCTGGCCACCTGTAGATTGATACATTTTCTTTGCAACGTAATTTTCCCTTTTCTTATTACTATACTTAGCTTTTTGAGTGCATTTTTTTTCCAATTCCAACGCATGTTCGGATTTCGGGATAACATTCGCTGATATTAAAACTTCTGTACTTGTTTGATTTTAGCAAATATCTCGGAAGTGTTTCAACAGAGAACAAAGAGTGTGGCACTGAAATCCGAAGGCGTATTGGGAAAGCAAAAGATGTCTTCCAAAAGCTAAGCAAAGAATTAAGAAACAGAAAATCTTTCTTTGAGACGAGGAAAATCTGTCCTCCTTTATGGCAGTGAGTGCTGGACAATGTCCTCAAAGATGAAGAAGAGAAGCAACAGAAATGCGGTCCTACAGAAGGATGCTGAGGATACCATAGAAAATGTAAACAAAAAGGAAACATACTTGACATCAGGAAGAGACAGTTGGCATTTCTGAGACACGTGATTGTTATAGTGGAACACACCTATTCTATAGTTAATAGAATCTCCCAACTATAATAAGTAGGAGTAGTAAGAGTAACGTGGGAGTCGGTCAGTCAGTCGACTGGCTGATCGGTTGAACTCTCTGCCTTCGAGCGGGGAGGAACCCGAAAGAGGCTACGCCGAAGGGCGGATTCTCTTTCGGGGAGGTAAACCGACCCTGAACCCGTTTATACGGGTTCAATAAGCATATTTTTGGCCGAGCCCACGGGCTCGGAGATCCCACGGCCTCGGAGATCCCACGGGCTCGGAGATCCCACGTTAAAAAGGCCTTGTGCCACATGACGCCCTCGTGGTGAGGGGTGACTGAATATCGCCGCTCAGTCAGTCGATGCCGGACGACCGTTAGTCGGATACTAAAGTATCAGCGACCACAACTAGATTTCTCTGCGTCATTACCTATTATATCAAGTTCCTAACGTTTTGTACGTCGAACCTACTTTAGGACCGACTTAATACAAATACAAACCTCCACTGTGAAATCACTCCATAACAGTGATGAGGACAGAGGGCTTGGAAAATGTGATACTCACAGGTAATTTAAGTGATAAAATCTGTCGGTTTCATAAAGAAAGAATCGATTACTTCTGTGGGAATCACAGGACTGATTGAATGCAAGAGGAACAAACAAAAACAACGCATAACCTAGAGAACTTGAGTAAATGGATGGCGGAACGCTCACGTCCTAAAGGGACACGGTACATAATGAAGGAAAAGGAGCTTGAATAAATGAATGGCGGAACACGCTTTAGGAGAAATTTATTAAGAGCTACAAAGAACGGGAAATTGTGGAGAGCCATGATCGCCTAATCACTGAAGGGACACGGCTCATAGAAGATGAATGAGCTTGAGTAAATGTATTGCAGAACAAGGTTTAGGAGAACTAACAAATAGACAAAATTTATTAAGAGCTACAAAGGACAGGAAATAGTGGAGAGCCATGATCGCCTATGTACTGAAGGGACACGGCACATAGAGGAAGAACGAGCTTGAGTAAATGGATGGCAGAACAAGATTTAGGAGAGATAACAAAAACACAAAATTTATTCAGAGCTACAAAGGTCAGGAAATAGTGGAGAGCCATGATCACCTATATACTGAAGGGACACAGTACATAGAAGAATAATGAGCTTGAGTAAATGAATGGCTGAACAAGGTTTAGGAGAATTAACAAAAACACAAAATTTATTAAGAGCTACAAAGGACAGGAGATTGTGGAGAGCCATGATCGCCTATGTACTGAAGAGACACGGCACATAGAAGAAGAAGAAGAAAATAAAAAGAATGAAGACTAAAATGGATTGTAAGTTCGTTATTTAAAAAAAAGACAAAAATGTATTAAGAGCTTTAGAGCCATGATTCGTCACGCCCTGAAGAGACACGGCACATAATGAAGACGAATTCGTAGTTCGTATTTAGGTTTTATGAAACACTTAATATTTCATGGGGTTCTTATTTTTCTTTATGCTGTCTTCCTTTCAGGGCGTGGACGATCAAGGCTCCCTACAACTTCCTACCCTTCCAAACACTTAGCAATGTCTCATTCTGTCACCTCCTTTCTGATATTCATGAAAAGAAACTTGTTCATTACGTGTCCAAGAAATTTCAGCTGTTACTTTCTGATCATCAGTATCAGTGACCATTTGGTTTTTATTTTCTGTTGCCTCTAGATTCCTCATTACTTAAACGCTCTGTCTATGGCAGTCTCAGCATCCTTCTGCAGAACAATATCTCATTTGACACCCTTGTCTTCGTTTCGGAAAAGATAAGACAAAATGGAACGAGTCATGCGAGGATGGGCCGAAGAGAAGATATGCATTAATTTCAACTCTTATTAATAACTGCATTGCTTCTTTCCAAGTACGAGGGTGGGCTGAAAGGTTTATAGGCTGACTATGAAGGAGTGATGTTAGAGCTGTGAAATCTTGCATGCATTAATTTAAATTCTTCTTATTAATAACGAAATTGTTTCTTTCCAGGGTCGATGGTGGGCTGAAAGATTCATTGGCTGACAAGGAAGGAGTGATGCTAGAGTTGTGAAATCTTGCATATATCAATTTAAATTCTTATTAATAACGACATTGTTTCTTTCCAGAGTCGATAGTGGGCTGAAAGATTCATTGGCTGACAATGAAAGAGTGATGTTAGAGCTGTGAAATCTTGCATGCATTAATTTAAATTCTTCTTATTAATAACGACATTATTTCTTTCCAGAGTCGATAGTGGGCTGAAAAATTAATTGGCTGATAATGAAAGACTGATGTTAGAGCTGTGAAATCTTGCATGCATTAATTTAAATTCTTCTTATTAATAACGACATTATTTCTTTCCAGAGTCGATAGTGGGCTGAAAAATTAATTGGCTGATAATGAAAGAGTGATGTTAGAGCTGTGAAATCTTGCATGCATTAATTTAAATTCTTCTTATTAATAACGACATTATTTCTTTCCAGAGTCGATAGTGGGTTGAAAAATTCATTGGCTGATAATGAAAGAGTGATGTTAGAGCTGTGAAATCTTGCATGCATTAATTTAAATTCTTCTTATTAATAACGACATTATTTCTTTCCAGAGTCGATAGTGGGCTGAAAAATTAATTGGCTGATAATGAAAGAGTGATGTTAGAGCTGTGAAATCTTGCATGCATTAATTTAAATTCTTCTTATTAATAACGACATTATTTCTTTCCAGAGTCGATAGTGGGCTGAAAGATTCATTGGCTGATAATGAAAGAGTGATGTTAGAGCTGTGAAATCTTGCATGCATTAATTTAAATTCTTCTTATTAATAACGACATTATTTCTTTCCAGAGTCGATAGTGGGCTGAAAAAATTAATTGGCTGATAATGAAAGACTGATGTTAGAGCTGTGAAATCTTGCATGCATTAATTTAAATTCTTCTTATTAATAACGACATTATTTCTTTCCAGAGTCGATAGTGGGCTGAAAAATTCATTGGCTGATAATGAAAGAGTGATGTTAGAGCTGTGAAATCTTGCATGCATTAATTTAAATTCTTCTTATTAATAACGATATTGTTTTTTTCACAATTTTAGACAGTGACATCAGGTTACAAAAGAACAGAACTGTGCAAGCTTAAGAGAAATTAATATTACCTGTAGAAGCCATACGTGAACTGAAAGAAACCTCTTCTTCAACAAGGAAGCTTTTTTTCTAAGTTAAATTCACCCATTGTCTGTAAACATATTTTGCTTATTTACTTCTCTTTTTCTATTTGGATATTAAATTCTGTAGAATTCTTGACAACTGGACTAATATGGCCTTCCGGGTATGAAGAATTGGTTACAAATTCGGGATATGAAGGGCTATATTTAGAGTAAAATAGAACGGAAATCAGGTTTAACATTTATTTTCAATGTTTTATAGTAAACAAAATAAGCTAAATGGTGAGTGAAACATAATGGAATTGATTTTAAGGAAAAAGAAATAAATTCTGTAATGTTAATGAAAATTAATTAAATTAAGTATGCCACGTATGCAAAACAAATAATGTAACGAGGATTTTTTAATCGCTGTTGCATGATGATTCTTTCTCTTCTAATGTCATTCGCAACTTTTTTTCTGGATTTCGTTTTGCTTTTGTTCTTGAAATTAAAAAAAAGACACTTTTTAACTATGCGTGCGTTATTGCAATCGTCATAGGTGAATGCTGGCTTTCTTTCCATAAAACTGACAACCTTTTCTATAGTTTTTTCCATTTCAGTCCACAATCATGTTTTTTCTTTTCTTGTTCATTGTGACAACGTGAACGCTGGGGAATAGTTTCTTTGGAAGATTTTATATCATACAATATTGACATTCCTATGTTGAACTCAGCTTTTAGTTACAATGAACTTTCACCAGCGTCTAGTCTGTTTAAAATTTACACTTTTTGCCATAACTCCAAAGTTGTTCTTTTCCTCTTATTCCCATCATCTTTTGAACCAATACAATCCATTAGGGTGAAATAAGCATAAGCAATTATCCAAAGTAAATTTCTTGAAAAACAGAAATTTCAAATCAGTTACATATCACCCAAAGAGTTCAAATATACACATCAAAATCATGTCCGGATATGCGGGATTCCGGATATGAGGGATTCCGGATATGAGGGATTCCGGATATGAGGGATTCTACTGTATATATTTAATAGTACAGGTTGTTATGTCTCTTTTCTTTCTCTACATCTCGAGATTCTTGACAAAATCTAAAGAAGGATCTGCACTGTAATAAATCCTGACTTGGCATCTCGACTTCAATCACTTTCTCATCGACGTGACCGAGCTTCGCTCTGTCTTTTCTACAAATATTTTCATGGCTAACCCTCTGACGAGCTTTTTTTCCCTGGTGACCGACTGCATGAATTTAAGCTTGCTACTAGATTGGCACTTAGGTCCCATTCGTTTTAGTGTTGAACTAGCTAGACGCAACCGCCACTTCTTCTGTAACAGTTTCTTTTCTCGCACTCCCCACGTGTGGAACTCCTTTCCGATTTCTTGCTTCCCCGATAACTACAATCTTTAAAAGTTTAAATGTAACATCAATCGTCATCTTCTGTCTTCTTGAACCCTGTTCCTTTTTTTCTTTGTCCTTTCCTCAGTCCTCCCCAATAAAGTTTTCTCATTCTCTTTCACGCCTTATAATTCACTGTGTACTAGTGGCATTGTTGCCTTGCTTGGGATGAAATGATTTAAAAGAAAAAGCTGTTACCTAGTTCGTTTGAACGCACGTGACTCAGCAATCTCGATCTATAAACGTGGCCTTATAACGGATATAATCGCCACAAGCTATTGACTCGGTAAAACGATTTAAACCGGGCCTCTCAGATAATTCCATCGAATAGTCATTATTGTCAGTCTAGTGAGAAACACTGACTGTGGAAATGATCCACACCAAGGTTTGTAGGCCTGGAAAAGAGGCAACTCAAATTAATGGGATGAAAGTTAAAATAATTGCCAAATAATGGATCTGCCTGTGTGAACGGAACCAGGTCAAGGGTCACCTTTTCAAAACCTTTAACCTCGTTACAGTATTTGACAGACATTATTAACTGATGACCAAAAAATAAAAAAAATAAATAGAAATTTAGAAAAAATATATTTCACAAAGGTCACCTATTCGAAAATGAAAGAAGAGATTGAAAGGCCAACTTATGAGGATAAACCATTATGCTCTCTAAATGGATTTTAGACTTCAAAATAGAAGGGTTACACAGCGTTGCCCGGAGAGAGTATTTTTTAAAAGCGTCTGAATTCTCTTAGGTCAGTGGATTCTTTTTCTGCTAATCTTCATATTTATTCAACTTAGTCTGGTTAATCTTCATATTTATTCGACTTAGTCTGGCTCAAGGCTAAAACTATAGAGCAGACATTGCTTTCTAAACTCATTACACTAGTAATATCTTTTCTAAATTGTCTTCCATTTACATAAACTCATTAAGTAGGTTGATCATGCCTCTCCACAACTTCCTACCCTGTGTAGCTGTAAGCAATGTTTATCCCCTTACTACCGTTCCCAGTTCCTTATCTTTCTTTAATTTACACGCGCTCATTAAGTAGGTTGATCGTGGCTCTCCACAACTTCCTATCCTTTCTAGCTCTAAGAATGAGTAGTTCTAAGCATGTGTGTCCCCTGACTATCCCTCTCTTACTTCACATTCTGTTATCGATTTACACAAGGTAATTAAGTTGATCAAGGCTCTCCACAACTTCCTATCCTTAGTAGCTCTAAACGACATGTGTCCCCTTACTGACCCTTCCACTTCCCAATCTGTTATCGATTTACACAGGCTAATTAAGTAGGTTGATCATGGCTCTCCACAACATTCTATCCTTTGTAGCTCTAAGCAACGTTTGCCCCCTTACTATCCTTCCCGCTTCGCAATCAGTCATCCATTTACACGCACTCATTAAGTAGGTTGATCGTGGCTCTCCACAACTTCCTATCCTTTGTAGCTCTAAGCATGTGTAGTTCTAAATATGTGTGTTCCCTGACTATACCTCTCTTACTTCACATTGGCTTCCAACAATTTCGTTTGAGGATGAAACTGAGCTTGATACTTTAATTCAATTTAATTTGAACAATTATTGAAGTTTTTGGCTCTTGTTTTTGAAACATGAGAACTCTTATGTAGCGAAGGAATCATATTCTTAAAAAAAAATAAATATAATTATAATTTAGGCTCTACTTTTTATATTGAGCACTGTTTTTTAAAAATAAAAACAGAAATACTAAAGAACCTCGGATTATTTACCTAACGTGTTCTTTCCTATATATATATATATATATATATATATATAGTTCGAATTCCAGTCGAATCCATTACATTCACTTATGTGCTAATGGTCTTGGGAAAGGTGTGAATCCTCTTTTTTTTCCCTCCAGCTATGAGTAAATAGAAGGGCAGACTGGGTTCTATAGCCTTGGATGGCAACTAGGAGAAGGACATCTCTGAATTCAAAACCTGCGTAAGGTCGTTTGGAGTCCTTGTGGCGGGTCTCTGTATTCGGCCCTTCAGAAAATGTGGATGGTCCTGCACGAAACCTTCACCATTATAAACAAATCTCATGTGCTGTTGTCGGGCTGTCGGTTTCCTGCGAACTGATCTGCTTGACCCTCATACGCCGAATTCGACGGGAGAGTCATATATATATATATATATATATATATATATATATATATATTTTTTTTTTTTTTTTGTAATATATAAAGCAGTTCAACTAAAATTCTTAATGATTTTCGAAATCATCCAATTTATTCTATTAGCAACTTCATGATATTTTTATCCGACTTTTACTTCCTACAGAAATGTAATTAAAATGAAGGTGGGGTCTGTATTACACTGAGATATTAGTATTCTGATTCACTTGCAGAACAATTGTAAAAAAACATTAAGATGATGGAGAAGGAAAATTCTGACTTGTTACATCAAAAATCTATATGTATATAAACAAACATGCCTCAAAATAGTGTGGTAGATAATTCATCACCTGCAAGCCTTTGTAAACGAATTTGAACGCCGTGAAGAGAGTGTTGATCATCTCCAACACAAATATGGCAAGCAACAAGAGATACGTGTGTCTCGTACAAAATCTTTATGCCAAACCCTTAATATAAGAACAGCAAAAGTAAAATAAAAATAGGGTATTTAATTCTTCGAGCCCTGCGTTCCTGGACAATTTTAACCATTTCGTCTGACCTCCTGAATCAAAATTGGCAAATAAATGTAATGTTTCATGTTAAAATGTTTACGCGCTGTTCAACCGGTGGTTAGGCATTACGTCATTTGTTTTCTTACCACTGGTAAAGCAGTGGTCAGGGCTCAAATGGTTAAATCTATCCCAGAAAGAGGTTTGTTTGTTTAAAACCGCATTGGAATGTATGAAAAAAAACTTCCCCCTCCCCAAATTTATAGACAAATGATACAGATGCATGCTGGACCCCATTGGATTTAAAAGAGCCACTCCAGCTAGAGGAGACCAGATACTCTAAATTGTTTCAAATTGATTCAAAGGATCCTCATTAGATCTGAAAATAAACAGATATTATCTGTTCTTATAACTTTATTTTTATTTATTTTTTTTAGTGTTATCAGGGGCCCAAGACTAGGGGTCTATTGGGGACCCCTTTAGTCTTGGGACCCTGGGCTGTAACCCATATATAAATCTGAAACGAGGCGAAATGCTTAAAAAAATCAGATCGAGGGTAAATAGAATAGTTTTGAGGTTCTCACCAGTGAGGAGTTCAGTCGAGTGGCAGTGACTGCAGCAGGTTTCGACCTGCTGCTGGCTAAACCTGCACATTGAGGACTGATCTACTGGCAGCATATTCAGATCGATGATGATCAGGCATCGCTGTGCGAAAGGTGTCCTTGACAGAACTCAACGGCCAGAGCGGAGATTTCCCCTCGACGAAATCAGCGGCCGCGTATCCGTGACCAAGGTCGAAGGACTTCCGATGAGATCTGACCTGCAGAGGAATGGGCTTCGCAAGGTCTATTTTTCCCAAAACACGCTACGCATGAAGGAACATCTACCAAAGCGCAAAGGGTGCTGGTTGGTCAGATACTCAGCTAAGCAGTGACCTTACGGCCACACTTGTTCATGGGAATTATAATGACGAGGATGCTGATGATGATACTCTTAATACAATCTAATAATAAATCCAATGGTCATAATCTTTAGATGTGTCCATGAAATAAGCTTTGGATTAAAGTTTACTAATATTTACCCAATACAAGGCCGAAGAGCCACTCAAGGTAGAGGGTTACTGTGGGTTGTATTAGCGTAAGAAAGGGAAACAGGAAAGATAGACAACTAATTCTAGACTTGAAAGATCAAGATTTAATTAGCGAATAAAATTTCAGAGTTCAGGCAGAGACGTCTAAAGTACAGAGTTGAAGGAACCGGAAACCTAATCCTCAAAAAAGGAAACAAGGGATAAACCTCTACTCCTGTTCAAAAAAGTCGGGGGAGGAACCGGACGATAATAACATCACACATCCGATCAAACGTTATCCGAATTTTTTACCTTGAAAATTTTATTGTTTAAATTTAATTCAATGGGTTTAATAACAGACAATCGGTTTCAGTTTTTTAATACTAAATGTTCGCCCAATAAGGGCATTATGTACAATAGTATCTGTTTATATTTCTGAGATTTTTATGTACACTATTTACATTAAATTGTCCTCATCTTTGTTTCCAATTTATTACAACGTTTCGGCCCTTCAGTATCTGTTTATATTTCTGAGATGAGGTATTATGTACATTATTTACATTATTCGACTATTGTCCTCATCTTTGTTTATATTTATTACAACGTTTCGGCCCTTCAGATCTGTTTATATTTCTGAGATGAGGTATTATGTACACTATTTACATTATTCTGACTATTGTCCTCATCTTTGTTTCCATATTTATTACAACGTTTCGGCCCTTCAGTATCTGTTTATATTTCTGAGATGAGGTATTATGTCCATTATTTACATTATTCGGACTATTGTCCTCATCTTTGTCGCCATATTTATTACAGCGTTTCGGCCCTTCAGTATCTGTCTATATTTCTGAGATGAGGTATTATGTACACTATTTACATTATTCGGACTATTGTCCTCATCTTTATTGCCATATTTATTACAACGTTTCGGCCCTTCAGTATCTGTCTATATTTCTGAGATGAGGTCTTATGTACACTATTTACATTATTCGGACTATTGTCCTCATCTTAGTCGCCATATTTATTACAACGTTTCGGCCTTTCAGTATCTGTCTATATTTCTGAGATGAGGTATTATATACACTATTTACATTATTCGGACTATTGTCCTCATCTTTATTGCCATATTTATTACAACGTTTCGGCCCTTCAGTATCTGTCTATATTTCTGAGATGAGGTATTATGTACACTATTTACATTATTCGGACTATTGTCCTCATCTTTGTCGCCATATTTATTACAACGTTTCGGCCTTTCAGTATCTGTCTATATTTCTGAGATGAGGTATTATATACACTATTTACATTATTCGGACTATTGTCCTTCTTTATTGCCATATTTATTACAACGTTTCGGCCCTTCAGTATCTGTCTATATTTCTGAAATGAGGTATTATGTACACTATTTACATTATTCGGACTATTGTCCCATCTTTGTTACCATATTTATTACAACGTTTCGGCCCTTCAGTATCTGTCTATATTTCTGAGATGAGGTATTATGTACACTATTTACATTATTTGGACTATTGTCTTCATCTTTGTTACCATATTTATTACAACGGTTCGGCCTTTCAGTATCTGTTATATTTCTGAGATGAGGTATTATATACACTATTTACATTATTCGGACTATTGTCCTTCTTTATTGCCATATTTATTACAACGCTTCGGCCCTTCAGTATCTGTCTATATTTCTGAGATGAGGTATTATGGACACTATTTACATTATTCGGACTATTGTCCTCATCTTTGTTGCCATATCTATCACAACGTTTCGGTTGTTGTACGCTTTCTTTCTTCAGGTGGTTGGAATGTTGAACTGAACCCTTTATTTCGCTCACTGGGGTAGATATTTCTCCTAAGTAAGACCTTCCCCCATAGAGGTATGTACAATAGGCAACACTTAAGCTTAGACTTGAGACGATTAAGATTGTAGTGTTCGAGAAGAGTTTGTGTTTCATAAAGCATACGGCATGGCAGTTTCTAGCTCTGAACTATAGAATGTCGCTCGTCAGAAGATTAGTGACAGAAGTAGCGATGGACATTTCATCTGTGGGAGATGGGTTGTAGTGTGGTAAATAGTTCATCGCTTACAAGGCTTCGTAAAGGATTTTGAACGCTCCGAAGGGAGTGTTGAGCAACTCCAGCTCAAATATGGCAGCAACAGTAACAATAGATACGTGTGTCTATTAATATGTGTGTCCTTGATATAAGACCAACAAAAATAATATAAAAAAGGGGGCTTAACCCTTTGACCCCTGCGTTCCTGAACAATTTTAACCCTTCTGCCTGACCTCCTGAATCAAAATTTGCGAATAATTATGTAATGTTTCACAGTTGATATAAAAATTGTTACAAGTGTTTACCCATCATTTAACCGGTGGTTGGGCATTAAGTCTCTACCATCGGTAAAACGATGGTCATGTCTGAAAGGGTTAAATCTGTCCAAGAAAGAGATTTGTTGGTTTAAATCCGCGTAGGAATGAATATCTATACTTGTAAATTTACAAAAATTGTGACACAAGGCTGAATGGGAAATTGGGAAAAACTGTTCTTCATTGACTATCCTGTTCCTTGTTAAACACAATCATAACCCATTCATTAAATACAATATACTCAAACACCGCAAGAACATGTCCATCACCTCTCAATCCTACATGTACCACAATACCACATATTCACAAGCGACCTACAAATCACATTATGAGGTAAAGATTTATAATGTCTCTTTATGGGATATTTCCATTTTTTTTTTACAGAGATATATAAAAATTTACATACTAATAAAAATGATGGGGGTGGGTGGAGTGAAAGAAAAAGAAAATATAACTAAAAAATGAAAAAAAAGAAACTAAAAAAAGAAAAACAATTTTTGGTAGGACCCATCCACCACACAAAATAATGAACTGCATGGGTGTGAATATTTACTTGACGCCCCACTGAGTCGAGGTCAGTTTTAACGTGGGGAACCTGAGTATTTCCACTCGGGCCACTGGTCTTAGCTGGTCATAACTTGTCCAAGCTGGTCAGAGCTGGTCCAAGCTGGTCATAGCTTGTCCAAGCTGGTCAGAGCTGGTCCAAGCTGGTCAGAGCTGGTCTAAGCTAATCATAGCTGTGATACTACCGCAACAGGGCCGGAGTATATGTACCATATGGGTATGTGTGGAAAAGCTCCCCACTCTCCAAATATATAGACAAATGATACAGATGCATGCTGGGATTTCTTCATAGCCAATAAGATAGGATACATCTTGGTCTCATCCGCCATATTTTTGTTATTTCTTGTCTCGTCGTTGTGATCTTGTCTGTATCCCTTTTTTTATTTTATCAACTTTTTGCCTTATTATTGTTGCTTTCCCTATTTTTGTATTGCATATATATTATTTAATTTGTATTATTTTGCCATGTTCCCCCACTATTATTATTATTATTATTATGTATTTTATATTATTATTATATTACATGCTTAACATATAATCATTGTTATTTTAATAATTATATTTTAATTTTATATTATTATTATATTATATATTTCATATTATTATTATATTACAGGCTTAATACATAATCATTGTTATTTTAATAATTATATTTTTATTTTATATTCTTATTATATTATATATTATTATACATTATTATATTATATATTTTATATTATTATTATATTACATGCTTAATACATAATCATTATTATTTTAATAATTTTTATTTTATATTATATATTTTTATTATGTTATATATATTTTTTTGTTTTATACAACGCGAATTTCGAATGATTTGATCAAAATTCCACTGTCCGTGAATTTGTATAACTGATGACTGTTCTGAAAAAATACTTCCACAAAACTTGAATCAAAATGATGTAATATAAAGTTAATTAATTAATTAGTATAAGGTTCATTAATTAGTATAAAGACGCTGAGAACCTGAATGAAATCTGATAATTGCCTATTTTTAGGTCAATTTGTAGAACCAGGGGATCGAGGTGTCAAAGGTGAGCGTGATTTGGACAGTAGCTCTTGTCTCATGTACAAATCTGTCAGAATTAATGGAATTTATTTGTTTATTGCTCTTCCCATGTCCGTGTAATGAAAGCGGTTTGTCACCCGGATGACAGTCGGCCACTTTAAGAAGTGTTGAAATAATTTACACACACACACACACACATACATATATATATATATATATATATATATATATATATATATATATATATATATATATATATATATATGTGTATCACAAAAGTGAGTACACCTCACATTTCTTCAAATATTTAAGTATATCTCTTCATGGGACAAGCACTGAAAAAATTACCTTTTGACACAATGAAAAGTAGTCTGTCTGCAGCATATATAACAGAGTTAATTTCTTTTCCCCTCAAAATAACTCAAAATATAGCCATTAAAAGCTAAATCCCTGGCAACAAAAGTGAGTACATCCCTAAGAAACTACACCCCCTAAATGTCTAAATTGAGTACTGCTTTTCATTTTCCCTCCAAAATGTTATGTGACTCATTAGTGTAACAATGCCCATGTGTTCATGGGGAGCAGGTGTATTCAAATTTGTAGTGCAGCTCTAACACTCTCTCTTACCGGTCACTGAAAGTTCCAGCATGGCACCACATGGCAAAGAACTCTCTGAGGATCTTAAAAAACATATTGTTGCACTACATAAAGATGGCCAAGGCTACAAGAAGATTGCCAACACCCTGAAACTGAGCTGCAGCACAGTGGCTAAGATCATCCAGCATTTTAAAAGAGCAGGGTCCACTCAGAACAGGCCTCGGGTAGGTCGTCCAAAGATGAGCGCACGTGCTGAGCGTCACATCCAAATGCGTTCTTTGAAAGATCGGCGTAGGAGTGCTGTTAGCATTGCTGCAGAGATTAAAGAAATTGGGATTCAGCCTGTTAGTGTTCAGACCATATGCCGCACACTACATCAAATTGGTGAGCATGGCTGTCACCCCAGGAGGAAGCCTTTTCTGAAGGCAATACACAAGAAAGCCCGCAAACAGTTTGCTGAAGATATGTCAACAAAGCCCATAGATTACTGGAACCATGTCCTATGGTCTGATGAGACGAAATTTAATTTGTTTGGTTCTGATGGCCATAAGCATGTGTGGTGGCGACCAGGTGAGGAGTACAATTGATAAGTGTGTCATGCCTACAGTCAAGCATGGTGGTGGGAATGTCATGGTCTGGGGCTGCATGAGTGCTGCAGGTATTGGAGAGTTACATTTCATTGAGGGAAACATGAACTCCAACATGTACTGTGAAATACTGCAGCAGAGCATGATCCCCTCCCTCCAGAAACTGGGTTGCAGAGCAGTGTTCCAGCATGACAATGACTCCAAACACACATCCAAGACAACCACTGCTTTACTGAAGAGGCTGAGGGTAAAGGTGATGGACTGGCCAAGCATGTCTCCAGACTTGAACCCAATAGAACATCTTTGGGCCATCCTCAAGCAGAAGGTGGAGGTGCGCAGAGTCTCAAATATCCGCCAGCTCCGCGACGTCGTCATTGAGGAGTGGAAGAGCATTCCAGTGACTACCTGTGAAGCTCTGGTAAACTCCATGCCCAGGAGAGTAAAGGCAGTTTTGGATAATGATGGTGGCCACACAAAATATTGACAGTTGACATGTTGTATGTTAATATTGACAACTTTTCTTAAGGGGTATACTCACTTTTTCTGCCAGGGATTTAGATTTTAATGGCTATATTTCGAGTTATTTTGAGGGAAAAATAAATTAACTCTGTTATATATGCTGCAGACAGGCTAATTTTCATTGTGTCAAAGTGTCATTTTGTCAGTGTTGTCCAATGAAGAGATATACTTAAATATTTGAAGAAATGTGAGGTGTGAGGGTGATACTATATATATATATATATATATATATATATATATATATATATATATATATATATATATATATATATCCCGGTCTAACAGTAAAATTGTCCAAATCGTGTAACAGCATAATTGTCCATCCCACAAAATGTTTAATATCTTTAAAAAAAGCACTAAACTAAAAGAGTTTCTTTTTTCCAGGTTTTCAGATAAGACGTTTAGCCACCTTGACACCATTTTTCGTAAGAATCACTGAAAAACCGTTTGAATTATTCAATTAGAAAGAGAAAAGGTTAAAATTGTTTTGTGCCAGCACTACTGTCTTCCCAACTGACCAATTGCGAGAGGAAAAAGATCATACAGGCCTTCAGTAATGGTACCAACATTCATACTCTGGCTTCGATCTTCAACGTCCATTCAAGAACCATTAAGAGAACGGTGAATAAGTTTTAAAAAGAGGGACTAATAGAGAGGAAAACTGGATCAGGAGGTCACAACAGGAAGAGAGATCATCATTTCAACTTAGAGCTAAAGAGATCTATTAGAAAAGATCCAACTCAATCCATTAAACGTTTGGCACATGAGAGAGGAGTTTCAGTTATAACAGTTCAAATAGCAGTGAAAAAAGAATTGAAAATGAAATTGTACGTGAAAACTATGAGACATCTTGTTAATCTAGGACAGAAAGTTAGGATATTAGAGAGAGCGAAGATCATCTTGAATAAGTTGGAAAATGATCCTGGAATAATATATATATATATATATATATATATATATATATATAATATTTATTTATAAACTTTATTTCAATTTCATGACCTTCCGATCCTTAGCTATAATTAATTAATGATTAACATACCATTTTCGTTTATGATCGATTTCATCACGTTTCTTCTGTTAAGGTTGGAGAGAAATTATACATTTTTATTGCTCAAAGTAAGAGACCAGTAGTGTTAGAAAAACCTCGAATAATTCCAGGATGATATCTTTAATCATTTCTAAGGTACAACGTCTCAGAGTTTAATCTAAGAATTGAACAATTTTACTGTTACATGGTTTGGACAATTTTGCTGTTACACGGTTTGAACAATTTTGCTGTTACACTCGGTATATCGAGGGAAAGATAGACAAGGGAAGGGGGAACTTAGGCGAATAAATGGCAGAACAGGGAGTCTTGCTTGGCAAAGGGAGAAATGCTGCTAAGGACCACAAGCGATAGAAAAGCTGTGGAGAGCCTTGATCGCCCACGTTCGGAAGGGACATGGCAATTAGAGAAAGAATTAGAAGTAAAAAAATGAAAGTGTTAAAGAACTTGACTGTTCGCGTCTATATTTCTGAGATGAGGTATCGTAATAATTTACACTACTTACATTAAGGACACATAGCCCAGTGGGTAAAATCGTTCGTTGGATCCAGTAATTTGAGCCAAACAGTTGCGAGTTCAATACCTGGCTGGAGCAGAGGTGAACAAAAACTTAGAGAGTTGCGTTAAAGGGAGATAACTGATACTGATACATCCGGAAGAGGAATGGCACGTGGAACTAGAACAATTTACCCCAGTGGACGAAATGAAGTGTCCAGTTCAAAATTCCAATCACCTGAAGAAGGCGTGAATACGGCAACGAAGATGAGGATAATAGTCCGAACACTGTAAATAGTGTAAATAATTACAATGCCTCATCTCAGAAATATAGACTCGTACTGAAGAAGGCCAGAGTGTACAACGGCAGAAACGTCGTGAATATGGCAACGAAGATGAGAGCAACACCTCGAACAATGTAAATACTGTAAATTATTTCAATACTTCATCTCAGAAATATAGACTGTTACTGAAGAAGGCCAGAGCGTATAACGGCCGAAACGTCGTGAATATGGCAACGAAGAGGGCAACAGTCCAAACAATGCAAATAGTGTAAATAACATGATTGTTGTTATGATCTATAAAGAGGAAACTATTTAGTCGACTTGAAATGTAATTTGCATTATCAAAGCAAAAACAGATGGCTTTGTGGTCAAGAGAAATTTGCACTTTAAAATCCGTTTTTGTTTTTTGAGTGGGAGAATGAATCCAGGTCATGCCAACAATTCCTAGCACAAAGTAATTTTTTGCCATTTTTTTGGGGTGCAGCTGTTTAAATTGTTGACCGGTCAAAATTTCACTGATCTTCATGACCCACCCAGTGAATTATAATTTCGTTTTGTACTGAGAGCAAAGTGGCAGAAGAGAGAGATACAAAGCACAATTTCCCACACGTCAGAAGCCACCTCTGTAAAGGTTAGCAAGCTTCTCTCGTTAGATCAATTACGACTGAGTTGAGAGTTCGATCCTCACTGGATGCCCCATGATTTCGGCCTTGTGTCACATCTGAGCTACGCTTGGAAAAAGGGCATTTCGACGTGATATAATGATTAGCAGGCTTGTCTCGCTAGATCAATTACGACTGAATTGTGAGTTCGATCCTCACTGGGTACCCCAAGGCTTCCGGCCTTGTGTCACATCTGAGCTACGCTTGGAAAAAGGGCACTTCGACGTGGTATAATGACTAGCAGGCTAGTCTCGCTAGATCAATTACGACTGAATCGTGAGTTCGATCCTCACTGGGTACCCCATTCTTTCGGCCTTGTGTCACATCTGAGCTACGCTTGGAAAAAGGACACTTCAACGTGGTGTAATGGTAAGCATGCTAGTCTTGCTCGATCAATTACGACTGAATCGTGAGTTCGATCCTCACTGGGTGCTACATGCTTTCGGCCCTGCGTCACATCTGATGTCCGTTTAGAAAAAGGACCCCTCGACATGGTATAATGGTTAGCAAGCTTGTCTCGCTAGAACAGATACGACTGAATAGTGAGTTCGATCCTCACTGGGTGCCACATGCTTCATGTGTCATCACTGCTTTTATTCCAATTTCAAATCCTTGTTTAAGTTTTTTGGGACACTTCGATGTCGTGTAATGTTTAGCAAGGTTTTCTCGCTAGATCAATTACGACTGAATATCGATTTTCGGCCTTGTGACCCACCCGAGCTAAATTCACAAAGTTATTTCTTTATTTCCACAACTTAAAAAACAAAAAAAATTGATAAAACATCCAGCAATTCCAAATTTAATAACTGTCAAAGAATATTATAAGACGCGCTAGATGTTAAGTCTGGCGCCAAACCTGTTCAGAAATATCTAAACTGTCGGCTGTATGCAACTGTTTCCACCTCGTATTCCTTTACTAAGGAGTAAGTTCCATTTGGATAGCTTCTTCCCAAGAGCTGTTGCTTTGTGGAACGGAATCCCAGCAGGATGTTCTCCAAAGCACACAATATTAACCTCTTCAAATGTAAGGTTATCTGTTATCTTTCTCATATAGTCTCACTAGCAGCATGGCCCGTGCTTGATTCAAAAATCGTACGACTCATACAGCAATCGCTATCACTTGACTTAAAATATTTTTGCCCTTCCTTGTCTTTAAAGGAGTGCCCTTTGCCGTGCTGTTGTTGCTACATGCCTTACTTTTTGCCTATCTCACACTGCGAATTTTTCTAAGCTCTATACTAAACATTAAATCTGTAACGAAAAAAGAACTAAACAAAATGAACACAAAACGATCAGCTTTAAAAAAGAACTCGTAATTGGAAAAACCGAATGAAAAAAGAATGTTAACAACAAATATTTTTTCACACCCAACCCAGTTCTGCGGAATCAGAATCAACGTTGAGTTTAAGCAAGCGAATGAGCCAATTGGAGTAAAGTGACATGCAGATTTAAATTTTTCCCACTTGTGACGAATGCAGCTATCGATTTTTTTTTGCATGCTAGCATGCTAGTTAACATTCGTGTCAGTCAGCTGTTGGCTCTGACGCTGGCCAATAGATTCTTCCTGTCTATTCGTGGCAGCCAGCTATAGGCTCTCATTCTAGCCAGTAGAAAATGGCCGCAAACTACATGAAAACTGCCGTAGAAGCATGAAAAAATCGATTATTTCCACTATCGATGGGAGTTGGGAAGTGCAAAGTCGGTCTTGGCCTTTCCGCTAGCTTTGATCATGTGCATGTAAATTTTGGTGCAAATCCGTCGAAAATTTCGGCCGTGCATTCGTTACACACACACACACACACACACACACACACACACACACACACACACACACACACACACATCCTGCCTTTTATAGATAGAGATAAACTGAACTCCTTACTATTACTGCTCGAACACTAACAGTCTCTAGTAAACTTCTACCTTCTTCTACCTTGAGTAGCCCTTGGGCATTGTATAGGATTATACAGGGGCAAGGGTTCCAAAAGTAGGTGGACGGTATGCGGAATAGGTTTATGTATCGGTTAAATTATTACAACTGAATATCTTGAAACATTTCCTGAGAAAGGGGATTGGCCGAAGAGGTCCAATTGATTGGTCGGCACATTCACCATATTGGTCCCAATGGATTTCTTCTTTTAGGGAGTACTCAAGGACAAAGTTTATAGTCGAAAACCAGGAAGTGTCGGTGATTTGAAAAATTACATAAGAGATGCTTTTCAAGAAATTAATACCCAAAAAGACTTGTGCAAAAATTTGTCGAAGCGTTAGAGGTAGACTTCAAAATGTGTAAATTGTGATGGAAAACAGTTTGAGCATCTGCGTTGATAAAATTTAAAGGCTTTTGTTCACAATAAAATTTAATTGTCAATGTAATAATTGTGTTAGTAAATATAATTGAATGTATATGTAATCTCAAATTAAATGTACTTTTGGACCACCGTGTATTTATTTAAAAAAAAAAAAAGAAATTTCGCGCTAACGTTTGTATGAACGGCACGAATCCACTAACAATTTCTTTAATATTTTCTGAGCTTGTTGTTTAGGAAATTTAATTCAATTTTTATATGTAAAAAAAGTTATTTAGTAGGCGGGTGACAAATCGCGACAGTTTTTTCCTAAACATGCCTGGTCGACGGCAGTCAAAAGGGATTTTTTAATTGGCAAAAAAAGCTACGAAAAAATAGTTCAAGTGTTTGAGGTAACATTTAATTTATAAAGGCACACAACAAAGACAGACGCCATGAACCGAATTTTAAGAACAAACTTTAGAACAATTTATTTTTAACACACAAAATAATGAACGAATTACGCATATAAAATATATTTTCGCTTATGTGCCAAATAATGGCCAATAACATGTATGTAAAAATTTTTTACTAAAAATAGTCAATGCAAACGAAATGTTCCTTTTACAATCAAAATTATAATGTTGCATAAGATGCTCAGAAAAGAAAACTACATGTAAAATGTAGAAAAGGAGAAAATAATTTGAATAGTTTTCAAAGAATAATTTGGTACAATTTTCGAAGCAAAGTTCGCGGTAACAGCGAAGAAAAGAACAATCACACCAGTCGAAGATTTTTCCTTGATGTGGGAGCGACTTTGAGATTCCTTTCAATTCTCGTCGGGCGATTGTCAAATTCCTACTGTATTGTTTTTCTTTCTGGACCGGAGCGACCTGGGATCCAGCAAGACATGTTCGTCGACGATATTCAGTCACCCCCCGCACTGGGGCGTCATGTGGCCCAAACATATGCCCATTGAACCTGTATAAACGGGGTCAGGTCCGGTTTACCTCCCCGAAAGAAAGTCCGCCCTTCGGCGTAGCCTCCTTCGGGTTCCTCCCCGCCCGAAGGCAGAGAGTTCAACCGAACAGCCAGTCGTCTGACTGACCGACTGAACATGTTCGTCGACTCCTTTAATTAAATGCAAGGCCCCCATTTATAATCTACAGGTTGGCTCTAAATTCACTTCTCACAATTTGGAGGGAAAACTTTTGATTGGTTTTGGATAAAAAAAAAAAAACAAAAAAAAACGCAGCTCTTTTCTCACAAATCGAAATGCAAAGGTATTTTTGAAATTCAAAAATTAAGCAAGTGTCCAACGCAGCGTCTGCTTTCTTTCAGAAAAGCAGACGATAGCAGCTTAAAATTCTTATACCCAATTCTTTATTTTTTCTTTTCGGGAGGAATTGTCAAAGTAACTGCCATTTTTTATTTGGTAATTACAAAAAGAAATGTTAAGATGTAGTGGATCTAAGAAGGATGCGTGAATATTTAAGATTGTGCGTGACAAGGTATCAGCCCCAATATTGCTGTCACCTTTAATGTACCTTATATCAGTAGTATACTGGGCAATATAGTGTAAATATCGTATGTCTCGCGGATTGCATTTATTTGTCCGACCTGGTGTTATAGGCCGTAAAAATGATAAACACTCTGCCTTCAAGCAGATGTCGAAAATGTTTAATAGACAAATAAATAGCGAGTAATTCACGCGAGAATGTGCTGTACTTCTGCCGTGTAGAACTGAGTTTAACAGAGAAGAAGGGGATAGGTTTCTTTTGTTTACAATAAACTTAATGCAAAACAGCTCCAACCGTGTTTGAAGAAGCATCTTTGGTGAGAGTGAGGACCGTGTTTTTATCATCAGTGATTTATGTACAAGTTTTTTACTTCATTAAGTGAAATTTTACTGTTTTTTCCCTGTTGATTTTTTAACATATTGGTCAGAGGTATTAAAATTCCAGAACAATTAGGAATAAATAAATTGGCGATAACAATTTATCATATCTAGTTTCGTTTATGTGGAAAATGAAATATTTCAGAAATTATCCAGACACCTTTGGATCGGGATTGACTAAATATTTTTCGATAATTTAAAATACCTAATTTTTTTTTTTTTAAACAACTAAATTCTATCGCACATTTATGTACACTAGTAAAATAACTCCTAAATGTATGAGTAATTCAGTTTCGGAACATTTATATCATCAAATAGCATTTTCAAATGCTTTGTTCAATGTGTAGCAGACGTTAAATTAGACACGCATGCGTTAATCATCCTATCAGCAGTAGCAGTCACTGTTTCGGTAAAATGAAAACACTTGGAGCACGTGTGACGTAAATCCCAAGGGCTAGCTTCCTTTTCTTTCGGGCCAAGATCAAGATAGAATGTTCTATGATGCGTGATGTTCATAGACCATACAGTACACCTTACTCTTTAACTCACCAATCTAGTAAGTTCAACTTTTTCTTCATCCTTTTTTTACAAAGACATACCTTGAATTTGCACTTTCTTTCAAGAATTAACCTTGAAATATTCTCTGTACGAAAAATCTTCCCGATAGAATAAAAATTTCGGCAAAGTTTAACCTTTGTGCCTACAAAAAGCGATGTGTCAAAAGGACAGTTTTTCCCTTGACAACGCTATTATAGATTTATCAAAATATGTTAACTAATATTTAATATTTATTACTAGCTTAAAAGTCTCCCTATCGGGTGGCATTTAAACTAACTCCTGCGGAGGGTTCTTGATTGGGCCTTCATCACAATAGGTAGGGAAAAACGTGATAGGCAACAATAAACTACAAAAGAGCTCAATTGGCTCATTTAATTATTGCATTAATATTTAAACTTAACTTTTAAAAGTTCTGCGGCCACTGAATTTAAAGATAATTTGATGTACGTAGGTTCTTACTTTCCGTACAAACAATTATTTTTTTTATTTCATGAGTGACTTTTGCTGGATTTTTAAATTAATTTCGATTATTCCCAAATTTATATCCAAGTTATAAAAATTGTTATGGTACAAAATTTCGCCAAAAACAATCACACTAATGAAAAATTGTGAATCCAAAATTTCTGAATTGCGGGTTCTGATCTGGCACGGAATTTTTTTTAAATTTGCTAACAGAGTTGGCCTGTTTCCAAAATGGTATGAATGTTCAGCTACGGCCCTTAGGAGTAGAGTTGAAATGAGGGTGAGGACCTCCGTTATCCCCCGCCATTTTTCTAAGTTTTGGAGAAGAAAAAAATCAAAGCAGACAAATTACACTGTTCTACTAGTATTGACGTTAATATTAACCCTTTGATTTTTGAAGTTAACCCCTCTCTTGTGGTCCAACAGCTTGAGAGTGGAAAAGACGGCAAAAATAGATTAGAACTCCACTACTATGAATGAATACTAAAACTCATTCCTAAGTTGTGTATACGATAGTGGTGTAGTATGAAAATAAAGACACTGCTTAAATTTGCCCCCCTCCTCTGCAGAAAAAAATGTCGGCTTCCAAATCCCCCCCCCCTTCAGAATTCCAGAATCGCCACTGGTCGTCAGGTGTTCCTGTCATCAATTCTCTATGTCAGCCATTCTCTTCTCAGTTCAACATCAGTAATATTCTTGTACAGCAGGACATGTGACTTCCTCTGGTGACTTGCAGCATCTCCCGCCGTCTTCCTGTATATCTCTGGTTCATCGCTGGGCTTGCTTCTTCTTGCTCAACTGCCATTAAAATGCAAGGGGTTACTGGGAGTGAAAGAAAAAAATATATGAGAAAACGTAAGCGAAGACAAAGGGAAATAAAAGAACAGGTTTCAAGAAGACAGAAAATGGCGATTGGCATTGCATTTAAATTTTTGAAGATTGTAGATGGCAGGGAAGCAAAAAACCGGAAGGGAGTTCCACAGGTAAGAAGTGCAAAAGAAGAAACTATCAGAATAGAACTTACAGTTGCATTTAGCTATTTCAACAGTAAAATGATGAGATTTAATTAAAAATCTGGTATTATGCTAAAAGTAATGCAGTCAAGGAATTAAGAAGAGGAGCGATATTTATTTGTACAATGATACGAAATGTGGCATAAGGCCAAAAAGGGGAATGGGGGAAAAGGACGGTCTTCTTCTGTTTTAACTTCAGACTTAGCTAGCCACAAACACTGACCCAAACATGTAACAATATTCCTAACACCAAAGCAACACATTCTTACCTACCTTTTTTATGACAACCACCATAACACCTCATTGTCTCTATGAAAATCCTAACTAGTCCCCATAGGTCATTAGAACAATTGCCATGAAAATATTTATAGAAAAGACAGAGGGAAGCCATGTTATCGCATTGGGAAAGTGACTGAAGTCGAGATGCCAGGTCAAGACCTATAACATTACAGATTGTTCTTTGGATTTTGAATCTCAAAATATATAGGTGGAGAACAAGACCATATGTGAAGTACTCAAAATATACCATTATTCCTTTAAAGGTATGGATAAATGAATTAAGTTTTAAAATCTAGTTAAACCATACCAGAAAAAAGTAATGGCATATTTTGTTAATGATTTTTCTGCTTATAAGCATGTGAGCAAATGTAAAACATCATTAGGACAAACCTTGTATAATATAATTTACACCCTCTGTCCCATAATACATGGTCCATTTAGTACAGTAATTCTCAACTGTGGGGGTCCATATGGACCATGGGGGACCTATGTAACATTACTGGGAGTCTACACACAAAAATGGCAAATTGGAGGTCTATAGTTCGTAGAGAAATTTCACTTCGGAATGGTTGTTACAACTGAGAAATGGAATTTCTGCAACAGTCTACGACATTAAAATACTAAAAATAGAAAAGCAACTCTAAAATTAGCAGAATTTAGCATTATATATACAAATTATATAAAGATTATAATAAATTATATAAAGATTATATATGAATTATATAAAGATTATATATGAATTATATAAAGATTATAATTTATTATATAAATGTTATACTGGAACACACCTATTCTATAGTTAATAGACTCTCCCACCTTGGTCAGTCAATCGACTAGCTGACCGGTTGAACTCTCTGCCTTCAGGCGGGGAGGAACCCGAAGGAGGCTACGCCGAAGGGCGGATTCTCTTTCAGGGAGGTAAACCGACCCTGAACCCGTTTATACGGGTTCAATGGGCATATTTTTTGGCCGAGCCCACGGGCTCAGAGATCCCACGTTAAACCGGCCTTGTGCCACATGATTCCCTCGTGGTGGTGGGGGGAGGGGGAGACTAAATATCGAGTTGGTCAGTCAGTCGATGTCGGACGACCGTTAGTCAGATATTAAAGTATCAGCCACCCCAACTAGATTAGTGCGTCATTACCTATTATATCAAGTCCCTAACGTTTTGTATGTCAAACCTATTTTAGGATCGACTTAGTACAAATACAAGCCTCCACTGTGAAACCACTACATAACAATAAATTAATCTAATATATTAATAATAAATAATAATAATAATTTTAAATATTAATTAAATAAAATTTTAATATATTAATATTAATTAATTAATATAGTAATAGATTCAATATTGTGAAAAGAGGTGGTCGTCAAATATCATTGACATCGATGAAGCTGAATATAAAAAAGTTTGCAGAGCAGCATTAACCACAAGCATCTTTTAGTTAGCCTCGTTTCAATTTCAAACATTTTCTTGAATTTCATTGGTTGTTAAATAAAAATAAGATTTGTGAAATTTCCATAACAAAACAGTCAAAATTTGTGCAAAAGTAGGCTCAGTTGACGTAAAAAAATCTTTCTCAAATTCATCTTTAATTTTGAAGAAATCCTATTGACTACAAAATAAAGAATACAACATTCGCAACAGCTACCAAGCCCTATTGTGCCAATTTGGTCGTTGAAAAAACTATAAATAGAAATGGCAAACTTATTAAGCTGATAAGAACAGATATTACACTTTGATCTTAGCCAAAAGTTAAACCAGCTCCGTCTCAATGGAATTTCTACAGAAATCTACGACATTAAAATAGTAAAAATAGAAAAACAACTCTAAAATTAGTAGAAAACAAGAACAAGCAATGTAAGTTAATATCCCTTTTAATCTATCAGATGTTTTGTTTGTAAAAGTTGAATAAAAATTGAAAAGAATATATATAGGAAGGATTATATATATAAAGGAAAATTATATCAAGATTATAATTTATTATATAAATTAATTTAATATATTAATAATAAATAGTAGTAATAATTCTAAATATTAATAAAATAAAATTTTTTATTAATATAAATTAATTAATATAGTAATAGATTCAATATTGTGAAAAGCTGAATATGAAAAAGTTTGCAGAGCACAAAGATCTCAATGAATATATCTGCAGTTTTTTTAATTTATTAATTACTTGCATATTTTAAAATGGTTTATTATGATTTATTTTACTCGGGTATATAAATATGTCATAAAATTTAGTTATTAAATACAAGTTTGTTTTTATTAAATTATTTTTACTTCAAAATAAAGCTTACAAAATTTATTATTTCTATAATACAATTCCTAAACTTATCAGTAGAAAATAAAATAAGCTTTTTACTTCATTGAATGATTATTGGAGTTCACCAAAAAAGTAAAAGTGGTCCATGGGTAAAAAAAGCACCAATTTAGTACATAAAACATCCTATTATAATTCTACTTATCCCACCCTTCATTAGTTAGCACGACCGTTACACCCTGCCAATGACTCATAAATAATGGATTGATCACATGGAAAGAGGGGAAAAGACACTACTTGGTTTCAGTGAGAAAATGAAAGAAAGAAAGAAGGGAAGATAGAATGTTTAACATCTCCTGCCAATACCTCATAAATAATGGACTATTCCATTTTGATCACACGGAAAGAGGGGAAAAGACACTACTACCAATAGATTTGTTTTCTATTATTATTAGGTAAATATTAATATAATTCATAATATATTATTGTTTCTTAATCAAATGGAATTCCTTTGGATGATAAAAAAAAAAATTGTATAATGGATTTTAAGAAAATGGGAGTTATCTCCCTTGAAACAATAAAGACACCAGTAGTTATTTCCCTTTGCATAATGTTATCGACTTATTTTTACTCGCGGTAACTATGGAAATTCCATGATTTTACTGTTTTTCATTGAAAGTAATAGTTTTATTATTGAATACCATCCAAAAACACCCACATTATTCGGGCTACCAAAAACACATAAACCGAACATACCAATGAGACCTATCATATCCGGGATAGGCAGCGCCCCTCATAAAATAGCCCGCAAACTAAGCAGAATTTTAACTCCACTTCTCGGAACACATAAAACATTCAGGTGACCTCCTAAACAAATTAAAAAAACATAGACATTAAAAACAAAAATATGAATAGTTTAAACATAAAATCTCTATACGCAAACGTCCCAATAGAGAAATGATTAAATCTACTAAAAAAAAAAAATCACCTAACAAAAGCAAAAAATAAATTACCTCTACCTACGCATAAAATCATAAAAATATGCCAGCTAATCACCAAGTAATGTTTCGTTACTTTTGATAACCAACATTGCAGACAAAAATTTGGTTTACCAATGGGATCTCCTCTCAGCGGCGTTGCTGCTTGTCTATTTTTAGAATTTCTAGAAAGTGACCCATTCAAAAACATTCTCCCTACAAACTCTTCATATTTCAGATACATAGACAACTCATTAATATATCCACAAAATATTTAACGGATCTTCTCTCCAAATTTAACAACGTTGAACCTACAATAGACTTCACTTTTGAAACTGAAACCAACTACACTCTTCCGTTCTTAGACATCATATTAGAAATAATAATGAACTCAATTTTGACGTTTACAGAAAAGCTACAAACAAAAAATAATCTGATCAGTTTCTACACAAACCATTCTTCTAAAATTAAATCTGAAATTATTATAGGTTTCTGTCTGAGAGCATTAAGAATCTGTAGTCCCCAATATTTACTTAAAGAAGAAACATACATAGAAAACACATTCAAAAACCTACAATACGCATATCATTTCATCCACAATACAAGAAGAAAGGCATACAAAATATACAGCCGAAACAAAACTAATAAGATAATTCGCAATAATATATTACATGAAAACAGATACATAATACTAGAATATCCAGAATAACCTATCCCATCTAAGTAATCTTAAAATAGTCACAAACACTTCCAAAACCATTATGGATATACTCAGATCTTCAAACACTAATTGCAATAATATTTCTGAAGCAGGCATTTATAAAATAAATTGCCAAAACTGTTCCTCCCAATATATTGGAGAAACAAGTAGAAATTAAAAAAAAAAAAAAAAAAAACAAAACAAAACAAAACAAAAAACAAAACAAAAAAAAAACGCATTTATCAGCACAAAAGAGACCTCACAAAAAAACAACTTAGGTAATACACTAGTCATACATAGAAATAAATTCAACCACAATTTTGATTTTGAAAATGCTACACTCATAAAAAAAAGAAAATAACTCACTCAGAAGGAAAATCCTCGAGAGTGCCGCCATAGAATATCCAAATATTAATCTCTACGCCTAAGCTTTTCCCTATTTGTTAACAGAATTACTACTCTCCTAAGCAAACGTACACAGCAGTATGAAGAAATCAAAAGAAAATTGCTGAATCCGTCTGCAAAACAACAATAAAAACAATATCTCCACACGTGACAGTAATTGACGTAATTTTCAGTTAACAATATGAAAATAGCGTTCTCTAAATTCTTCCAGTTGTTAAGGACATTTTGTTTTGTTATTATTAGTTACTTTGTTTAAATAAATTCATTTCGTTTTTTTTTGTTTTGAGAAAGTCCACATTGGACGAAACGCGTCTGCTACTATTACAGTTTTCCTATTGTCTTTTACACACACACACACACACACACACACACACACACACACATGTCTCCATTTAAGTTTACGAAATAGGATGGGTGTTGTCCATAAGTCCTTGATTAGTTAATTTTCCTTGTTTTACAACTACTAATGTTAATAAATGTATTAGTAATTTACGTTTATCATAGTATGTGGAGTCCATAACATACCTGTTAATGTATAAGGTCTCTACAGTTATATTTTACATGAAATAATGGTGGTAAAATAGGACATGTACAAAATAACAGAGACGAATTGATCTGCAATACAAGATAACAGTATTTAACAGAAATAACAAAAGGAAAGTTTAAATAAATATGTGTTTCAGTGAAATAGAAAATGCTGTGAATTTAAAATCTTTTCATTTGTACCCACTTCTTAAAATAATGATCAACATTCATATTTATGATTGTTATTGCAATATTTTGTTTAAGTTAATTGATCTCAAAACTATTACTTACAATGAAAAACAGTAAAATCATGGAATTTCCACAGTTACCGAGAGTAAAATAAGTCGATAACATTATTCAAAGGGAAATAACTACTAGTGTCTTTATCGTTTCAAGGGAGATAACTCCAATTTTCTTAAAATCCTTCATTGCACAATGTTTAACTCTATAAAAAAAAACAGACATTTCCTTCCTTTTCCTCTTTCTTCCACTTCTCCAAGATGTAACAATACGTAGATGAGGGCGTCCCCGCCAGATCATGTTCGTTTTTCAGGTAGATAGACGATTAAAATCTCTCTCATACACATACACACGTATCACACATACGCATCACATGCACAAACAAGCATATTCTTAATAGCTAAATTTTTAATGGACACAGACATGACAGAATTGAATAGACACCAAGATAAATTTTATTTCTGATTTTTTTTAATAACCAAGATAAATTAACTTAGATTATTTGATTAAAATTGCAGATAACAACACTGGAACATGCCACGAACCAAAGGAGCATCGGACCTATCCAAATTTCAGCGAGGATGTATCGTGTGCCAACATGAAGGTGGTCTTAGTCAAAGAAAAATATCTGAAAATCTTTCAATACCCCTTTCTAATGTTAATAGAGTGATTGTACAATTCACCAGAGAGGGCAAGAAGTGCACAAAACCTCATCCAGGCTGCCCTGGGCCCTCTGAAAGAACCATGCATCTTGTCGAAAGAAATGTTGAACAGGATCCATGTTGCAAGGCCTCTGACATAGCAACACAAGTTGATGTCAGTCCCAGAACAGCTGTCAGGTATCTTTACAAGCTGGGCTACTATGGCAGAGCTGCGAGAAGGAAACCACTTCTCCGTCCAGCCAATATCAAACGCAGAAAGTATTGGGCTCATGAAATGGTGGAGAGACCTGTGACCTTTTTGAACCACTGTCACTTTCTCAAGATTAGCATTATTTTCCAACAGTGGAAGAGTATGGGTATGGAGACTCTGTAGTCAAGAGTTTGATTTAAAAAGACTCCAGCCAACGGTGAAACATGGGGGCCTTTCAGTAATGGTATGGGGTGCAATTTAGAGTGATGGTCGCTCAGAGCTTGTGGAGTGTGAAGGAAACATTAATTCAATCAAATATGTTTCTATATTAAAGAAAGGGCTCCTTCCAATATTCTCAATTAGTAGAATGAGCAAAGTTGACTCCCTATTTATGGAAGATGGAGCTCCATGTCACACTGTTCAAGCAACGCAACATTGGTTGAGACAAAATGGGATCAATAAACTTCCATGGTCAAGTCAGTCCCCGGATATTAACCCTATTGAACACCTTTGGGGCATATTAGATTGAAAACTCTGCAAAAAGCCATCTTCTAAGCCCGGACTTTTAGGATTATTGTGTCAAACATGGCAAGAGATCCCTCAAGATGATATTCGTGAACTCATCGCTACCATGCCTAGAAGGGTCCTTGCATTAAAAAAAGCAAAAGGGATGTCAACCAAGTATTAGTTATTAAATATATGACCATTTATAATTACTTCAATTGTATAAATTACTTGTTTAATAAAATAAACGGTTTCTCTGAGCGTCTATTCAATTCTGTCATGTCTGTGTGTGTTCCTTTCAACAGCTGCCCTGTCTCGGCTGAGGCTTCTGAATACGCCGGCTGCATCTCTGCAGAGGAGTAAGACCCACGTCAGTGAGGCGTCCTGGGTATAACGATAAACTACATTCGTCAGCAAGGTCTCTGATCAGGAGGTTTTGAGGAGCGTAGAACCACCTATACCCGGGTGGTAGCAGCTGTTAGGGGCTCAGTTATGGTTCAAAACGCTATAGAAGTGTAAAAATATGTTTATAAAAATATTACCTGCAATACATTTTTTGAAAAATAAAAACATTACCAGCAATAAAAACTAAAAATAAATAAGCCAAAACAAATCCTTTCAGCTGTTTACGCGTTCACTATTTACATTATTCGGCCTATTGTCCTCATCTTTGTCGCCATATTTATTAAAACGTTTCGTCCGTTGTATGCTACGACCTTCTTCCTCAAGGACATATGGCACAGTGGATAAAGGCGTTGGTTAGATCTAGTGACAGGACCCAAAGAGTGTGAGTTCAATATCCGGTTAAGGCAGTGGAGAACTTGGAGAGGGGAATTAACAGGAGATAACGGACATCCATTAAACATGGCACGTGCAACTAGAATAGTCTACCCCAGTGAGCGAAATAAAGGGTTCAGTTCGACATTCCAACCACCTGAAAAAGGCCGGAGCGTACAACGGCCGAAACGCTGTAATAAATATTGCGACAAAGATGAGGACAATATTCCGAATAATGTAAATAGTGTACATAATATCTCATCTCAGAAATATAGACAGATACTGAAAGGCCGAAACGTTGTAATAAATATGGCGACAAAGATGAGGACAATAATCCGAATATTGTAAATAATGTATATAATACCTCTTTTCAGAAATATAGACAGATACAAACCAAATCCTTTCAACTGTTTACGCGTTAATGTAATATATTTTATTAATACATGTATTTAATTGTGGGCTGTTTAAATATTATATAATTATTATTTATATTTACCTGGACTCATATGAGTCCACTAAATATTTTTTTAAAAAATATCTAATTACAGCCAGGGCTAAGGCGTACTGCCCCCCATCCCCACACCAGGGTGGAGGCAAGCCTAATTGGTGACTTTGTGATCCTCGCCATCTTATCAACATTTGCTTTTTGCTACTTACGTTACAAATTAAACTGAGTACATTTGACTATTAAATAGGTGCCTCCACAAAATTGCTGAAAAAAGAGCATACTATGATGAAAAAGTGTCCGAAACTTGATAAGAACTATGTTTTATTGTCAAAATCTTTGTTATTATTAAGATGAAAGTCTAAAGAATTTTTTAATTATATAATTTTATTTTTTAATCTTTTGGAGAATATTCGAGATTTGGGTTAAAAGATCAAAATTTTGGTGAAAAGTCTTGTTTTTTTTTTGCTATAAGAAATTTTAGGGTCTTTTTGCGGTGAAAAACACTTTGATTTGGAAATTCTAGCAAAAATCAAACAGTAGTCGTATTAAATGAAACTTTTAGGACTTATTCACAAACGAATGAAATTATTTTAGAAATGTTTTAAACTCTTGGTAAAATATATTTTTTTACATGTGTTACACTTACTTAATTTTATGAAAACTTGAGAAATTCAACAAGGTAATTTTTAGTGACTATATTAGTTAAAAACCGAACATTTTGAAGAATTAAAATCCTCAACTTTTTTTGTATAATCCGACCCCATCTTACCTAAAATCTGCTCTGAATCGTAAAATAATAAAAAAAACGGAATAAAACTGAAACATTATTTAATTAAAAACGCTTTTAATTGCTTTTATGAATAATATATATTAAGAACGATACAGTTTTAAGAAACATTTCTTTTCGATAAATAAAGGATTTTTAAAAGATTTATTTTATTTTTTAAAAACAGAATATGTTATTTTTTTAATTAGAATAATTTATAATATTTTAAAATCTTTTAAAATTCAGTGTCAGTGGTGTAAAGTTTAGGGAATATTGTTATTAAGTAAAACTATATTTACTAATCCTGAATCGAAAAGTTTGTTACAATCTGAGGTATTCCAATATTTTAAAAAGAATTTTGAATTGTTTTTGTATGTGTATAAACGTTCTCGCTTTTGCAGATATGGATGTCATACACGACATTATCAGAAAATTCAATAAAACATTGCGGAGAACATTTTCATAAATTTTTAAGATTACTTGAGTACTTAGAAATTATATATAAAAGCGCTTACGTTATATTCAATTATATTTTTACGGCTAAAGCCCCCGAAAGAACATTAGATGAGAAGAAATCTGTCACCAAGCTGTCAAACATGTTATAGCGATCATCATCGCACATACATACATACCTACACAAATTCAAATTTCAATAACAATCATTCATTGGATAGAAATCAACGCTACTGTCTTATGCGACAATTTTGAAAACGCTATATTTTCGTATAGTAGATTTTGTGCACTTTTGGGAGGATCAGATCCCAAGAGCCTTCTCAGCTTAGTAAATATTTTTAGGAAATATCAGCTTCTAATTGGTCAATAAACACACAAGTAGGCGTCGCAATCCACCCACGTACAATATATTTTTCCAGCGCGTGACTAAGTCAAGTTTCCCGCCAAGGCGCTGCGAGCCTGTCACGTGATTACATTAGCTATAAATAACAAATATAAATAACAGACACGAGTTTGCTCATTCTCTCTTTTTTCTCTCTTCTTGCTGCAAAATGTAGTCGCAGAGAATTATGGTCTTGACTATACGGTCAGACGTTAAATAATATTTCACGCATTCACGTACGTACGAACTCATACGAACATTCACTAAAATACAAACGTTCACACACACACAAATGTTCACGCACAAACACAATGTTAACTGTCTATGTACTTTGTAATTTGTTATTAATACATATATTTGTTTATATATATATATATATATATATATATATATATATATATATATATATATATATATATATAGAGAGAGAGAGAGAGAGAGAGAGAGAGATAATATTAGTGGAAAATATACATACATATGCAAAATATATAAATACCCATAAATATATATATATTTTTAGAAAAAAAAATTCCAAGAGGAAGAACCAGGTAGAACTCAAAATCTAGGACAGAGTAAGGATATAATAAAAGAAGTTAAACACTAATATTCCATGGTTTATAATTTATTCCATTGGAATTCCAATGGAATAAATTATGACCATGGAATATTAGTGTTTAAGCCTTTTTATTATATATATATATATATATATATATATATATCGGTCTTCTTTGTTTGTCTTCTCTATCTTCAGTTGGACTTAATTCAAGTCCGCCATTTTCATGTATCTAGACCTTTCTTCTAGCAGGAAAACGCACGTATTTTCTTTTCATATTCACCTCCCGGTCAACAGCTTAAGTAAACAGCTAAGCACTGTGTTAAAACATTGTAAACTTAAAGTAAATAATATTTGTTTCAAATCATTTTAAACATGGGCGAATCTGTGGAGGTACCTATTACTAAAGGATGAAAAAATTTCGTGGATTTTGACGTCATTCTGGGTGACTTTTTTTTTCGTTCAATTTCATGAATTTGTTTTGCTCATACTAAGTCACGATAAAACACCATTTAAAATCCACTATTTTTTTTTATCCATAATGTTAAAATTATTCAACTTTTTAACAAGAAAAATCTCAAGTTGATGTTAAAAATTGACGTAAAACATTGTTAATTTATTTAAGAGAGAATGAGCTGTTACTGTTATAGACAAGCGTATGGTTGCAATAAAGAAATACGACAACAGCAGAAATAGATTTACGTAATTTATTTCAATAGGAACGTGTGGTTTTGGGACAGCTACCTTGTGGTATAGTTCGTAAGCCGGTTTCCAATCTGGGTTGATCTCTCATAGTAGTTGGTTAGCGTAGCGCTCCTCCTGCTGTCTGCTTCTGACTGACCGTGACAGGTCTCTTCCCTGGCCTCCTGTTGACTGCTGTTGTACTTCACCGTGTGACCCCTTTTATGGCGTTTTTTTATGGCTTAACAGGCTCGAAAAACGACGCAAATACAATTAGGAGGGAAGCATTTTTATTGGTCGAAAAATAGAAACACTTTAAAATATTATTTTATTTTTCGACCGGAACTCGTGCGTCGGGCCTATGCGTAAACGTCATTTTGTGACGGGGCCTTGTCCCGTTCACATCCGGCTCTCGCTCTTGAGTATGTTAGTTTATTTGCCTGCAAATCAGGCGAGATATGTCTTATTTTATTTTATAACATTACGTTACTTTAATTTGTATTTAGATGCAATGTATTTATTTTCAATTTTTCTTCTTGAATTGTTCAACTATATTGCACATAATTAGGTTACAATACAATTTTTATTTTATATGAAGGCACCAGCTTTGTTATAGCGACTCGTTGTTATGTATGTATTTAAATTTTTTGTTCTAAGGCTCACAGATAACGATTTACTAAGCATAGCTTAGGTGTGACACGAGGACGAAATTAGAGAGCACCCAGTAAGGATCGAACTCACTTCTCAATCGTAATTGATCTAATGTGATATGCTTGCACAAGGCCCGGAAGGAAGGAGAAACATACGAATGGTGGAACAGGGAGAGAGATGGTAAAAAATTCAAACTTATTTAGACCGAGAAAAGGAAGTCATGGAGAACCAAAATCTCCCACATTCTGAATGGTATATTAAAGAGAAAAAACACATGGCTGGAAGAATAGGAACAAAAGAAGATGGTGAAGGTAAAAAGTTACCTGGGAAACAAAAACAGGAAGTTGTGGAGAACCATGATTGCTTACGTCCTGAAAGAACACGGCGCATAAAAGAAAATGATAATCGTTGCATTCAGTACTTTTTTTTTTTATCTCCCAAGCATCAAAATCAAAATACTAAAAAATTAAACGTTTACTACTCAAGGGAGATAATTCATAACAGATGAATTTAGAGTTATTTCCCTTGTAACAGAAGACCTTAGCCTCCATTTTTGTATTATTTTTTATGTTTAGAAGGGGAGTTGAAATGACTACTGACTAAAGAAACTGTTACGAAAAGGATGGGCGTCAATATATTATTTACAGGAGTTATAGCTTACTTTTATTTTTAGACTAGGTTCAAGCAATACCTAAGGTTTAAAATGAATTTTTAAAAACTTTTAAATATCTTGAAGCTTTTATTTTAGTTTTAATTTCAAGGTAATATAGATTAAATTTAATATTGCCAATAAGTTAAAATACTTTGCTCAGCTGTATTTATAATTTAAATTGACCGGAAAGTGTTTTTGTTTTGAAGTCACTAAACATCGCTGATTTTAGTGCTATTTTTAGACATTTTTCATCACACAGTAATTCTCTTTATTAAAAAAAAATCTTTCAAAAATAAAATATACCTTTCCGAAACTTTATTTGAGGAATATTAGCTGATTTAAGTATGAAATATAATTAACCTGATATGAAAGAAATATTACTTACTTTAATATGACAGAAATGCATTTTTTTTAACATGGCAGTATATGTTTATTTAAAATTTTGATGGCTTAACTGAGAGACGGCTGTTTATCTAATTTTGTTTTATCTGTAAAAATTGCTTCAGGAATGTGTGAACGTTTTTTCTTATATAATTTTCTTTTCAACTATCCAGTAATCTTAAAATTTTAGGAAAAATTCTCCGTAATGTTTTATTGAATCTTAGATGCGTTGGCTTTAAATTTGCTATAGTCATCGCTCTTATTTTTCTATAATGTTGTGTATGGACAACCGTATTTACAAAAATCGGCCGGCTTTTATATATAAAAAAAAATCGAAATTCTTATAAAAATATTGATCTTCAGTAAATAAAATAAAAATTGTGTACAAAAAATATTTAGACATCGGTATTAAATAACCCATAGAGGTGTTGATATGCCAGTAAATAAAAACAATCAACCAGCCAAGAACTTATCCATCGCCATTCAATCCACCATATACTACAATATCACATACTCACAAGGACCTTACAAACACACCCATGGCATAAAAATTTCATGATCTACCAAATGTACTTTTTTTTTTTTTTTTTGGTTTTTATCATTTTTTTATAAAGATATATAACAACTTAATTACATGAAATGAATGGGGTGGGGATGAATCCATAAACGAAACTAAATATAACAAAACATTTAAAGTAAAAATAAAATATGTTAGTAGGTCGCGTCCTCCCCACAAAAAGTCCTGTTAGAAACGTTGATTTATTTACAATAATTTTGGTACAAGTCCAAGAGGGAATTGGGGAGAGGCTGGTCAACATTGGCTATCCTAGACCTGGATAATCCGATTCACGACCCATTCATCCATTATAATTTGTTCATTCACCACAAGAACTCATCCATAGCCATTCAACTCGACATATACAACAATACCACATATCCGACGAAAAATATGTGACAAAAATTTCATAATGTATAAAATTTCTCTTTTCCCCACTTTTTCTTTTTTTCAAATCCTGTTAGAAATACCCCGTTTCTCCACAAGTCAGGGTGTGGCACAAAACCGTTATTTTATGTGGGGCAAATCCGAGCCCGTAGGCTTGGGCAAAAATTCTCTGTTACTCTCTGTCCGATGGCAGAGTTTCAAAAGTCAGTCAGTCCGAACGACAAAAACATTTCCTCCCGAAATTTATAGATACAGATGCATGCTGGGATTTCTTCCTAGCCAATAAGATTGGCCCCATCTCGGTCTCATCTGATTTAGTACTGTTCTTTCATGTCTTGAAGTCAAAATGCTGCGATCGCTTGTTTTTATCTCCTTCGTTTCATGGACCTTTTTGCCATATTACTGTTGATTTGTCTTGTATACTGTTTGCTTTCTTAATATTATTTTTGCCCTGTTCTTTTCTTTTTTCTTCAGTTTCTCTCAAAATTTGACAATTCTCTTTGTTGGGCATTTCTGCCAATTCCATTGGACCATGTCCAATTACTCTACAAGAGTTCTTTTAATGCTTTTCTTCATTGTGTATTCTATGTTTCTTCCATTCATTTGCCTTAATATTAATTTTCTTCTATATACATGTTGATTGAAAAGTAACTCCCTGTTTTATGTATAATGGAACCTCCGGTCTTGTAAAAATTATAGTTAAACGGGAGAGTCCATTATACATAAAATAAGAGGTTATTTTTCAATCACCCTGTATTTTGCGTCCTGGGTAACACGTAAAACTACATCCGCGTCCTGGGTAAGACGTTAAACTACGTCCAGCAACAAGGCCTCTGATCAGGAGGTTTTGAGGAGCGTGGAACCACCTCTTAATTGCTGATGTTCCTAGGTCCACCCTGACCCGGGGTGGTAGCACTTGTTAGGGTCCCAGCTATGGGCAAATAGTTAACTATTACCAGCAATACTTTTAAAAAAAATTATTACCAGCAATACAATTTTGAAGGAAATATATTACCAGAAACAGATTTTTGACAAAACAAAATATTACCAGCAATAAAATTTTTTGTCAGCATTAGATAACCTATTGAGGTTGATATGCCATTAAACAAAATAAACCAAACCAATCTAAACCAAAGAATACATATTCTACTCATACGAATCTATCTAAAATGTTGTCGGCATTAAATAACCCATTGAGGTTGATATGCCGTAAAACAAAATAAACCAAACCAATCTAAACCAAAGAATACATATTCTATTCATACGAATCTATCTAAAAATGATGTTGGCATTAAATAACCCACTGAGGTTGATATACCGTAAAACAAAATAAACCAAACCAAACCAAACACCCTGTATTTTAAGATTTATACCCTCAGCCTCAATGTATCTATCTTCCTTCTGAGTTCCCTTGAGTAGCAAAACTGAAGATCTATCTGAGAATTTTCAAATATCTATGAATGTTATTCTTCAATTTCGTATTAACGAGAAAACATTCTATAATATTTAGTCTGTTAGGATTTATTGTATATAAAATAGAATTGCGGTACAAGGCCGAAAATAGTGGGGGAATGAACTGAGGCTGGTCATCACTAACTATCTTATACCTAGCGAGTCAGATTCACGACCCATTCGCTCATTACAATTTGCACATCGACCAAAATAATTTATTCATCATTATTCAATCTTCCAATACCGCATACTCTCAGGAGATTTTCAAAAACATCCCATGACATAAAAATTAACGATTTAAAATTCTATATGTAAAGATCTGTCGATGGTACGTAATGTAGGGGTGGGGGTGAACGCTAAAACAAACAAAAATATCGAAACAAATACACAAAATAAAAGTATAACTGATGTTAGTTGGACCCGTCAAACCCTCAAAAGAATTAAGAGAGACCGCTGTATTCTGCATTCTTTAGACAAAATCATGAGGCTCTCTCATTAAAGAAAGGATAAAATAAATAGGGCCATGGGGAAAGGAACCAGCCGAGATGGAAAAAAGGGCGCCAAAAACAAACTTGGGGGTTGTTGGGAATCTCGACTTAGATCATAAGCAAAGTAGAAACCGGAAACAGGTCGGGAAGGACACTTACTCACATTAACTAGGTACACAAAAAAAGGGTCTATTTTCCAAAGCTAATAATTTTGCTGTCTATTCATATCAACTTTGATTGTGGTTTCTGGTCGGCAACATACATCAATATTACAATTATCAGCGTCCAGCGTCATTAACTCTTAGTTTCTTTTTTCTTCTTCTTCTTCTTCTTTTATGTGTCGTGTCCCTTCAGGACGTAGGCGATCATGGCTCTCCACCTCTTCCTATAAATTTTGTCGTTTTGTTATTTCTCCCAAAGCTTGTTCTGCTTTTTCACGAATCCTTAAATCATAAAATGCCCCGATGGTAAAATTTTTATATGCAAGTGGAGGCATTTAAAGCACTGGGGCCTCTACCCTTCCACTACCACGATGTTCCATCCAGGGCAGATTGGCGTGTCAGGGATGTCCAGAAAGTTCTTGCGGGTCACTGTCACCTGGAGCTCAAAATCTCCAGTGGCAATGTCCGATTTGCTTATAACAAGAGAGACATCGCCGAATGGTCTGTATCAAAAAAAAAAAAAAAAAAATTGGTCCTCGGAAATGTCCATGGGCACCCCGTATAATGTAACGTTGGTCTTCTGGGCTCTAATATGTTCGGTCTACATCCTCATTGATTTAGTCGTGAGCATGTTCTCCACCATCTTCTTGGCAGATTCTTTCGTTGCCAGCATGGCATTACTTCGTTTTGTCAGAACGCCTGCACCAATATTCAATATTCACATCCTCCTTCGTCTCCCTGATATCACCGACCAACTTTTTTGTTTTCACATCTGTGGTTAGCAGAGAGATAGTCCTTGCGATCGCTGCTTCTGTGACCGTCGGCTCAGTTAGGAAGCCATTATCAGAGATATACTTCCGGTACTACTTCTGCATACCAGTAAAATATTGCGCATCCATTTGCTTGGGCCAAGCAGGGGCCTGTTGCAGGCAGGTATATACGTTGAGTGTTTGAGTTTGGAAACACGTGTGTTCCGGAATGTATATCCCACAAAAAGCGGACTCGCTATGTGAGTCCGCGTAATAAAATACTAAGGAAGAACTAAAAGCAATCGATATACAGACAAACGATAATATGTTGTTAACAAGACAAAAGTTACATTGTTGCGAGCGACAACGACAATGATATTGTATCTATGTGACAATACTATGAACATGCATGAGAACATTTAAAGACTAATGAAAGAGTCCTACATACAGTGGAATTTTCGTATTTACGTACGCGCGCGCGCGTGTGTGTGTATGTGCGTGCGTGCGTTTGTGTGTGCGTTTCCCGTTGAGAAACGCGTTTGCACGATAGAACTACATCCTAGCGTCTCTAAGGGAAAATAGGAAAAGGAAGATGATAGAAAATATTACAGTGTATTAAAAGTGTTAGAAAGCGTCCCCTAGCGGATGTTTTATGAAGGTAGGTGGAGTAACTCCACAGGCCCTAAACAACGAGTTTGGTGAGACAGGTTGCTCCATTTTGACCAAAGGCACCACATTTTTTTTCTTTTAAATAAAACAAAAAAGAGAAGTATAACAAAAAGGTGGCCAACTTGTCAAAACACAAGATCATTTATTAGCGGCGGAATGTTGTTAGATTGATTTAGTCGTGAGCATGTTCTCCGCCATCTTCTTGGCAGATTCTTTCGTTGTCAGTATGGCGTTACTTCGTTTTGTCAGAACGCCTGCACCAATATTCAATATTCAATATTCACTTCCTCCTTCGTCTCTCTGATAACACCGACCAACTTTTTTGGTACTTAAAATCCTTGCGGGTCACTGTCACCGGGAGCTCAAAATCTCCAGTGGCAATGTTTGATTTGCAAGAGAGATTTTAATACTTTAATTTAATTCGAGTGTATTCACGTGACAGTATTAATTTAAAACCAAGTATAGTAATATATTTAAAATGTCTATTGCAATGATATATGTTCAAAAATTGTTTATATTCTCCTAAACATTGAACTTAAAATAGTTGTAGTGATGTGTTAATATGAATGGACCATTTGTAGATGTCTGTTTATGGCTGCGTGAATAACATGACCACACAATTTATATTTAACGTAAAATTACCACAAGACATGAAATACAAGAAGGAACAAAATGGTTTTAAAACAATAACATTTGTATTTATTTTTGTGTCATGATGTACATGCGTAGAAGTTAAAGTTCTGTTGGTGTTATGTCCCTTAGTCTGTGAATATTTTTATCTGAGCTCACAAAGGTTGAATTAATTATAAAGCTGAGAAATGCTGAATAAACTGTAGCCTCAGAAGAATATTTCAAAGAGAAAAGTTCTTGTTGCATGTTTGGAAATGTTCTGTATGTTTGAAATGTAGTTTTTTTTTGTACGTACGTGCATGCGTGAATATGCTTTTAACGTCTGACCGCCCAGGGGAAAAGGAAGAGTAGAGAAGAGAAAGCACCAAGCTTGTGTCTGCTATTTATAATTAATATAATCCCGTGACAGGCTCAGTGAAAATGGCGGGAAAAATTGACTTGGTCACGCGCTGGAAAAATATTTGTACGTGGGTGGATTGCAACGCCCACTTGTGTGTTTACTGATCAATTAGAAGCTGATATTTCATGAAAATATTTACTAAGTTGAGTAGGCTATATGATCCACCTTTTTGCACAAAATTGTACAAAATTCAACATTGATAAGTGTTATGAGACCTTACCCATAATAATATAATGGACTATTCCATACGTAATAAATACTGCGCTTCAAGAGGAAGCAGGGAAGTCGGGCGACCGGCTGAACGGCTGATCGGTTGAACTCTTTGGGGGGGTGAATAAATACCGTTCAGTCTGAAGTCTGGAGTGAGGTCCATCAGAAGTCCGTCAGGAGTCTGTCAGTCAGTCAGAGCGAGCGAGTCAATCAGTCGAGTCAGAGGCAGTCCGAAACAGAGTCGCGTTCAGACAATTACTACTAAACCTGATTTTGTATATATTCCTGTTTGTAATATATATGTGTTGTTCCATATACATGTTCAAGTTCTTCTTTATTTGGTTCTACCTTGGACCATCACCGTGGTACAAGGACCGGACCGGACCATGACAATAAGAAAGTGGTAGCGGGTTGCTACACAGTCTTTATAAATTGCCTCATCCAGGTGTGACCGTTTCATATCAACCTTTGAACCGCCAGTTTTCTTCAGGCGTTTCTCCACTCTTGCACAATATACAGGGTGTTTCAAAAAGAATACGCCAAAATCATTACACTGTTTTTTCAGGTCTATAGCATTGTAGTGGACTAAATCAGTGGTTATTTTATAGAGTAGTTATCAAAGTTTGATTAGGTGTCAGTTTCACCGCTGTCTTTAGTATAACTTCCGGTGCAGCTACAAGCAGGACAAACCTATCTCGAAATGCTCCAAAAATGGCTATTCACTTTACTGCAAGCAGATTCGAATGACTTCATTTTTCAGCAAGATGGAGCTACCACCCCATTGGCATCTCAGGGTTAGAGCTTATCTGAATAAAAACGTGCCTCAGCGATGGATTAGGAGGAGAGGTGTTAAAGACCTTTCTCTCTGTGCTTGGCCTGCCAGATCCCCGGACCTCACTGTGTGTGACCATTTTCTTGTGGGTATATGTTAAAGACCAAGTATGTTCCAGCACTTCCAGCAAGTATCGATGACTTGAAAGATCGAATAACAGCTGCAATCAACATGGTGGACCGTGACATGCTGAGGCGCGTTTGGGAGGAATTCTCATATCGGCTTGATGTTGTCCACGCTGCCGGTGGTGGCCACATTGAGCACTTATAAAACATGAAATGAAACTTGAATGTATATATAACACATGTGTTCATGCTAGAGGTTTGTAATTTTTTTCGTTTTTGACATATCACGTGATGATTTTGGCGTATTCTTTTTGAAGCACCCTGTACTTCTGCATATTTAGCACAGACCCCCGTCATTAGGCCAAGAAAATTCTGATTATAGTTGAAAAAAAAAATGCTGAAAGCCAAGCGCAGCTAATTCATTATAAGCAGCCCATCTATCACTATAGATGATAACACATCGCTGCACAGTTGGAAATAAAATTTCAGCACTTCCGTCAGCAACATGCACCAGAAAAATATTGTAAAGTCAAAAACTCCATTAGTTACGTACTACTCTTCCAACATTGTTCTTTCTTTTAAACATCAGAAATTGATCAATCTGTACAATAAAATCAATTCAACAATTTCTCTTAAAGAAAGACGAGACGAGGTGCATCTAACAACATTCCGCCTTTTTAACTTTGCAATTAGCAAAAATTTTACAAATTTTTAAATTAAAGAAGCTGCCAAGTTCTAATGGCTTGACAACCGGTATGACGATAAACTACATCCGCGTCCTGGGTAAGACGATAAACTACATCCGCGTCCTGGGTATGGCAATAAACTACGTCCAACACCAAGGCTTCTGATCAGGAGGTTTTGAGGAGCGTGGAACCACCTCTTAATTGCTGGTTTTATCAGGTCTACCCTGACCCGGGTAGTAGCACCAGTCAGAGTTCCAGCTATGGGCAAATAGTTACCCCCCACCCCACCAAAAATGGGTCAAAATAATATGAAAGTATAAAAATTGGTTTTAATACCAGAAATACTTTTTTGGGAAAAATTAATAACAGCAGTAAATTTTTTAAACAAATGTATAACCAGCAATACAATTTTGGAAAAAAAAATTATTACCAGCAATATATTTTTGGGGAAAAAATTATTACCAGCAATTAATTTTCAGAAGACAAAATATTACCAGTAATAAAAATCTTGTCGGCATTAAATAACCCATTCAGGTTGATATGTATTAAAACAAAACAAATCAAACCAAACCAGCAATACATTTCTTTGGGGGGGAAATATTACCAGTAATACATTTTTTGAAAAAAAATATTAGCAGCAATAAAAATCTTGTCGGCATTAAATAAACCATTAAATAAATCATATGCTGTAAAACAAACCAAACCAAACTGGAGAAGTTATTCCCATCTCCGCCAATGTACAGACATTACCAACTCAATGAAAATATAAAGAACAATGACGTCATATTCAGTATTTCATTATTTTAAAGTTGTTGTCAAAGTGACAACAGCAAGTGTAGCAAGACTGATAACCATTTCAAGATGTAGTCCAATAAACAAATTAAATATTAAAAAAAAAAACAGATAACGATAAAAGTATGGAGTCAACCTATGTTGATGTTTTGTACTGTATACTGCATCCTCTAGGCAAAAGCAGTGATGGCTTCATGTGTGACCAGGAAAAGATGTTGAAGTGTGTCAAAAAGGCATTCAATAAGACAGACGAGGAGCATTCAAAAGCGATGCACGCAGCCAAAAAGCGTGCTGCTCCCCGAATCGTCCTCCGGGTGAATATCATCGAAGCTAAGGACCTGAAACCAAAGGACGTGATCGGTACGAGCGATCCGTATTGTTTGCTGGGAATCCAGGCAAACACCGGGAAGACAGCGCTGGAAGCTCTGCCCGTCAAGAAACAAAGCACGACGCGCGTGCTAAAAAGGGAATTGAACCCGGTGTGGGACGAGTGGTTCCAGTTTGAAATCAGGAACCTGAAAAACGATCATTTCCTGCTTGATGTCTGGGACAATGACCCGGAGCAGAGCTTGGCGGATGCCGTTCTTAATATCGGTCAGAGTTCGAATATGGAAGACTTTCACCGCGGCATCAAAGACATAAGGAAATGCTTGAAGAAAGGAGAAGAACTGGATGACTTCCTTGGCCGGATGAGTTGCGTAGTGAAAACTGTCCCGTCGGCTGGGGAAAGGGCGTGGTATCAACTTGAGGGTCGCTCACACAAGTCGAATGTTCAAGGTTTCGTGAGGATTAGTTTTCGTCTGACAGCTGTCCAACCGAATATAAGCATCAAAAATGGAAGCATCAAGGAAATCCCTTCGAGCGAGAATTGTCAAGAACATATTCTTAAAAATGCAGACGTTGTCTCAGTGTTTATCAAACACACTTTAAGCAGTATCTATCTTTCCGAGAATAACAAGTGGATTGGGTCGATGGCCAAAGAACTTGTTAATATCATCCATCTCCATGCATTACATCACGACATGAGCGAATTTCAGGAAGACGTCAGTTTGTGGAGAGCATACACAGAGCAACACCACAAGAAAAGCATGTGTCACTCGGCAATGCTTTTTTACTTGGAACGTCTGAAAGTGTCGTGGGGTCATGCGGATCGCAAGAAATTACATAACGAAGAGATTATGATAGTGCAAAAGTCTTTCCATATTTTTATCAGCGACTGTTTGCAAAATGTCCAGTTCTTTAGAGAGAGCGCCAAAGATGGTCCGGATTTTAACAATTTGCTGAAATGTTTAAACATTCTCAACACATTCGATCTCGTTGGCCTTTGCTACCCAGTGGTCAACTTGAGCGGAGAGATCGAGACGGCGCTGGTCAACGGGACAAAAGAATGGTACGAGAAAGTGTTGGAAGACGTCGAACCGCCCACAAGTCTTCCCAAAGACGTAATTCAAAGTCTATTGAACTTGACTTTGAATATCAACGGCGATTTAGTGAAGGCAAACTGTTATTACAGATCCAAATTTCGGATGGTGAATATCGATTATGAGCCGTTAATCTATCCGCTGATTGAAAAGAGGCTCGTCAGCGATATTACGAAAGCGTTGGACAAACTTGGTAGCGGTGATCGAGTTGGTTTCCGCGAGATCATCCAATTTCGAAACAATTGGAGATACGACGAACAGCTTTGGACAACCCATTTCAAACTCTACATTGCTCTCAAGGAAGTCTCTTCCTATTTCGATAAGGTCCCCCTTAAGCAGAGATATTCACCGAATCTTTCCAAATACCACGAATGGTTCCGTTTCCAGCTAGAACGTTGGATGGTAATGAGCCATGAAAAATCATTGGCTGTCATTAGAAAGGCGATAGCCATCGACGAAGCGGAAAGAGTGACAGACTTAACCGGTTTCACCTCGTCAGCAGTGGACGTTGGCGTGTGTCTCAACGAACTGTCCGAGATGGTGTCCCAACTCGCTTGGCCCAACTTATGCGAGTGGTACGCCATCGGCACCTTGGTTATGGCTATGATCTCAGATGGGGCCAAACTTTACGCCAAACTCATTTACGAAAAGCTTCAAGAAGTCAAATTCTACGATGAGGACGGCCAGTTCGATGTCTCCAATCAGCTGTGTCGAATTATCAATAGTATTGAACAGGTACGCTTGTCGCTTTCGCCGCAGTTTGAAAAGCTAGAGAGCTTGAGGCCGTCGACCGATTCCTTGCTTAACGTTAATGACGCCGAAAGAATCGCGTTTCTAGCTGACATCCGGGATCAAATCCTCGCCGACGCCAATTCGACTATTCTGAGCATTATCCTAATGGTCATGACGGCTGTTGCCAAACAAATGCAGAAAGACCTCAAGGAGCAAATGAATGCAGTTTGCTCGGTGTATCTTGAGCAGGTATCCAGGGAGCAAGCATTTGAGAAGCTGAACTCCTACCTTGAAACGAATTTTGGTATCTTACACAAGAATCTCATGGTAAACAATTTCGATACGTTCCTCTCAGCTCTTTGGAACCTCCTGTTAAAAATCATCAGTGAAATAGTTATGACTGTGAGTATACATTTTTTTAATCATTTCACTCCAAGCAAGGCAATTAAGCCATTAAAAGTCAAGCGGTTGCTGAGGGTGAAAGAATATATAAAAAAAGAATTTAAGAAAACAAAAAAAAAAAAAAAACATCATTAAGGAGCGTGTTGGTTTTAATCCTGCTAGGAATAATTACAAAATACCACCTCCCTATTTTATAAACAGCTCACAGATGCATGCTGGGATATTTTACTAGCCAATAAAATAAGCTGATTCTCGGTTTCATCTGATCCAGTCCCGATCTGTCTTGTCTTGAAGCCAGAATGCTACGTTCGCTTGTCCAAACTTGCTCTTGTGTGTCAACCCCAATTCTTAATTTGTGAACTTTTTGCCATATATATATTTCTCTGCCTTATTGAGATTTATTGTAAATTAATACAATTATGGCACAAGGCCGAAAAGGAGAATGGGTTGAGGTCGGTCCTCACTAACTATCTCATACCTAGCTAATCGGATTCACGACCCATTTACTCGTTACAATTTCCTCATTCACCATAAAAACTCATCCGTCGCCAATCAACCGTCCATACACCATAATACCGCATCCTCACACTAAAAAAAAAACATCCCAATGAGATGATAAATTTATATACATATATATATATATATATATATATATATATATATATATATAATATTAAAGACATTTTTTAAAACGTTCTTTTTATAGATACAAGTATTTAAGTAAATTCTGTTTTATAATAAACAGTAAAATAACATTTACCGGCCTGAATGTCCGAGAATAATATTAAATAATGTTATTTAATATTTAATACTGTTTATTATAAACAGAGCATTTACTTAAATACTTGTATCTATAAAAAGAACGTTAAAATATAAAAAATGTCTTTAATAAATAAATTGTCGGACTTTGTCCATTTCTTTATATATATATATATATATATATATATATATATATATATATATATATTTATTTATTTAAAAATATATTTATATTTATGCTCTACTTTTGTATCGAGCACTATTTTTAAAAAATAATAAAAAAATACTAAAAGAACTTTGGATTATTTACCTAACGAGTTCTTTCCTATTTTCTATATATTTTATACACACACACACACACACACACACACACACACACACACACACACACACACACACACACACACACATAAATATATATATATATATATATATATATATATATATATATAATTCGGATGAATGATCATGAAATGTGAGGTGTAACCCCAAAACAAACTAAATATCAAAACAAAGCAAAAATAAACATAACTAATGTTAGTAGGACCCGTCCAACCCTTCGAAAAAGAGAAGCTGCTGTATTCTGCCCTTGAACAAAATCAAGTGGCTCTCTCGCTAAGGGAGAAGGAAAAGAGAAAATATAGACGGACATGAGGAATCAATAAAACTGACCCAGTCGAGTTGCTTTGCCTTATTCCTGTTAATTCGCCTTGCATATATTTGCTTGCTTTATATTATTTTTTGTCCTGTTCTTTTGTTTTCTTTTTTCTTGTTATTGTTTATTCCAAACTTTGTCAATTCTGTTGAATATCGATTATGAGCCGTTAATCTATCCGCTGATTGAAAAGAGGCTCGTCAGCGATATTACGAAAGCGTTGAACAAACTTGGTAGCGGAGATCGAGTTGGTTTCCGCGAGATCATCCAATTTCGAAACAATTGGAGATACGACGAACAGCTTTGGACAACCCATTTCAAATTCTACATTGCTCTCAAGGAAGTCTCTTCCTATTTCGATAAGGTCCCCCTTAAGCAGAGATATTCACTTATTCACTGCCATTTATTTTACATTTAACCAATGACAACTCACACTTCAAAGCGGAGACAATAAAAGAACAGAGATGCTAGATCAGGTACAATAATATAGCCGACTCTTCTTTTGATAAAAACATAGTTGTAATGAAAAAGTAAAAAAAAAAAATTCTTGTGGAGTTTATTTCACAATGTATACATTGTATGTGGCACAAGGCCAAAGTGGCAGGGGGTGGTGGCTGGTAAACATTATCTGTCCTACTCCTAGCTAATCCGATTCGCGACGACAAGAACTCATCACTCTCTATTCAATATCCATCCACTCGCTCGTGGCGAGGGTGGGGGGACGAAAACAATTTGGGAGTGGTAAAAGGTAAAAGGCTGGTCCAATCAAGATAAAAAGCGAGCCAAATATATATATATATATATATATATATATATATATATATATATTAAGCAGGGAAATAAAAGAACAGGTATTGAGAAGACAAAATATACCGATTGATATTGTATTTAAATTTTTGAAGTTCAAAGTTGACTGCGAAGCAAGAAGCGAAGAGTTCCACATGCGAGAAGTGCGATAGAAGAAAATGTTAGCATAGATAGATAGATAATGAACAGATTGATATATATATATATATATATATATATATATATATATATATATATATATGTGTGTGTGTGTGTGTGTGTGTGTGTGTGTGTGTGTGTAAAAATATATAGAAAATAGGAAAGAACTCGTTAGGTAAATAATCCAAAGTTCTTTCGCTTGAAGATGGAACAGAGCTTAGTACTTTAATTCAATTTAATTCAAATAATTATATTGAAGTTTTCGGCTCTTGTTTTGAAACATGAGAACTCTTATGTAGCGTTGTGTTTATACTTGAGTTTATAGGCAAGCCGCCTTGGAAGTCCTTGGAAGTCCATGCCGGTGTCTGCAAAGATCCGCCTGTTTAGTGACTCCCTTTGGATGCGAAGGCTCTATCTCCCTGCAGGGGATACAGTCAGCATATTTGTTATATAAGAATAAAGTGTCGCTGCCGACGCTTGAGTTTGAACACAGATCGCCAGTGAGCAAACACAGGCGATCCCATTTTTGAATTAAGTAGGCCATAGAAAAAAACGTATATATAGGAATTAGCGTGGCATCTAAACGATCGTCATTTCTAGTCTATCCTCTATTACTATACGGATCACTCTTTCTATTCTATCCTCTATTACTATACGAATCGCTATTCTCTATACTATTCCCTATACTACTTCTCTATACTGATCACTGTATGGATTACTATTCGAGTAAGTATTATCAAGCAAGTACTATTAGTGCGAGTGATATTGTATTGTTTAACGGCTTTAATATAGTTGTTTCTGCGATTACAAAGACTCTACTACAACGGGCATTACGAAAGTGACAACGAATATTCGTTGACATTACAAAAGTGGCAACGAGAGTTGGTTGACATCACAAAAATATTCTATGTCCCGTCAACAAAACAGTTTCTCGAATTTTCGGTATTGTATACTCGAAGAAGACGCAAAGGCAGGAAGCCTATTTTGTGACGATTCAATGAAAGTTGCAACTCAGCGCACCATTACGTTTGGAAATGTTGCTATTTCGAAAATGTTCATTCTTTACATCAATGCAAAAATGAAATGCAGGAACCAAGCTAATGACTTTTTCAGGTTGTTAACCCTTAAGACTTGGCAATTTCTTATTCAAAACTCCGTAAACGCCTCTAATTGCATATGATGATTTTCCCATCAGGGCATTTAATGTTAGAGCTTTCGTGAAAGAATGAAAAGCAAGAACGTTGATAGTTTTAACATTGAGTTATGCTGTCGCCAAGAAACCAAAATCTCTACTCAGACCAGAACCAGGTTCGTTCTCAGGGTGCAGCTTCTTCCAGTTGAACGCTTGTGCAAGGAAAATAATTGTTTGGCCGAAAGAAAGGCGGATGTAGCAGTCTGCAGATTTTGTTCCGCTGTAACCTTCTGCTGTAGACGAGCGAGGCAGAGGTGAGGGTAGTTGAAGCGGCGAATCATCTAACTGACGTGTATTTCTTTTCACTTGGCAGCCTGGCGGTCTCTTGTCCCTCTATGTCTCTCCGACTTTTGCTGCTGGTAACCACTGTCTTATAGAGAACAGCGTTCTTTGTCCTATCAACTCAGTCTAAAAAAGTAATAAAGTCTCTGGGCAATAATATATGGAGACCATGCGCTGTCCAGATTACATGGCCCTCCCCTCGGTCCTACCAACAAGATCCGAAAGAAAATAGAGTATTACATTTAGGGCCGGCTTGGTTGCAGGAGTTACCGGAAAGTTGTCAATATTGTCAGCCAACCACCTTCGAGGCTTCACTCCGGATTTTTTTTTTATCTGTATTTATTTCCATGGCCCTTTCCGTATTTGTATTTGACAGCAAGACAGCGTAGTTTTAAAATCAGGTTTTTCCTTCCCCTCGATGGATTACCTTCCTGGCCTATCGAGCTCCATCTACCCGAATCAGCTGACTATGAGGCGCCAGTTGTCCACCTTCGCCCATTCCCTGGCTTGGAGCTGGGCTTAGTTGTCGGGGGCTATGAGAAGAATTTTATAGAGAGTGGGAGCTTGTCTCCACTATGACCCGCGGCTGTGACAAACTTTGAGACATATATAATGTACATATATTCACATTATATACAATACGTGTCTTAGACGTTGCCCGCCCCCAAAAAACTAACGTTTTCCTAATATTTAATATGTATAAGGTATAAAATACATAGAACAAAATTAATATTAAGTGAAATGAATACACGAACAGTTATACACATTGAACAATGACATAAAAATATCAATATGATTCCAGCATTCTCCGTAAAGATTTTAAAGAGTTTAGAAAACCTGTAGAACTTTTATGAATTAGCACAAGATAAGGATGTCTAGAGTGTAGTTATAAGGGATATTTAGAAAGGAACTGAAAGTGAGAAATGACACTGATTTACAGTGTGCCTTTAAATCAAAATAGGTTCGATGTATGATGTTACTTTGGTAGAACGTCATTTAAATCGAACCTTTTGTTAATATATTTTAGACCTTGAATAAAGATCAAGCCTTTTTTGAATGGAGAGAGGTTGTGTTGGAACGGATAAAAGCCATTTTTTATGTCGACAGTAACGGTATAATAATAATAATAATAATAATAATTATTATTATTATTATTATTATTATTATTGCTTTGGTTTCTGGTACATACTCATTTTCTTACGGGTTCCAACTAAAGACCTAAGATCACAAATGTCGTCATGATATTTTCCACTGAGCATTTTTGCAAAATAAAATATAGGCAACCCAAGATCACAGATATTTTTTACATTGATAAAGCCCTTCGTAAGGTGTGCACTGTACTCATGAATACAATTTTTTCTATTTCTTTAAGGCACGGGTTACCAAGAATTCCTTCAATGTGGGTACCGGGAACTTTTCCAATCAAATTGAAAACTCCACCTACAATTATTATTATTATTTTTTTTTTATGTAATAATCCACTGAATATAAAATTTGGATAAGATGGTGGCCCAATATATATACGGGAAAATTTGCAGATTCTATGGGAAGGAAGCTGTAAGAAATTGGTATGAATGCCCCTAAGTAGAGCTCGAACCTTGCGAAGGGCTGTATCAATGTAAAATGTGTGTTCTTTCCATTTTCTGTCTATATTTATGAGATGAGGTATTATGTACACTATTTACATTATTCGGACTATTGTCCTCATCTTTGTCACCATATTTATTACAACATTTCGGCCGTTGTATGCTCCGGCCTTCTTCAGGTGGTTGGAATGTCGAACTGAACCCTTTATTTCGCTCACTGGGGTAGACTATCTATATTTCTGAGATGAGGTATTATGTACATTATTTACATTATTCGGACTATTGTCCTCATCTTTGTCGCCATATTTACTACAACGTTTCGGCCTTTCAGTATCTGTCTATATTTCTGAGATAAGGTATTACGTACATTATTTACATTATTCGGACTATTGTCCTCATCTTTGTCACCATATTTATTACAACGTTTCGGCCGTTGTACGCTCCTGCCTTCTTCAGGTGGTTGGAATGTTGAACTGAACCCTTTATTTCGCTCACTGGGGTACACTGTTCTAGTTCCACGTGCCATGTTTAACGGATGTCAGTTATCAGCTATCTCCTGTTAATTCCCCTCTGAAAGTTCTCCACTGCCTTAACCGGGTATTGAACTCACACTCTTTGGGTCCTGTCACTGGATATAACCTACGCCTTTATCCACTGTGCCATGTATCAGTGAGCGAAATAAAGAGTTCAGTTCGACATTCCAACCACCTGACGGCCGAAACGTTGTAATAAATATGGCGACAAAGATGAGGACAATAGTCCGAATAATGTAAATAGTGTACATAATACCTCATCTCAGAAATATAGACAGATACTGAAGGGCCGAAACGTTGTAATAAATATGGCGACAAAGATGAGGACAATAGTCCGAATAATGTAAATAATGTACATAATACCTCATCTCAGAAATATAGATAGTCTACCCCATTTCTGAACTTATATCTCTGGTTGGGACCCAGAAGGAAATAAGTATATGACAGAAATGAAAGGAAATAATAATAATAATAATAATAATATTAATAATAATAAATAATAATAATATAAAATAAATAAAATAAATAATAATAATAATAATAATAATATAAAATAAATAAATAAATAATAATAATAATAATAATAATAATAATAATCTGATGTGTTACTTTGGTACAACGTCATTTAAATGGAACTTTTTTTTTTTATATATTTTAGACGTCGATTAAAGATCAAGCCTTTTTCGAATGGGTGGAAGATGTGTTGGAGCGAGTAGAAGCCATTTTTTATGCCGATGGCAACGGACTTACCTGGAATGCAATGGAGACAAAAGCCTTTCTTGAAGTGAAAAATGAGGTCTTGCTTCGTGGAGAAATGGCAGGGTTAGAAGAAGCGAACAACAAAAGCACATGTCTTTGCTGTTCTTAAACTTCCTGACGATCGACTCAGTGCTTGGTCAAGGTCCACCGTTTTGGATTCCTTTCGATCACCGATTTTTTTTTCTTTTCGTTTTTTTTTTTTTTTAGGATGAAAAACCAAAACCAAAACCAAAACAGCAAAAGCAATTTGATGAGGACTTTGCAGCCATAACCGCCCCATCAAAAGAATAAAAAAATCGGAAAAAAAATACTTTAATGCGTTCCATAAAACTATGGAACTTTCAAATCACTGAAAAAAAAAAAAGCTAAATGATAATTTAGCATTTATTTTTTAATGTCAAAATGATTTGGGTACCGTGTTGAAACTTCTATTTAACGTACCATTTAAAGTTGCTAAGTTTGTTTATTTTTATGGAATACGCGTTTAACATAATAAAATAAAACAATATAAAAATGTATTGAACAAAATATAAAACTATATATATATGTGTGTGTGTGTGTGTGTGTGTGTGTGTGTGTGTGTGTGTCACTGTTTTTAGTTCAGAATGAATCGAACCGTCTATCTTTTAATAACTACAGGACTGCTGGATTTCTTATGCCCAAAGGTTAATTGATTTTCTTCCAGGTGATTTTAGTATTTTGAGAATGTCTTCAACAATTTTATTTGAATTATTATTTTTATTTTATTTTCTTTGATTTCTGGTGTATGCTCACTTCTTTCCGGGTCCCAACCAGAGATCTAAGCTAAAAAATGGCATCATGGCATCTTCAACTGAGCATTTTTGAAGGAAAAAAAAAACGCCGAAGACCATACATATTTTACATAAATAAAGCCCTTCGTAAGGTATGGGCTGTACTTCTAAGTACGGCCTTTGTATTTCTTTAGGGCATGGCCTATCAGGGATCCCTTCAATGGGCTCTAACTATTTGATGCCACATTTTTTAGATTTCCCTTTCAAGATTCTTGTATTTTGATAGCTTTTTGAAAATCTTCAAAGATACGTTAGAGTCTACAGGAATTGCCATGTCAATAAGATAGCACATTTTGTCTTTGCGGTCTCTAATCATGATAAGCATTGGTTGTTCTATCTGTGAATATTGCAAAGTCCCATAAAGTTGTTACAGGTTCTATCTCTGTAACCAGGTTTGGGTGGCGTTCATACCAATTTCTTTCAGTTTCCTTTCCGTAGAATTTGCAGATTTTCCAGTGCAGATATTGTCCCATTCTGTCATGCCGGGTTTTATATTCAGTGCGTCCCAATACCGTGCAACCTAATACAAAAATGGTCAATTGTTTCTGGAAATTTATCACAGAATCTGCATTTTGGGCTATTATTATTATTATTATTATTATTATTTTTATTTTCTTTGATTTCTGGCGTTTACACATTTCTTTCCGGGTCCCGCCCAGGGACCTAAGGTTAGAAATGGCGTCATGGCACTTTCCACTGACAAAAAAAAAAAAAAATTACATAGATAAAGCCCTCCGTAAAGTGTGGGCTGTACTTGTCAGAACAATTTTTGTATCTCCTTGAGGCATGGACTTCCAGGAATCCTTCAATTAGTCTACTGCAATCTTTTCCAACCAGTCCTAGGGCTCCAACTACAACAGGGATTGTTGATGTTCCCATATGCCACATTTTCGAGATTTCTATTTCAAGGTCCTTGTATTTTGACAGCTTTTTGAATATCTTCAAAGATACATTGCAGTCTGCAGGGACTGCCATATCAATAAAAAGGCACTTTTTTGTTTGTGGTCTTTAATAACAATATCTGGGCGGTTGGCTTTGATTGTTTTGTCAGTGTGTATTGTGTAGTCCCATAGAATTGTAACAGGTCCTATCTCCGTAACCGGGTCTGGGTGGTGTTCATACCAGTTTCTTTCAGTTTCCTTCCCGTAGAAGTTGCAGATTTTCCAATGCAGATATTATTAATATTATTATTATTATTATTATTATTTTTCTTTTGATTTCTGGTGTATACTTATTTCTTTCCGACTCCCAACTAAAGACTTAAGATCACAAATGGCGTCATGATATTTATGTTTCAGTGAGCATTTTTGTAACGATCAAAGCCAATCCCCCATACGAGTGATCAAATAACACAAGAATAAAATGCGCTTTCTTATGGACATGACAATTCCCTCAGATTCTAATGAAGAGATTAAAAAAACCTATCAAATTACAAGTATCTTGAAGTGGAAATCTCAAAAATGTGGCAAATGTCGACATCAATAATTTCATTTGTAGTTGGAGCCCTCGGTTTGATTGGAAAAGGTTCTGATAGACACATTGAAGGGAACTTTGATGGCCCATGCCTTAAAGAAATATAAATAATTGTTTTCACAAGTACAGATCGCACCTTCCGAAGAGTTTTATCTATGCAAAATGTGTATACCCTTAGCTCTTTTAAAAAAAATTATTTGTTTACACAAATATTCAGTGGAAAATGTCATTAGTTTGGTTTGGTTTGGTTTGTTTTACGGCATATCAACCTAAATGGGTTATTTAACGCCGACAAGATTTTTATTGCTAATATACTGTTGGTAATATTTTTTTCAAAAGTGTATTTCTGGTAATATTTTTCCTTTAAAAATGTATTGCTGGTCATAATGTATTACTGGTAAAAATTTTTTCCTTCAAACATTTATTGCTGGTATTAAAACCTATTTTTACACTTTTATAGTGTTTTTTTTTTTGTTGGGGGTAACTATTTGCCCACAGTTGGGACCCTAACAGGTGCTACCACCCAGTGTCAGGGTGAACATTGGAACACCAGCAACTAACAGATGGTTTCACGCTTCTCAAAACCTCCTGATCAGAGGCCTTGCTGTCGGATGCAGTTTATCGTCTTACCTAGGACGCGGATGCAGTTTATCGCCATATCCAGGACGAGGAAAATGACATGATGCCATTTCTGTCTTTAGGTCTCTGGAAGAAATGAGAATACAACAGGTATCAAAGGAATTAATAATAATAATAATAATAATAATAATAATAATAATATAAACAATAAATAAATGAGAAACAAATAAAAATGAGAGAGATAAAGCCAATATTATGTTGAGTCACAAGCCATCTCTATTTTGGGAAAACAATTCTAACGCCGAATGCATCTCCCTAACTATTAAACATCCGTCCCAGTTAAGAATACATTTGATGTACACTAACATACGAGATGCATCAAAAAGTATCGGGACTGTTGTTATAGTAACGGGGCTAAAGCACGTACAAGGAAACCACTTCGCACAAATTAACCTTGAACTCTGGTTGATACTTCAATGTCCGACATCGACTGACTCACTCAACACCACTGATCCCATCTGGCCACTGCTACTACTACTTATTATCTGTGGGAGAGTCTATTACAATAGAATAGGTATTATGGTATAACATCAAGGTATCTGCAATTTCTGTACTGATAATTGACCGCTTTTAGTTAATTTCTCTAATGATTTTGCAGCCTGTTCTCTCGTCGTTTTCTACACCTGTTTTCTACTTTGACAACTGTTTCAGTGAAATTGGAATTTCTCAAAACCCTCGAGACAGTTGATTGAAAAGTGTTGACACTACTTGCAATTTCTCGATTCGATTGACCAGCTTTTGATAGGGCAACAATTTCTACTTTAATATATAGCGGTGTGTGCTTTTTATAACAAATCACAAAATAATTATATTTTTGGTTTCTTTTATCAAATTAAAAATAATTGTAGAACTTTCTAGAATTCTTACGAATATTCCGGAATAAAATTAAGGAAATAAAATTACAAGGTGTTTTAAAATAATGACACATTTTATAATGAACTAGCAGTAGAGCCCAGCGTTGCCCGGGGATGTAACAGTAAGAGATAGATCAAGTATTGACCATCATAAAGACTGAAAAATAAAATTGAGAAAGATTATTGTTTAAGGTTGACGGACATGCATGTCTTAATTAGTTGTTTTTTTTCTTTTTTTACGAATTGGTCAAACCCAAACTCAAACAAAAACATTGTTTTCAATCGTTGTGAGTCTATCGATTGAATAGAATTTTATTATAAACAATTGTCTTGTAAATGGAATTTTTAAAGCATTCTCAATGTAAAAATAAAGAAAAAAGTGTGCAAGACAATAAGAAACATTACCTTACAAAAAAAGTAAAGTTTTGTTGAAATCGGTTGAAAAATGTAGGAAATCCGATCCCATATATAAACGAACGCACACACACACACACACACACACACACACACACACACACACACACACACACAACCTGGGTTTTATAATAAGTATAACTCGATATGAGTTGTCCCCCTTTCATTCTGGCAACAGAATCGTGTTTTATCGTGTTTTCAAATTGATTTCGTGCAAAAACAATTGTGTTTTTCCAATTTTTGGCGCTGTCAGAACCACTGCAAGCTAATTTTTGTTGAAATCGGCTGAAAAATGTAGGAAATCTGATCCAATATACAAACGCACACACACACACACACACACACACACACACACAACCTGGGTTTTATAATAAGTATAACTCGATATGAGTTTTTTTTTTTTCATTCTGGCAACAAATCGTTTTTTATCGTGTTTTAGTCAATTGATTTTTTTTTTAAAACAATAATGTTTTTCCAATTTTTTTTCATTTTACTAATAATGTGTATAATTTTTGTTGAAAAAAAAATTGAAAATTATTTAATCTGATCCAATATACAAAATAATTGAAAAAAACACACACACACACACACACACACACACACACAATCTAATTTTATAATAAGTAAGCCATATTATTCAGTTTTTTCTCAGTAGAAATGAAAAACTTGTTAAATAGTCAAAAATAGTCATTTTATTGTTTTTTTTTAAAAGAATAATAGTTCCGAATTATTTTTTTCATTTTACTAATAATGTGTATATTTTTAATTGAAAAAATAAATAATTTTTGTTTGAACAAAGAAAGGATGGTAATAATTGAAAAAAAATTTGAAAGTAACTTTTTTTGCACAATACTCTAATTGTGTGTATGGTAGGACAGTCGGGATATTATTCAGTTAGAAGTCTTAACACGCAATGAAAAACTAGATTCACATTTATACGTCTAATAACAGCCTGGGGAAATTAAAACTCACAGGCAAAGCAAGCAGGGGAAAACTGTGAGTAAGCTACTTAAGTTTGTGTAAATGGGTGTTTGAACAAAGAGGGATGGTAATCAGTGAGAACAAAAAAAACCCTGAAAGTAGTGGAGAGCTATGATCGTCTGTGTCTTTAGAAGATAGGGCACGGAAAAAATGAAAATATCGATTGTTTCTTCGGATGAAACAAAATAACCGTTTTTTCTAGGGACTGAACTCAGGATTATTCATAGACAAGGTTTGGGCACTTCGATGTGGCGTAATGAGCTTATCTCGATAGATCAAATACGACTGAGGAGTGAATTCCATCCTGTTGGGTGCACTATACGTGGGCACTTCGACGTGGTGTAATGGTTAACAAGCTTATCTCGCTAGATTAATTACGACTGAGGGGTGATTTCTTTCCTCTTAGCTACCCACATAAACCATCTTGGGCATGACTCTATACGGTCGGCTCTTATGGTCGGCCTTAGCACATCTTAGCTACCCATATAAAACCATCTTGGGCACTTCGACGTGGTGTAATGGTTAACAAGCTTATCTCGCTAGATTAATTACGACTGAGGGGTGATTTCTTTCCTATTGGATGCTCTATACGGTCGGCCTTGTGCCACATCTTAGCTACCCATATAAAACCATCTTGGGCACTTCGACGTGGTGTAATTGTTAACAAGCTTATCTCGCTAGATTAATTACGACTGAGGGGTGATTTCCTTCCTATTGGGTGCTCTATACGTTCAGGCTTGCCTTGTGCCACATCTTAGCTACGCTAAAAAAACACCTTAGGCACTTCGATGTGGTGTTATGGTTAACAAAATTGTCTCGCTACATCAATTACGACTGAGTAGTGAGTTCGATCCTCACTGTGTGCCCCATAGTTTCGACTTTGTATGACATCTATTCTACGCTAAGAAAATCACCATAAACAAGGTTATGTAGTAGATCTTTTAGTTTCGGGGTTTACAGCAATATCACATTGAAAGGTTGGTTCTTGTACGATCATCGAATGTGTAATTGGCTCAGAATTGTTAATTGGAGAGCCGAGTTCCAATTCCAGTAGGGTTAGTTATATTCCCTTACGGGCATTTACCCTTGGAAACGTTATGAATTAAACCTCTTCTCAGCAGCTGTGGGTTAATTAGTAAAACTTGTATCACTAAATCATTATTATCTAAATAAAAAGTTCATAAAATCTAAAAATATTTTATAGCTTTAAATTACATGTAAATGGTTGATAACCCGTAAAATACAAATCCAATCAAATCTTAGTTTCTGGTTTTCAAACAGTTTTTAAAACAAGACAGGCGAAATTATGAAATACGAAACGAAGTCACCATCATCATCATCATTATCATCAAAATCATCATCATTATCATCATCATGATCATTATCATCAACATCATCGTCACCATCATTATCATCATCATCAACATCGTCATCATAATCATTATCATCATGATCATCATTGTCATCATCATCAACATCGTCATCATCATCATCAACATCGTCATCATGATCATTATCATCATCATCATCATCATCATCATCATCATCATTATCATCAACATCATCATCATTATCATCAATATCATGAACATTATCATCATCATTATCATCAGCATCATCGTCATCATCATCAAAATTATCGTCATCATCATCATCATTATCATCATTATCATTATCATCATTATCATCATTATCATCAGCATCATTATCATCATTATCATCATCATCATTGACATCATCATTACAAAATCAATATCATCTTCATCTGCGATCTGTGTATTCTGGTCAATATCATGAACATTTAATTTATCATCATTCGATCATCAAGGATCAAATTTGTCATCATTTGTATCAAAATTATCGTCATCATCATCCTCATATGATCATTCTCATCATCATCATTATGAACTCAAAATAAACAAAAATATCATTATCAATATTCACTCATAATATTATCATTGCTTACCTGACATTATCATCATCAAAACCAATTTGATCATCATCATAATGGAATAATTAAGTTTTAACTTTATTGTAAGACGACATTTTCCGGAAACAAATGAAAACATTATCATAAATCATTTTCATCAACAACATTTCATCAAAATTTTCGTTAAAATCATTTCATTATTATTTTCATAATCATCATCAAAAAAAAAATTATCATCATCAATTTTAAGAGGGGATCATTTTCAATATACGGAGATGAGACAGCAAGGTCGATGGCATTGGTATGCAGAGTTGGGAATGATCTTCAGCAATTCAAAAAACAACATTGTGTGTTCCAAGAAATAGGACTCAAGATAAACCTCTTCTGTTTAACTCACCATAACATTCAAAGGAAGAAAATTGATTTTTTTCAAATTTGGTTGTTTGTATCAACTTTAAAAATTGGGACTCCAATCGCTGATCAAAATCGTTATTCATTCTAATTGACCGTTAAAGCAAGCTTTATGAACTCGAAATAAACAAAAATAAACAATATTCGCACTCCTAATATTATCATTGCTTACCTGACATGGACATCGCCGAAACCAATTTGATCACGAAGGCTTAATGGAATAAGGAAGTTTTAACTTTATTTTAAGACGACAGTTTTTAGAACCGGAAACAAATGAGAAAGCGATAGGGTTAAATCTTTTTTTACAGAAACGAACTTTTCTAAGAATTTTTCTTTAAAAAATTCCATTTCCCATTACTATTGAATAAGCACAGCAGACGACGAAAAAAAAAAATTAAATTATATCAATTTTAAGAGGGGAATCCATTTTGCTAATATACGGATGATGAGACAGCAAGGTCGATGGCATTGGTATGCAGAGTTGGGAATGATCTTCAGCGATAAAAAAACAACATTGCAAGTGTTCCAAGAAATAGGACTCAAGATAAACCTCTTCAAAATTGATCTAACAACCATGACAACCATTGCTCGAAATGCCCTAAATTATTTTCTAAGCGTAGATTAGCTGTGGCATAAGGCCGAAAACATGGGGTACCCAGTGAGAATCGAACTCACTGTTCAGACGTAATTGATCTAGCAAAACAAGCTTGCTAACCATTGCTCCACATCGAAGTGCCCTAAATGATTTTCTAAGCGTAGCTTAGAATGTGGCACAAGGCCGAAAATATCGGGCTCCCAATGCCACTATTCACTATTCAGTCAATTATAACAAATTCAGTTCGAGAGAAACCATTAAACATAGAATAAGGCTACCCTAAATGATTTTCTCTCAACACCACTAATTGTTACAAAACCCCGAAAAAATAACCTAAAAGTTCAATGCCACTATTCTTAAATAGCCTCATCAGACCATTGCTATATATATATATATATATATATATATATATATATATATGTGTGTGTGTGTGTGTGTGTGTGTGTGTGTGTGTGTGTGTGTGCAATATATAGAAAATGGAAAACTGGTTGGTAAATGTCGAAAGCCCCTTAAAACATTACTATTTTTTGGAAAAATGAATGAAAAAATTGATGACACCGACCTTGATTCCATTTAAAATTCAGGATGTGAAATTAGTAGATACTAAATACTTCAAACAAGACCTCGAAAATGGATCAGTTAATCTTCAGTTCGAGAAATAAGGAAATTGAACATAAATGGGCCGTTCCATCTTCCTAGAAATAGTTTCTTGAAGGATTACTAATTGGCCAAAACCAAAAAAAAAAAAAAAAAAAAAGTTTGGACCATGTTCTTAAATAGCCTATATAGACCATATATATATATATATATATATATATATATATATATATATATATATATATATATTTTACTGATTTAAAATATGTTTTTTTTCGCTACGCAGTAATAACCATGTTTTAAAAAATGGAAGCTAAAAGTTTCAAATTTAATTTTGTAATCAAATTAAAAACATTAGTTACATTTCATACCAAAAAAATAACCTAAAAATTCGGGTCATGTTCTTAAATAGCCTCATCAGATCGAGACTTTCATATGGATGTTATTCCTAGACAATGTTTGGACACTTTGACGTGGTGTAATGGTTAACAAGCTTATCCCGCTAGATCAGTTTCGACTGAATAGAAACTTCCATCCTATTAGATGCACTATACGTTCGGCCTTCTGTCACATCTAACCTATGCTTCGACAACTTCCTTGGGCACTTTGATGTGGTGTAAAGAAAACAAAAAAAAAAAAGTACAGCCCACACCTTACGGAGGGCTTGATCGATGTTTTTTTTTTGTTTTTTTTTTCTTAGGTTGCTGAGTAGAAAATGGTAAGATGCCATTTCCGACTTTAAATCGCTGGTCGGGACCTGAAAAGAAATGAGTACAATACCAGAAATCAAAGGAAATAAAATAATAATAATAATAATAATAAGTGATAAATATCCAGAAACGATTGATCATCTTGTATCAGATTGCACGATATTGGCAACCACTGAATATAAAACCCGGTATGACAGAGTGGGCCAATATCTGCACTGGAAAATCTGTAACTTCTACGGGAAGGAAACTGGAAAAAAATGGTATAAACACCACCCAGACCCGATTACGGAGATAGGACCTGTTACAATTCTATGGGAGTACACAATACACACTGACAGAACAATCAAAGCCAACCGCCCAGATATTATTATTAAAGACCACAAACAAAAAAAGTGCCTTCTTATTAATATGGCAGTCCCTGCTGACTGCAATGTATCTTTGAAGATATTCAAAAAGCTGTCAAAATACAAGGACCTTGAAATAGAAATCTCGAAAATGTGGCATATGGGAACATCAACAATCCCTGTTGTAGTTAGAGCCCTAGGACTGGTTGGAAATGATTGCAGTAGACTAATTGAAGGGATTCCTGGAAGTCCATGCCTCAAGGAGATACAAAAAATTGTTCTGACAAATACAGCCCACATTTTACGAAGAGCTTTGTAATATTTTTTTTAGTCAGTGGAAAGTGTCATGATGGCATTTCTAAACTTAGGTCCCTGGGCGGGACCCGGAAAGAAATGTGTAAACGCCAGAAATCAAAGAAAATAAAAATAATAATAAAAAGGAAAATGTAAGAATATGTTTTAAACTTGTATTTCGCGGCTTTTTTGAAAAATGTCCGCCCGTGAGGACATGTTCTCAGTTTTAAGAGAATCACATATCACCTATCACCTAAAAGTCCTCGAAACAATTTATATTAAATCAAGACAATCGTCCTTATCCAAACAAAAGGGTTAGTTGTTCAGACTTCGTGTGATCTGTCTATAGATATACACGTGCCTATATATTATTGATACGTCTATTTATTTCTTCATGTTTCTCTTTTTTAGTCGGTGTGTTCAATATTTTTATTTTTTCTATTGACTTCTGATCAGTGACAAGCGATAACCAGGTAGTACATTCTATAGGATTTTTTGTCTTTTTTTCTTTTCGTATTGCTAATTACTGTAGTTGGAATTTTCATTTTGTTGTAATAATATAGGCACCCACGTTGAAAAAAAAATAAAAAAAAAAGATGTGGTTTTATCTCGATCTCAAGTGTCTCTCTTTGATAGCCAGTCTGGTTTTCTAAACCTCATCAATTCTGACCTAAGGGGGACAGGGCAATAAAAGAGTGGATGAGGGTCTTGTTTTTGAAGACCAAGCGACAAAAAACCAGACATTGATTATTTCAAGGTGCTGGTCTATATTAACAGTCAGTCTTGTGATTGGAGGGTCAGTTCTGGTCCGCCCTTGGCGGGAGACGGACTTATTCGTCGCGTAGATCAGGATATAGATGGACGAGGAGTTGGTAGGGGGAAGATTGTGTTTCATGTTCTTACCTTGTGAACAAGCAGCAGGCTAATTCTCAGCTTTCGGTGCACACTGATGAAATCGAAGATCGAGAGGCAAAATTGGGTAAACAGTGGCCCGTCGATTAAAAGCTTAGTGGGAGAGACTAGTTGTATGTTTAAGGTGTCTTTCTTTAAAAAATGATCTCTGTTTTTATTGTGTCAATGTTTTGAAATTATTTGAAATTATATACGTAAGCATTATTTTGACAGAATACAGGTAAAAGGTAAGTAAGAATATATATATAGTCGAGGAGCATTTTCAAACTGTCTTTACTGCGACCCACAGGAAAAACCACATTTTGCAATGCGACCCATTATACCCACGTGTAATAAATCAAAGACAAACTGTTCACTAGGTTCATTTATTTAGCATCGACAATTTATATATATATAACTTGTCAACTGTCAATATAACACATAACACCCTTGAGCGCTCAGCCTTGGAGCGAATAGAATGGCGATCAACGTGTTTTAGTGGTCTCAGCAGTTTTCAATCTGCTTATCTGAATCAGCTTCAAGAAGCGAGAGCATGATCTAAAAAGTCAGCCAATCTAACAGTGATTTCATCTCACAATCCTCACTCTTGCTCCATATGTGAACTCCTTAAGATTACCGCACAAAATTTCATAACTGAATCAATTAAGTTGTCAGATCCTCATACGTAGAAACCGACGAGAGAGTCCATTATATATATATATATATATATATATATATATATATATATATATATATATATATATATATATATATATATATATATATATTAAATGAATAAGACAGACAAGGTGCATTGAATTTATTTTTTTATACAAGTTCTCATGTGATCTAATAACTTTTTTTTATTTTCAGATGATAAATTATATAAAAACTGTCCGAATGTTCTTTTTATCCGAGCGCTTTCGGCTATTAACTGTTAACAGTTAATATATTTTAAGTCTGTTAACAGTTAATAGATCTAGGATGTCCTGAGATTGTTCGAAGAGGAATAAGTTTTTTTTTTTTTTTTTTTTGCCGAGCTGGTTTGCTGTTTTTCGTCGGTTGTTTGTTGTCATGGGATATTATTTAGGTTAAGAAAAGGGAAACAATAGTAATATTTTTCGGTCGTCTATGTACTGGGAATTGGTACAGACTGCAGCATAGTGTGGCCTTGGGCTTGCTTTCAGGGACATCCATCCATGCATGACATGGCGCTGCAAGAACCCCGATATTATTCGACTGTTGATCAGAGCAACCTCTCAAGACGCTACGCAAAAGATCGGGTTCCTATCTACCAGTCGGGAACAGCAACCAGAAAACTGCCAACCCGGTACCTTAAGTATGAAGAGACCTAGTGACCATCCATACATATCACCAAAAATTCATGGCAGCATCCCTTTTGGGATAGGAATGGAAGTATTAATAAACTATCCCCAGGGTCGTCGAATAGGGTAGCCAGCTGCATTACTGAAATAAATAGTAGCAGAGTAAAAAGGAAGAAAATTAAAGCCTCCGAAGAAGAAATCAAGCAGCAACCCCTTCCTAAACAGAAAACAAAGGATGAACGTCTAGTCCTTTTTGACTTTCCCAGTTAAGTTACATCTTTGAAAATTAATCGAGTTAATTTATCTGATTGGTCTGTTGGTTGGGTTTATTTTAGCGGCATATTAACACCTATGAGTTACTTAATGCTGAAATCTACATATTTTTTTTTATATAATTTTATACTTTCAGGACAAAGTTAAGCTTTTTTTTTACATATATACTTTGTAGATCATAAAATGTATTGTTGGTAATTTTACCAGAAAAATGTATTTCTAAATTTTTTAGTGGTGCAGTTATTGTCATTTTACTATAAAAATCTGTTGTTGCTCATTTTATTAGAAAAATGCACTGCAGGGGTGGGGGTCACTATTTGCCCATAGCTGAGACGCTAAAAGATGTTACCACCCCGGGTCAGGGTGGACCTGGGAACAACAGCAATTAAGAGGTGGTTCCACGCCCCTCAAAACTTTCAGTCTCCCGATCTTTTTTTTTTTTTTTTTTTTTTTTTTAAGCATTACGCCCCGAGCAAGGCGTGAAGCCACTAGGATGCAGGGGGTTGCAGAAGATTTGGAGCAAGAGCAGATAGGAGTGATAGAAGAAAGGATGAGGAGAGGGATAGTGGATAGATCAAGGTAACAGGAGATGTCGATTGACATTACATTTGAATAGTTGGAGATTATAGCTCTCAGGGAAACAGTAATTGGGAAGGCTGTTCCACAGGCGAGAGGTGCGAGGTATGAAGCTATTGGAGTAGAAGAGACGGCTACATTTAAAAGTTTCTACAGTGAAAGGGTGAGAGCGGGATGCCAGCCTCGTAGGGCGCTTGAATTCATGGAGTCTGGGCACCAGTGAAAGCAGCTCATCGGAGCAATTACCATGAAAGTATTTGTAGAAAAGACAGAGAGGCGAGGCGTCTGTGAGAAAGTGACTGTAGACGAGATGACAGATCAAGGCCAGTTATATTACATATCCGTCTCTGGATCTTGTCAAGAACTCCGAGGTAAACAGAAGGTACCCCAGACCATATATGGCAGCAATACTCCATGCAAGGGCGAATGGTTGTTTTGTATATTTGAAAGTATCGATTCCGGGGAGAAAAATTTCCTGGCGCGGCACAGAGAGCCAACTTTCCTCGCGGTGGAAGGAAATCTTGCTGCTGAATGTAGTTTATCGTAATACCCAGGAGGGTCAATCATCGATCTACAGAGACATTTTTCAATCTAGTTCTTTCTTTCTGAGATTCTTGTCTATTTCAGGACTTTTGAGAGTAGGAATGGAAGTATTAATAAACTATCCCTAGGATCAGCGAATAGGGCAGCCAGCTGCATTACAGAAATAGTAGCAGAGTAAAAAGGAAGAAAATTACGAAGTTGATTAAATAGAATTGATAATCCCACGTACCACGCTGATAATTGTGATGGAGAAGAATAAATTCAAAGCAAACCTAAAAATAACAACTAATGATTTAGAATAGATAACCTCGCTATATTTTGCTAGAACCGTCTTCAATAAGAATTTATATTTCGTTAGAAACGATAACAATATTGCTGCATTGTTTCTTGATATAAACGGCAGTGAATGATCGACATTCTCACTACAGAAGGATGCTGAGAATTCAATGGAAGGAACATATAAGTATAGAGAAAATTTATAGAGAAAATGGAAGCAAAAGGAACACTTGTACTTAACATCATAAATAGCTGAAATTTCTATGGCTTCAACTAAATATATACTATAAATAGGTATTGTTGGTCGGTTGATTTTGTTTAGCGGCATATCAACCTCTATGGGTTATTTAATGCCAAAATCTAAATATTTTGAACACAATTTTATGGCTTCAACTAAATATATACTATAAATAGGTATTATTGGTTGGTTGATTTTGTTTAGCGGCATATCAACCTCTATGGGTTATTTAATGCCGAAATCTAAATATTTTGAACACAATTTTATGGCTTCAACTAAATATATACTATAAATAGGTATTGTTGGTTGGTTGATTTTGTTTAGCGGCATATCAAGCTCTATGGGTTATTTAATGCCGAAATCTAAATATTTTGAACACAATTTTATGGCTTCAACTAAAAAGATTTTAAATATAATTGTTTGCCTTCGACTACAGATAAAATGTATTGTTGGTCATTTTTCTATCAAATGTACTATTGGTAATTCTACTATAAAATTGTAATGCTGGGTATTTTGCTATAAAAAGTATTGTTGATAATTTTACTATAAACAGGTATTGTTGTTATTTTTTTATATAAAAATGTATTGTTGGTATTTTTTACGATAAAAACGTATTTTTATACCCTCATGATGTTTTGTTTTTGAGTGGGGTTTACTATTTGCCCATAGCTGGGGCCCTAACAGGAGCTACAACCCCGGATCAGAGTGAACCTGGCAACAACAGCAAATAAAAGATGTTTCTAAGTTGCCCAAACCTCCCGATCTTGCTGCCAGATGTAGTTTATCGTCATACCAGGACCGGATGTGATGTTTTCCGAAACACTGGAATTTTTTTTTCTCTATAAAATTTTCAAGTGAATTTCCTGGCTACTTATCAAATTCTGCCAGTAAACTCAGTCCTGACAAGCATACTAAAGCCAGAACGAAGGAGCACGTTGAAAATGTCTTCATGGAAAAAAAAACTACTCAAAGAAGATGCCTCTCCACAACTTCCTATATTTTGTCGCTCTAAGTAACCTTTGATTCTTTATCATACCGCTTATGTTTCTTTTATGCATGATACCTTTTCAGGATAGAGACTCGTCACAACTTCCATTTTTTTACTGATCGAGGCTCTCCACAGCTTCCTTTTTTATTATTCAGATAACTTCTTATTCTTTATCATCCCTCATTATCTCTTTTCTGGCATCCATATTTTTTCTGTAGCATGTCCTTTCAGGGCGTACTGATCATGTCTCTCCACAACAATTATCACAAGTATGGCTGACTGTCCAAATCTTGAAGAAATTGGCACTTTTATTATAGCACTTTTGATTTCCATCTAATTCTCTTCATTTGAGGCCAACTTACAAGTTGATTTGTCACTTTTCTGGGGAAGCAGCTGCTGACATCTGACAGGTGAAAACATCTTACCAATTAGTTTTGTCTTTGCTAAAGAGAACTGAAACAGGACGTTAACATTTCAAATTGATTAAAGCAGACGTAATTTGCCTGAGTCAGTCTACATCAATTAGATAGTCTCTACGCATTTTCACAAGTAAGTTCACACGTCTTTTGACCAGAAGTAGAAGTTAATCTCTTGTTTCCTGTTTAAGAGTGGGTTTTCGTTTCCTTCTAAAGTATTTTAATTCTCTTTCACTTCCAGTAACCTCTTGCGTCTTAGTGGCATTATCGCCTTGCTTGGGATGAACTGATTAAAAATTTCGAATTAATTGTTTTATATACTCGGTAAATTTGCCAAAATTAATTTTTGCCCTAGTAATTTTGTCGGAGTTAACTCTTCCTTCAGTTCGTAACCCTTTCACCAGGGGTCTCTCTTTCCTGGCTATAAATAGCCAATGACCTTTCGCCTCTATCTCTTTTTTCCTTTCAGGCCTGTGCACCAACACCTCGAGGTAAATTTCTCTTATTCCTAGAGGATTTCAACTATCAACCTCGAAATGTAGTCGCTAACAAGGAATAGCGTGGAAACACGCTAAGCACAATATACACACACGCACGCACATACAGAATATTCACACACGCACGCACGCACATACAGAATATTCACACACACTTCGTCCTTTTTACTGTTTCCATGTATTGTAGAATTGTTAATATATATTTGTATATACATGTATTATCGGTCTTGTTTTGTTTGCTTTCTTTACCTTCTACTTTGGACTTAATCAAAGTCCACCCTTTTTATGTAGTTGGGCTCGGCGGGCAGGAGTATCTGAACCTTGCGTTTCTTCTACGTCTGACTTCTATCAACAACATAACAGCCACGCCATGAACCCTCAACAAACCGTAACCCCCACGGGCCCACTACAATTTCGTACGTTACTACATTCGTTTTCAAAGATTTCGTTATTCTTTAACTGACAGTTACATAAAATAAAACAAAACAAAAAACAAATGAAATCCTTGAAAACGAATATAGCAATATTCGAAAGTACTCGGGGGAAAACATAAAAGAAATTTGGTAAATTTACCAATTGTATAAAACTAATTCGTAAATTTGAAAAAGTTAATAAAGATTGAATAGACAAAACTTGTCAGTACAGGGGAACTTCGGTTCACGAATTTAATTCGTTCCCGAAGGCCGTTCGTAACCCGAAATATTCGTAAACTGAAACTATTTTTCCGATAGGAATCAATGTAGAGAAAAAAGGCACAGTATAATAAAATTGGAAAAGAAAAGCGCTTCAAAATACACGAATGTATACAACACGGCGGTCGACTCAGATATTATTCCGTTCGGGTTAACTCGGCTCGGCTCGGCTCGGTTCAGCAATGTAGTTCGAGAACCGAGGCATTTTCATCTCGAATTTTCTGTTTGAACACCGATTTGTTCTTCTGTATTTTGATAGCTTTTGAAGATCTTCAAAGCGACATTACATGACATTTTCCACTGAGCAGCTCGGATTAAGGAATCGGAGAGCCGAGTTCGAATTCCAGTCGAATCCATTTTACATTCATTTACGTGCTAATACCATTGAGAAAGGTATGAATCCACTTCTTCACCCTCCATCTATGGGCAAATAACAAGACAGACCGGGTTCTAGAACCTTCGATGGCCACTGGTCTACCGCAGAAAGAAATGGCTACTTACTGTGGGAAAAAATATCTGCCTTGTCAGTCATTTATCGAAAGATACCTGATCGCCTAAGCGTGTATCACGCATGCCACATAACTGATTGACTGACTATGGACATCTGGATATTCTATACCCTTTATTATTCTTTCAAAAATTGATTTTGTTAACTTTTCGACTATTTCAACGTTAAGTGACGGAAGACGATAAGTGAAAACCAACACTACCTCAGGGTAGAGGTTGGACATAGGACAAATCACCCCAATCCCCGGAATAATTCGATTACAGAAACTCCAAAGACCCTTAGTATGCCATAAGACACTAAGCAGATCGTTCATTTCGCATGTCACTACGAATTCCTTGACGTTCTATAAACATAACCAGTCTTTCAAACAAAAGGCTTTGATGTTTGATGATTTTTTCTTCTATTTCAATTTTAACCTTCACGGGCAACATTTACTGGTCAGAGATTTCATTTGCTAAAAAAATTGTTTTCCTTTCTGATAAACTTCTTTTTGACGATGAATCCAAAATTTGCTATTGGGAAGGTGAGGTGAGAATTAATATGTTTTCTTTGAAACTTTTTTTGGAAAGGTGGGCAATAGTCATATTTGCAGATTGTGAAGGAGCATTCGCTTACAATGAAAGTATTCTTTAATTTCAATGTTTGTATCACTAAATAACATCTACATTACAATAATATTCTGTCGTCTTCTAAATTTTATTGACTATTTCTGTGAAGGATCTGATCTCTAGACGAAACCTCAAGTTCATCCAATGTAACTCTACATTTATCATTAAAATTATTGTAGAGAAATTAATTTGAATGCGCTATTATTCATATATATATATATATATATATATATATATATATATATATATATATATATATATAAAATTAATTAATTTAAAATATGTTTTTTCCGCTACACAGTTCTAACCATGTTTAAAAATGGAAGCTAAAAGCCCCTGAATTTAATTTTGTAATTAAATTAAAGACATTAGTTCCATTTCATCCTCAAGCGAATTTTGGAGATAACTTTTTAAATCACTGGGTTTAAATACACAGTTAAAACAAAATTCATGTTTCAAAGTTACAGATAAATCTATTTTTCTAGACAGGGGTGTCCAGGTGTTCAATATGTCTATATTTTTTATGTATCAGTTATTGTTACTTTTGGTAGTGGATAGGGGTGTATTTTTTTAATGAAATCTAACTTCCGTTAAAAATGCGTGTCGTCTGGATTTTTTTTAATTTTTTTTATTTAAAATTTATATTGTTAAAGCCTTTAATATATATATATATATATATATATATATATATATATATATATATATATATATATATATATATATATATATTAGGACTAAACGTGATTTCAATTTAAATTGTATTCCACCTTCGTATTGCACATAGTTTTTATGTTTTATTTTTCTTGCAAGGGCGAAACAGGTCGGCTATGTTTGTTTTATTTTTAGCTTTACTTTTTAATCATGAAAAGTAAAATAAGTCTAACCGACTTTATTGCTATCATAATATATATATATATATACTTCAGGTGATGAAATCAGCCATTATTAAAACATTGATGGTAACCCTATTTTGAGAAATAATTTGGTTTCTCTGAAACCTTTGGGGGTGGTGGATGGGAAATAGTCACATTTGCAGACCACGAAGGAGCATTATCTTATATGAAAGTACTGTTTAATTTCAACTTTCTTGGTTGTACCACTAAAAAAGAACATCTTGTCGAAGTATTGACAATAATATTGAGTTGTCTTCTAAATTGTGTTAACTGACTATTTCTGTGAAGGACCTGACCTCTAGACAAACTATAAGGTTCATCCAATGTAGCTCTACATTCATCATTAAAATTATTGTTGAGAAATTAATTTTAAAAACACTATTATTCCATATATATATATATATATATATATATATATATATATATATATAGTGGGCTCTCCTGTTGAATTCGACGTATGAGGATCAAGCAGCTCAGTTCCTAAGAACCGACAGCTCAGACACCAGCACATATGATTTGATTATAGTGCTGAAGGCTTTGTGCAGAACCACCCGCGCTTTTTGAAGGGCCGAATACAGAGACCTGGTGTATTATGTGCCACAGGGTCCCCAAACGACCCACCGCAGGTTTTGAATTCAGAATTGTCCTTCTTCTAGACCAGTTGCCATCCAAAGCTATAGAACCCAGCCTGAACTGCAATTTACCCATATCTGGAGGGAGAAGAAGAGGATTAATACCTTTCCCAAGGGTATTAGCACGTAAGTAATGGATTCGACAGGAATTCGAACTCCGCTCTCCGATTCCTCAATCCGAGTCGCTACTCCACCGTGCCTTTACTCTGTCTGTCTGTCTGTCTCTCTCTCTCTGTCTCTGTCTCTCTCTCTCTCTCTCTCTATATATATATATATATGTATTCAAATTTCCATAATATAGGTTGAATTAGCTACTATATTTCCATAATATTCACTTCCCTCTAACTCTTCAAATATAGGAAGTATAAGTAATTCTAATTTTTATCCCCGCCTTTTTTTTTAGCTTTTTACACTATATTTGTAATTTATAAACTTTTCCCTACTGTAAGATCTCTCCATCTCTCTTTCCATTAATCCCTTATATCTTTTTATCTATATATTTTAAAGTTATTTTTAAACCACTTTTTATTCCTCTTTTAATTTCAAATTAATATTTCATTCTTCATATAACTCCAAATTAATGTCATAAGGTTAATATTCGGGTTTAATTTTATGAAAAAAGATTCTTCTCTTTAAGACAAATACATTCCACCCTCGCCTGACTCCTGTCTTGTGCCTTTTGCCTGACTGAAACATTGCAAAGTATAAATTCTGTATTAGTTTTTCGACTGTATTTTTTTTTTCAGCTTCACAGTTAAATTTCTTTTTCTGATACGAACTTAGTCCATGCCGTGGTATATGAGACAGACGACTGGTGTTTTCGTCTACCGAAATAGAGTATTCCCCATATGAGGTTATTTCGAATTTTATTGTTTATTAATTATTTGATCTGTAATAATAAATACATTTAGCACTTTTTATGGGTCAGTTTTAATATTTTATATTACTAGTATCCACTTGGATTATATACCAACGGATTTGTTACCGTTACCATATATATATATATATATATATATATATATATATATATATATATATATATATATATATATATATATTTTTCGTTTCATTTCATTTTGGAAGTGCTATCTGATGATCCGGCGTCCTTTTTAAGGGGCTCTGGTGAAATAAATTATTATAATGGTACCTTAAAGTGGTCTGTTTTCCTATTAAATATTAGCTCTGGATTTACATTGAGCTCTCAGGATTTCATCCTCCTTGGGATTACCCATACGGATTACCCAGTTCTTCATAACAACTATATATATATATATATATATATATATATATATATATATATATATATATATATATATTATGAAATGGACAAAATCCGACAATTATTTTAAGACATTTTATACAAATATTTAAGTAAATGCTCTGTTTATAATAAACAGTATTAAACAATATTTACCGGCCTGAATGTCCGAGAAATTTTCACAGAAAATATTCGTCCTCCGACAGGATTCGAACCTGTATCCTATACGGAACCGTCATTTAGCTTGACTTTCCTTAACCGTCGGAATAAGTGATGGATTTCAGACAGTTTTTTGGGTGATGGCTCTTGAGATGAAGATATTGTTGGGTGTCTATTGATTTGTGATAAATATCTGTGATTATGTGGTTGTTTCTATTTCTAATGAGCATATCTAAAAATGGTAATTAGTTAAGATTATGTTCTTGGGTGAATTTGATTTTTAGGTATATGTTCTGAAGTAGAGTGTGGAATTGGTTAATATCACCCCATGAAGATGTCCAGAAAATGAAGCAATTATCTAAGTATCGTTTCCAAGATTTAGTGAAGTGGGTTTTTATATATTCCCTATATATTTGTTCTCTCTTTTCATAGAGGTTTTCCTCTAGGTAAGCTAATGTTAGGTTGGCATATGTTGGTGCCATTTTCGTTCCCATTGTTGTACCTAGGGTTTTGGATATAGTTTTTGTTGTCAAATTCAAAGGTCTCATTGTTTAGAATTAGGTCTATACTATCGATAATGAATTACTTAGTGAGTCTATGATGTATTGTTTGTGGATGTTTTTCAATCCAGAATGAGATTGTCGTTTTACCTAATTCATGGGTTATGTTGCTATATAGGCTACTAAAGTCAAAAGTTGCCATAAGCGTTCCCGGATCTACATTTTGTGGTATGGAGCTAAAGAAGTGAATATCGTCTCTGGTGTAGATTTTAATCTGCTTAGTAAATGGTTGTAGTATTGTGTCTATTAGGTTACTGAGTCTGCTAGTTGGACAGACTACTCCTGCTACTATGGGTCTGAATGAAAGGTCACTGGGGTTTGGAATATTAATGTATTCAGATTTTTGTGTCTGGATAGCTGATTTTATTTCACTCGATTTGTGAATTTTTGGTAGGGCCTAGAAATTGCTTGTCTTTGGTACGAAGTTTATTGGGAAATCCTTTTCTTTTTTTTAAAACTAGGTAGGCTATGAGTTGTTTTCCTCTGTTCCTCTTACCTTCAACTTGTCTTGTGAGTATCACCTTGAAATACCCGAGCTGTGTCTAACACGTCTACCAGGCGTATGTGTTGACAAATGGATTCGTTTCAAGCTCAGAAGGGCATAAAAAAGAATGAAGATCAACGTATAAACACGTCTGAATCTTTTTTTTTTTCCGTTATGTTTTGGACGTGTTTTTTCGTCCGTGTCTGAAAGGAAACTTTCGGTAAAAACATATATATATACGTCTACATTGTGGTGGTTTATCTTCGCAGTTCACCTCTGAGAATGAACTTGGAGGATATCGAAAGTACTTGGATTAACAAGAACTACGGCTCCTTTCTTGAATTTCAACATAACATCAAGACGATAATAAGAGAAATAGAAAGGATTATTAAAAAAAAATAGACATATGCCTATATTATTTTTTGAAACATGCTTGAATGAGGATATGCTACCTATATATATATATATATATATATATATATATATATAAACTGCCCACATATGTTTATATATGTATGAGTCCCGACGGACGACCGAGTATGTATATGTGTCTGCATACATCGATGTTTGTGTTAGTACGATGACATAAGCGACGAAGTTTCCCCCACCACTTCCACAATAACACCAATACACGCAATCTATATAAACCCAAATTTTTTTAAAAATTAATCAGTTTGTCTGACGATCGCTAAAGCGTGAAACCCAGGGTCACAAACTCACATCTATCCAACCAAATATGTTAGCTCTATCTCTGATATTGAGCGCTTTCTAATAAGTACCGCGCATATAATATATAAATAATTATACATACTTATATTTATATACACTTTTCACACACACACACACACACACACACACACACACACACACACACACACACACACACAAACATATATATATATATATATATATATATATATATATATATGATTATTTATTTAAAATATGATTCCAACTCGCGACATATTTACCTAACCAGTTCTTTTCTATTTTCTATATATTTTCACACACACACACACATATATATATATATATATATATATATATATATATATATATATATATATATATATATATATGTGTGTTTTTTATTCTGACCTACTTTTATTCAATACCTAAGAGTAATTGTGAATAGCCTTTGTAAATAGCTATTTAAATTGACCGAGATAGGAGGTTCCTTTGCGAGATAAGACATGCTATTTACGAAAATTCCATTTAGTTTTTTTTTATATTTTGTAAAATCTCATTTCAGGTCGATTCCTACATCAGTGCCGTGTCTAGCTTATGTAAGTAAATATATATAAACATCGATAATTATATCTGCATGAACTACGCCTGCAAATCGATTGAGCATGAAATTACCTATAATACAAATAACGTACCTTAAGAACTGACTCGACATTTCTCCCCTAACCCCATCTAAATAGACACCGTAGTAATATGTCTCCTAGAACGCTATTCATCTTTGTCTAAAAATAAAACTATGAACCATAAAAAAGCGATTTTCTTACAGACAGCAAAGGAGAGTCTTGCTGAAAGCATAAATTTAGTCAGGTTGATACATCTTTTATGTGCCGTGTCCCTTCAGGACGTAGGCGATCATGGCTCTCCACTTCCTCCTATCTCTTGTAGCTCTCAATAAGTTATGTCCCTTTGCTACTTCTCCCAGACCCAGTTCTGTCCTCCACTTGCTTAAGCCCGCTAGGTATGTCACGCGTTACTCTCCCCTCCCTCTCTTTCCCTCTATTCGCCATGTGAGTATCAGATTCTCCAAGCCCTCCTTTCTCATTAAGTGTCCCAGATGTTTCAGCTGCCTCTTCCTGATGTTAAGTATAAGCTTCCTCCTTGTTTGCATCTTCTCCAAAACCTCATCGTTGCTCACACGTTCGGTCTATGGTATCCTTAGCATCCTTCTGTAGAACCATACCTCGAGTCTCTTCTTCATCTTTGGGAAGACCGTCCAACATTCGCTGCTGCAAAGGAGGACAGATGTCACTTAACAGATTAGTACTCTTTTCTTTGTTACCAACGAAATCCTCCTGTCTTGTAATACTCTGCCTAACTTTTGGAATTGCGTCTTTGGCCATCCCATTACGCCTTCGGATCTCAGTGTCGTACTTACCATTCTCTGTCAGAACACTTCCCAGATATTTTAATTTCCCCACCTTCTTGATTTTAATGTCCTTAATGTGTAAATCGCATTTCGGGTTCATCCTTTTACTGATGACCATGCATTCTGTCTTCTTGTAGTTTATGCTTAGTCCTTTCTTCTCGCTCTCCTTCGCTACCTTCTGTAGGAGGTTTTGTAATGTCTTTTCCATGTCTGCTGTTAGCATTTACTATTATTTTATTCTTAGACTAGCAGTAGAGCCCGGCGTTGCCCGGAGATGTAACCGTAAGAGATAGATCAAGTATCGACCATAATAAAGACTGAAAAATAAAATTGACAAAGATTATTGTTTAAGGTTGACGGACACGCATGTCTTAATTAGTTTTTTTTGTTTGTTTTTTTTTTTACGAATTGGTCAAACCCAAACTCAAACAAAAGCATTGTTTTCAATCGTTATTATAAACAATTGTCTTGTAAATGGAATTTTTAAAGCATTCTGAATGTAAAAATAAAGAAAAAAGTGTGCAAGACAATAAGAAACAGTACCTATCAAAAAAAAGTGAAGTTTTGTTGAAATCAGTTGAAAAATGTAGGAAATCCGATCCCATATATAAACGAACACAGACACACACTCACAAACAACCTGGGTTTTATAATAAGTATAACTCGATATGAGTTGTCTCCATTTCATTCTCGACAGCGATGCCTCTTAATCGTGTTTTAAAATTGATTTCGTGCAAAAACAATTGTGTTTTTTCCAATTTTTGGCGTTGTCAGAACCACCGCAAGGTAATTTTACGTAGTCCTGTGAAGTTTTGTTGAAATCGGTTGAAAAATGTAGGAAATCCGATCTAATATATAAACGAACACACACACACACACACAACCTGGGTTTTATAATAAGTATGATGTATTTCATCGAGTCTCTTCTTCATCTTTGAAAAGACCGTCCAACATTCTCTGTCGTAAAGGCGGACAGATACCACGTATCAGTTCAGTATTCTTTTCTTTCTTATCAACGAAATCCTCCTGTCTCGTAAAACTCTGCCTAGATTTTGGAATGCGTCTTTAGCCATTCCAATACGTCTTCGGGTATCAGCTTCGCACTTACCGTCCTCTGTTAGAACACTTCCCAGATAGTTAAATTTCCACACCTGCATGATTTTAGTCCCCCCCCCGCCACGACTTTTAAATCACATTTCGGTCTCATCCTTTTACTGATGACTATGCATTCTGTCTTTATGTAGTTTATGCTTAGTCCCTCGATCTCCTTCGTTACCTTCTGTAACTTTTCCGTGTCTGCTATCAGCACTTTGTCATATGACCTTCGATTGTCATATGACCTTTGTCATATGACCTTCGATTGTCATATGACCTTCGATTTGCCACTTTTCAATATTTGGACACTTTATATTGTCCTGATATTCAAAAGTTCCTGACTGTTCAGTAGTTTTGTATCAGAAACGTAAACAAATCAATTTCTAAAGACTTAATAGATTTTTATTTACAGTGGGCTATAAGTTTTTAGCCACCCTTGATTACAGCAATTTTGGCTTGTGTAATAACGTCTTTTCTTTTTTTTCAGACAATACCGTGTTAGTATCAAGCTACTCTCATCTATAAACGATAGTTGACTTATATTTTGCAATGAAAGTTCATGGAAATAATAAAATTGGTGAATTTCAACGAGGGCAAATAATAGGATATCATCAGTGTGGCAAGTCAAATAGAGAAATTGCTAGGTTTTTCCAGGTTAATCATCAAAGGGTTAATAATATTGTCAAGAAATTTAATGAAGAAGGCCATTGTCTTGTGGAACATCGTTCAGGAAGTCCAAGTATCATGTCTGAGCGAACGAAAAGGGCGCTGAATAGAGAAGTCATCAGAAACCGTCGTCAGAGCGTCAAAGATGTCGCCAACAGCATGGAAATGTCACCATATGCGGTGAGAAAGACTCTAAAAGAGCTAGGCTACCAAAGAAGAGTTGCAAGAAAGAAGCCCTTGATTTCAGAGGTTAACAGGAACAGGCGTATTGACTGGGCGAGAGAATTCGAGAGTAAAGATTATGAATTTTGGCAGTCTGTAATTTGGTCAGATGAAAGTAAATTCTGCCAATATTCGAATTCGAGATAGGTTTATGTTTGGAGAAATCAGAATGAGATTTGGAACACTGAATATCTGCAGCTGACCGTGAAACATGGAGGGATTGAAGTCATGGTGTGGGGCGCTGTCTGGTTTGGAGGTAAATCTGAGCTGATTCTTGTTGACGAGCGGTTGAATGGTCCAAAATACTGTCAAATATTAGAGAAAGGACTACTCCCATTAATAGAAACCAATCAGATTGGCAAGAATGTCTACCATTTTCAAGAAGATGGAGTGCCATTTTATGCGGGAAAAGTAGCAAAGGCCTGGAAGGAGTCGCAAGGAATCAAGTCACTGCCATGGGTAGCCCAAAGTCCTGACATGAATCCAGTAGAGCATGTTTGGGGACACCTTGATCGAAAACTTTGAGAGCACGAAACCAATCTTCCCCTATTCTCTCTTTTGGTCTTGCGCCACATTTTTTGAGTTTGAAAATTAAATATTGCTTCCTTCTTTGGTATCTCGACTTTACAAATTTAAGAGCAGTACTAGATTGTCAGTTAGGTCTTACAGTTGAAATCGCGAGATGCAATCATAAAATCTATGTTAACAGTTTCTTCTATTGTACCTCTCGCTTATGGAACTCTCTTCCGACCATTTGCTTTCTAGTTTGCATTGATCTTCAAAAATGTAAATGCAATGTCAATCGTTATCTTCTGTCTTCATAATTCCTGTTTTTTTTTTTTTTTAATTTGCCTCCAACCCCCGCCAATAATATCTTTTTCCTTTTTCTCTGAAGCTTTCATCGAGCGGGCTTACGGCCACATCATGATGAAACACCGGTTCCCACACGATTACCGAAGTTAAGCAACGTCGAACCAGGTCAGTACCTAGATGGATGATCGCTTGGGAATACTTTCAGTTTGGATGTGCGGGCGGTGTAATAGATAATGGCTCAAAATTGTTAATCAGAAAGGTGAGCTTAAATTCGTTACATTCACTTACGCGTAAATACCCTTGGGTAAGGGATGAATCCACATCTTTTTCCCCAAGCTATGGGTTAATTAGTAAGATTTATATCACTAAACCATTACTATCTAAAAAAAATCTTACAATCTAAAAACATTTTATGGCTTTAAATAAACCTGTAAAGTGTTGATAAACTGTAAAAAACGAATCACTCAGTGAATATATTCTTTCAGATTCAGTAATTATTTGCATCGTAATCGCTATTGCCTTGTTTGGGGTGAAATGATAAGAAGCACGCTCATTACGCCTTGCCATTACATCAGATAAATAATGACCCATTCCGTTTTGATTGCGAGGTAATATAGAAGAAGAAGGTACATCGGTGATGCTGCTTGGTTTTAAGGAAAAAAAGAAAGCATTATATTCAAGCGGGAGAAATGGCGCTGTTTTTCAATGTGCCTTCAAGTTGAAAAAAGCTCCTCTTGTGATAACACCGCACCATTTTTACTCGTCATTAAAAAAAATAAAAATAAATAAATAAAATAAAAGATAGGGCTGAGAATAGAAAATTTCCAAGTGGTTCTTAAGAACAACGTTCCGTTGAAGAAAAGCTTGTCCTTGAAGTTGTTGTGCAGAAAATGTAAGATTGCATATGAACACGAATTAGAACAGTGAAATGATTAAAACACATTTGGATACTAAATAGAAGTGTGCCTGACACGCCAAATCAGAGATATTTAGCTAAAGCACTTCACTGCTGTTGTTCCAAATTGAGTACAGTTAAAAGCAACGATAGATTCTGTATTCCCGTTCCAAAAATAGCTCAACCTTACTAGGAAAAGATTTTAGAAGAACCCAAACCAGCCGAGTCAGATATACTAACTGGAAAAACCTTTGCAAGAATAATTTTGCTTGTTTCAGTGTGAATTCGCTGTTTAGTACGTTCATTACAACCTGCCACTACCTCAGATAACTAATATGGACCATTCCGCTGGGATTACCCTGCCACAATCTCAGATAAATAATATGGACCAGTCCGTTGGGATTACGCTGCCACTACCTCAGATAACTAATATGGACCATTCCGTTGAGATTACCCTGCCACAATCTCAGATAAATAATATGGACCAGTCCGTTGGGATTACGCTGCCACTACCTCAGATAACTAATATGGACCAGTCCATAGGGATTATCCCCGCCACTACGTCAGATAAATAAGATGGACCAGTCCATAGGGATTACGCTGCCACTACCTCAGATAACTAATATGGACCAGTCCATAGGGATTACCCCGCCACTACGTCAGATAAATAAGATGGACCAGTCCATAGGGATTACGCTGCCACTACCTCAGATAAATAATATGGACCATTCCGTTCTGACTGCTAGGAAACCCAGAAGAAAAAATATATCAGTTACACTCCTCTTTTGAATAGGTTTATTCCGTGTTTCTTGTTTAGGATTGAACTTCTGGTTCCTTCTGAAATCAGCTTTCATTTTTTACGGCTTAACAATTGTCTGTAAATTATTTAAAGCCAGAAAATATTTTCAGATTGTAAGAAATTTTTTGGAGATAATAATGGTTTACTGATAAAAGTTTTACTAATTAGCCCATAGCTGGGGGAGAAGAGGTGAATTCATATCTAATCAGAATTTGATAAGCAAACATCATAATGTGGATCGATTCTATATTACAATCAATATAAAAACTGATCCTTCACTTTGTGGCCACGTTTATTTCTATATATTTACGTATATTACAGAAACTGTAAATAAATCTAAAAGACATGCCTGTGTAGCTAATCAGTATTTCATTGATTGATTCACTTTCTACGATTTATCAACCTTTTTGCAGGTTATTTAAAGCCAGAAAATATTTTTAGATTGCCAAGAAGTAATAGCAATTCACAGATAAAAGAAAATGTTGTGGAGAGCCATGAACGTGCATTTTCTAAAGGAATATAGCATAAAAAAAGAAAATTGCGGTTTGCAAGTTACTTTTGCGAACTGCTTCAGTGGTCGAGAGATCGCTTCCCAGTAGGCGCTCCATAGCATTGGCCTTGTTCCAAGTTCAATGAAGCTTAGGAAATACCTCTAAATGAAAGTGACGTGGATGATTAATCATTGAAAGCTCAGGGATTTTCCGCGGCAAACACAATCGTGGGGTTTCGGATATCGCTGTTTGGTGGACTCCCTTCCAGTTTCCTATTAGAGAGCGCCATCTTCTGTTTCCATTGGTGTTCCAAAGATCTCGATGGATTAATCAGACAATGACAAGTATTCAGGAAAATTACCAATTTGTCATATCATCTCAGTTCCTCGCACGCTTGAAATAATTAGAACACGGTGAAAGATTGGGAGAAAAAAAAAACAAAACCAAATAACACCAACAAAAACAAATTAATTTTGCAATCTCAAATGGAACATGATGAAGAGAGGTACTCGCTATGTTGAAAATGGTTTAATAAAGTCTTCTAAATGTTCAGCATTGGTGGGGAGGGGGGGAGAAAAAGAAGACAAAGAAAAGAAAATAGAGAAAAAGAAAAAAAAATGAAAAAAGAAAAATAGAAAAAAGGAAAAAGAAATACAAACGAAAAACATAAAAACATGATAAAAGAAAAAAGAAAAAGAGAAAAATAAAAAAACAAAAAATACAAAAAACATGACAAAAAGAAAAAGGAAAAAAGAAAAAGACAAAAAGAAAAAGGAAAAAAGAAAAAAGAAAAAGGAAAAAGATAAAAAGAAAAAACTAAAATTAAAAAGAAAAAGTAAAAGAAAACAAAGAAAAGAAAGTAGAGAAAAATATAAAAAGCAAAAAGATAATAAAGAAAAATAGAAAAAAGAAAAAGAAATACAAACGAAAAACATAAAAACATGATGAAAGGAAAAAGAAGAAAAAGAAAATAGAAAAAGAAAAAGAGAAAAATAAAAAACAAAAAAGACAAAAAACTTGAAAAAATGAAAAAGAAGAAAGAAAAAAAGAAAAAGACAAAAAGAAAAAATAAAATAAAAATAAAAAAATAAAAGAAGACAAAGAAAAGAAAATAGAGAAAATATAAAAAGCAAAAAGAAAAAATAGAAAAAGAAAAAAGGAAAAAGAAATACAAACGAAAAACATAAACACATGATGAAAGGAAAAAGAAGAAAAAGAAAATAGAAAAAGAAAAGAGAAAAACAAAAAAGACATAAAAAAGCATAAAAAACGTGAAGAAAAAGAAGAAAGAAAAAAGAAAAAGACAAAAAGAAAAAGACAAAAAGGAAAAAGACAAAAAGAAAGAGTAAAAGTAAAAAGAAAAAGAAAAAAGGAAAAGAGAAAAAGAAAAGATATAAAAGAAAGAAAAAAGTAAAGGAGAAAAAGAAAAGATATAAAAGAAAGAAAAAGAAAGAAAGATAAAATACAAAAAAAGAAAAAAAAAACCGTATGGAGAAGTTCAAATTCTCTTTGATTTTTATAAGCGATGCGTTATCCGAAACGCCGATAACAGCCCGCGTGAAATAAATCCCATACTGACTTTTGCAACTATTCCTTACTAGCTTAAAACTAGTTCTTGCAGAGGGATCTTGATTAGGCCTTCATCACAATAGTTACGCAAGGAGTAGATGCGATAGGTAACAATAAACTACAAAAGAACTCAAAATTGATCGCTGTATTTAAGTATTGCATTAATATTTAAGCTTACCTTTCAAAAGTTCAACAATAATTCTTCTGCCGCCACTTAATTTAAAGAGAGTTTAATGTGCGTAGGTCCTTACTTTACGTACAAACAATTATTTTTATCTCATGGGTGACTTTCGGTGGATTTCGCAATTAATTTCGATTATTCCCAAATTTATTTTCTAGTTATGAAAATTGTTATAGTACAAAAAAAAAAAAAAATTCGACACAAAAATCACGTAAAAAAATCGCCGAAAACAATCGCTGTATTGAAAACTTGGCAATCAAAAATTTTAAGAACTGCGAATCCGGATCCAGGTCGGAATGTTTTTAATTTGCTTACGGAGTCAGCCAGATTCCAAAATGGTATATGTTGGGTTACGACCTGTAGGAGTAAACTTGAAAACACGGACAATTTTATTTTGAAACGCTGTAATTTGAGAACAGTAATTTTTTCATTCGAACATGAGTTGTTGGAAGTCTGAGAGTTGTGTCCCTTTAGTTGTTTTTATCAGTAGAAGTCAAGATGGCGGAATCCGAAAACAATCGCAGTAATGAAAACTTGGGAACCCAAAATTTTAGGATTGCGGGTACGGATCTGACTCGGAATTATTTTAATTTGCTCACAGAGTTGGCCTGATTCCAAAATGGTATGATTCCAAAATGGAATGTTGGGCTACGGCCTCTAGGAGTAAAGATGATAAAGTGTGACAGTGACATTCGCGTTTATTATATAGATGAGCAGCAGCCTTTGTGATGCCGACTACAAACAGCAAACAAAGGACTACTTCGGAGGCTATAATGGATACTAGGTATGAATGAAAGTACTTTTGTTCATAGTTAAATTCTCCGAATTTTTATGTAGTGCGTTGTATCGGGGATGTTAGGTGTGATGTAATGGATAATGGCACGAAATGAGAGAATCGTAGAACCGAGTTCTAATTCCAGTCAGGTTCTTCACTTACGTGAAAATACCCTTGGGAAAAGGTATGAATCTATCTCTTCTCCGCCCGACCAGCTATGAGTTGAATTGCACGACAAAATGGATCTTATAGCCTTGGTTGACAACCAGTCTATTAAAGAATAAGACGGCAGCCTACTGCGGGAATATATTCTGCCTAGTCTCTCATCAATGGAAATAGACATGATCGCCCAAGCATCGCGTATGGCAGTTTACTGACTGACATTGTATCAGAGGAATAATAAGGATTCGTTCTTCCTTGACTAAATGTCAAGTCCTGGGTATGACGATAAACTAGATCCGGCAGCAATGCCTCTGATTGGGAGACTGGAGGTTTTCAGGAGCATGAATTAATTGCATGAATTTTAATTGCTGTTGTTCCCAGGTCCACCCCTGGCCCAGGCTGGTTACAACCGTTAGGGTCCCAGCTATGGGTTAAATAGTGATCCCCCAAACAAAACACCATGAAAGTATAAAAATACGTTTTCATAATAAAAATACCAGCAGTACATATAAAAATACATATAAAAAAGACCCACAGTACATAACCATTTAAAAAAAAAATAATAATCTGTAGGTGAAGGCATACAATTGGGTTCAAAATATATTTAGTTGAAGCCATAAAACTGTGTTCTAGTTATTTCGGCATTAAATAACCCATAGAGGTGTTGATATGCCGCTAAACAGACTCAACTAACCAACATGAACTCTCATGATATTCAGCCGTATAATATCCTGTAATTTCTTAAATCAAACTATATTCCAAAATAACTTTGAAAATACACACACACACACACACAGAGGCGAAACATAAAACACATCACCACCACTAGTAACTGTCCACACACACTTGTACATGCAGAACAGCTCAGTGTCATCTACTATATTTACACTATTTACATTGTGCGGACTGTTGTCCTAATCTTTGTTGCTATATTCAAGGGCACATAGCCAAGTGGATAAAAGCGTTGGTTGACTCCAGTGACTTGACCCAAAGAGTTGTGAATTCAATACCAGCCTATAGCAGTAATGAATAAAAAAAAAAAAAAACAAAAAAAAACTTGGACAGTTGAGTCAAAGGGAGATAACTGAGACATCCGGAAGAGACATGGCGCGTGGAACGAGAACAATCTACCACAGTGGACGAAGTAATGAGTTCAGTTCGAAATTCCAATCATCTGAAAAGGGCCGGAGCTTACAACGGCCGAAACGTCGTGAATATGTCAGTCCGGACAGTTTAAATAGTGTAAATAATTACAATGCCTCATCTCGGAAATATTGACAGATGTCATCTGACATGGATTCAAATGTGAAAGCAGAATGAGATATCATATTTTTATTACTTCAAAGCTCCCAAGAAAATTACATTTCGGCATTAAATGACCCGTAAGGAGTTCATATGCCGTTAAACAAATCAGCCAACTAAACAAGTATGTCATGGTTGATAAAAATATACAATGAAACTTACGAAGCAGGACTTTTAACATTTATTAAACTATTCTTTCTCTCTCTCTCTTTCTTTCTTTTTTTTTCTTTCTTTCCGTCTCTTTCTTTTTTCCTTTTTCTCTCTTTTTATGACGATATGTATTAAACTACACTTCTTTCTTTTCTATCTCTTTCTTTATTTTTTCTTTCTGTTTCTTTTTTTTTCTGTCTATATATCTATTAAACTTCACTTTTCTTTTCTTATTTCTTTCTTTATTTATCCATTTCTTTTCTATCACTTTCTTTTTATCTCTTTCTTTCTTTCTTTCTTTCTTTTTATTTCTTTCTTTTTCTATTTTTTCTTTCTTTTTATGTCTTGATATGTTTGAAACTACACTTTATTTTCTTTTTTGCCTTTCTTTTTCTTTTTTCTTCGTCTTTCTTTGTATTTCATTCTTTCTTTCTTTTCTATTTTTTTTCTTTCTTTTTGTGCTTTGATATATATTTAACGACACTTTTTCTTTTCCTTTTTTTCTTCGTCTTTCTTTGTCTTGCTTTCTTTTTCTGTCTCTTTCTTTTTTTTCCTATTTATTTTAGTCTTTCAGTCTTATTTTTTCTTTCTGCCTGTTTCCTTTTTCTATTTTTCTTTCTTTTAATCTGACTTGATATTTACTAAACTATACTTTTCTTTCTTTTCGTCTACCTCTCTCTTCCTTTCTTTTGCTATTACTTTATTTCTTTTTCTATTTCTTTCAATCTTTCTCTTTTTCTTACTATCTTTTCCTGTCTCTTTCTTTCTTTTTCTATTTTTCTGTTTTTATCTATATTTTTCTATTCGTTTTTCCCTTTTCTTTCTTTCTTTCTTTCTTTCTTTCTTTCTTTCTTTCTTTCTTTCTTTCTTTCTTTTGCTTTGAGTCTTTACCTTTTACGCTTTCTTAAAAGAAAAAAAAATCATATTGTCTCGCCGTCCGCAGTGTTTCTGTCCCTCATCGAAATCGTCGCACAAAACAGTTATTAATTGGTGCTACAGCATCTTCCATAAGTAGTAACGTATTTAAAAAAAAATCAAATTAAATTCCTTTTAAACATTTTTTTATCTCTTTCATAGCCTTTTTTTTTCTTTTTGGGTTAGGGAGCGGAAATAAAAGACATCCGAAACCTCAGCTTGAATTTGAAACCCAGTCTCCATCGTTTTATATCGCACAATGCAGCCTAATTTGCCGAACTTTCACCCCCTAGATTTTTAAAAAAACGTTCTCTGCTGATTTTTTTCTTTATTATCTGTGAATTGCCACAGGGAAATATAGTAGAATGGTTTCCCATTGCCCTTTCCATGGCTTGGAATTTAGAGGAGTCTTTATCTCTTCAGGATGTAAGCGATAATGGCTCTTCACAACTTCCTTTTCTTTATTAACTAGGAATTTCCATGACTTCTTGCGAAAAATAGTGGAGTGGTTTACCATAAGCATTCCATGGTTTGGAATTTAAAGGAGTCTATCTCTGTTCAGGATGTAAGCGATAATGGCTCTTCACAACTTCCTTTTCTTTAATACCTGGGAATTGCCATGACTTCTTGCGAAAGATATTGAATTGGTTTACCATAACCCTTTCCAGGGTTTGGAATTTAAAGGAGTCTATCTCTGTTCAGGATGTAAGCGATGATTGCTCTTCAAAACTTCCTTTTCTTTATTACCTGAAAATTGCCATGACTTATTGGGAAATTTAGTAAAGTGGTTTATCATTGCCCTTTCCCCGGTTTGGAGTTTAGTGTAGCCTTTCCCTGTTCAGGATGTAAGCGATAATGGTTCTTCACAACTTTCCATTTTTTATTATCTGTGAATTGCCATGATTTCTTGGCAAATATAGTGGAGTGGTTTCCCATTGCCTTTTTCATTGTTTGAAATTCAGAGTAATCTTTTTCCATTCATAACGTAAGCGATGATGGCTCTCTCCACAGATTTCTTTTCTTTATTATCTGGGAAATTCCATGACTTCTTGGGAAGGATAGTGGAAGCATTTCATGTTGCTTCTATAGCAGGGGTGGCTAAACCACGGCTTGCGAGCATTTAATATGCGGCTCGTGGAAATATATTGTCTGAGCTCCTTTTTTCATCGCAGTAAATTTAAAAGTTAAATAAGGAAAATTTCAACCTTCACAATTATTTACTGGGTATGGATTGAGACCTCATTAGATTAAAACGCAAATTTAATGTTCATAGTAAAAATATTAAAGAATTTAAATCCTAATTTCATGTCTTGCGGTTCTCAAACATATGAACTTTATCGTATGTGACTCTTACATTAAGCAAGTTTGGCCGTCCCTGCTCTATTGCTTAGAGTGCCTAGACAAGCGTTTCTCAATCCTTTTACCCTTGCGTAACCCTTAAAATAAATTACATATCTCAAGGAATCCCAGCGCAAAATATATATATATATATATATATATCTTTCTCATTTTATTTTCATCGTAGTTCACATGGTAAATATCATAGTATATATTTTTGAATAACTAGTTTAAAAAAAAATAATACTTCTTTGTCAATTTTTTCGATAATGCTAAATAAAATTTATACTGTTTGTTTATAATACTTCATCAGGGAGTTTTCATTCACAAAAAATTCTTAACTCAAACGTAAAAAATAAACATAAGCAACCACTATCATATACCTATAATATAAACAGAACGAAAACAGATAATTGTTGCATTAGATTTTTCATTTTTTTATCCTTTACTGGCAAATGTTGAAAAGGCATAAGGTAAATCAAAGTAAAATGTCCTGTGAACCAATAATAGACATTTGATAAAGTGAAATATGCTTCTCTAATGTGAAGCTTGTGCCTGTCTTTTGTTACACAATTAATACTTAATTCCAATTCGAACTTTAGATAAACACACACGGATTTCATTCTCAGTTGAGAGGAGACGATTTCTCTCTTTGCTCTTGATACTTGTTAAATAAAAAAATGGCTTTCTCACACATGTAAGACGTTGAAAACTGCAACAATATATTAATTGCTTTCCTATGAATAGTAAGAAACTCTTCTTTCACAAAAATCCAGGACTTGTCCAGAGATAGGTCTGTAAATCTTTTCTTGAGTGTACGATTAGACTGCAGCTCACAAAGTTCTTCTTTGTTTAATGTCAAATTCTCAGGATGAATAACAAATTCAGAAAATGGCCCCCAACGCCCAAACATACACCTGTGTTGAAAAGGAAAATAATTTTCAATTCTGATCTACAGTTCCTCCAGATAGGATTCAATAAAACTTGATGTTTTCTGATATAAATAAAAAGTCAAAAGTGCATTAGGTTATCTCATCTGTTCTCGTGGAACCCTTGTGGACCTTTTGCAGAACCTTAGGGTTCCGGGGAACCCCGGTTGGGAAACGATGGCCTAGACTATATCACTATTTAGCACATGACTGGAGTGGTCATAGGAGAAGAGAGAGAGAGAGAGAGAGAGAGAGAGAGTTATGCCTTTTGAAAAAGGAATTACTGCGAATACAACAGGCAAGGCTGGAAGTTGAACTCGGCTCAGCGATTTAACTTTCTATGCCGATAACCGCTAAACCGTCCACACATCATTTTTCGCCTTACGCGATCAAAGTAGTAAACAAATCAATGAGATGAATAACAGAATTTGGGCCGTCTCTTGAACGCCGGATAAGCGCTCCAGTCAATGAAGTAAAATAATTTAAACGTTTCTTAAAATATTTCATTTGATTCACTATAGTATTGGGAATGACTAAACAGCTCACATGACAAGCCAGGTGTTAGATGAAACCTTCTAACAGCTTCGACAACCTTTTAAACACTGCTTGCTTCAATTTCTCATATTCAGAATAATAATAATAATAATAATAATAATAATAATAATAATAATAATAAATACCGAGTTCATTTTGGATAACAGAATATCAGACATAAACACTTTGTTCGCCCCCCACCCGTGCTATACGCTTTCAATCCTTAACTTGATCATGGCTGACATTAAGCGAAAGTATGTCAAAACGAGAGAACTTCTCACTAGCCATCACATGCGTCGCTCTAAGGTCGATGCGTTCAGATCCGGAGGAGGCAGAGGATTAGTTCAACTAGAACTGTCTTACGAAACGACAACAATCGGTCTTCAACGATACATAGAAAATACAGAAGACTGGACGGTGAGCTGTGTCAAAGAACATGAAAGAAATAGGAACAATTTGTAACTCTCTTCTGTAATCAAAGAAGCCAATAAATTCAAAAGGAAATTTCAAGTGGACGAAGAAGAGCAAATAGACCATAATCGACCTACTGCAGCAGCAAGAAGATAAAAAAAAGAAAACAGGAGCAAAGGCATTATGCCAAACGTAGAAACAATAGCAAGATAAGCCTCTTAGTGGTCAATATTATTCCTGTACTAAACTCTTGTAGACAAACCCCATACTCATAAGTGGTTACCTAGTTCAGGGTTAAAAGCTGAAGCTAATGGTTTTAATCTTGCTGTACAGGGTTTGCAAACTATAAATTACCAAGCAAACATACTGAAAAATTATGTTAACCCCAAATGCAGATTCTGTTGGGTTTAATTGGAAAAGTTTCCGATAAAATCATTGAAGGGATCTTTGGCAGCCTATGTAGCTTTGTTCTGACAATTACAGCTCCCACCTTAGGAAGGGTTTTATCTCTGTAAAATATGTGTATTATTAGGTTTTTTTGTTATTTTATTTTTTATAAAAATGTTCAGTGAAAAATGGTGACATTTCTGGCATTAGGTGTCGGTTGGGACTTGAAAGGAAATGAGTATACAACAGAAATCAAAGCAATTATTATTATTATTATTATTATTATTAATAATAATATAATAATAATAGTAATCATTTCTTTCTTTCTTTCTTCCTTTCTCAGTCTTTTTCTATCTATCTATCTATCTATCTATCTATCTATCTATCTATCTATCTAAGTCTGTTAATCTCTCGCTTTGTCTCTCTCTCACTATCAGATTTCTCGTATTTTTATATCTCAGTCTGTTATATCTACCTACCTATTTCATTCTGTTCCTCTCTATATCTCCCAGTTATTCCTCTCGCTCTTTCTCTCTCTCTCTCTCTCTCTCTATATATATATATATATATATATATAGTTGGATTTATCACATCAATAGATCTATAGAAATATGTGTTAAATAGTATGTTTTTGGTACGTCGGGGTTCACAAAATGAGGAAACTTATTAAGAATGACAAAGGACAGGAGGTAGTGGAGGTCCATGATCGCCTACTTCCTGAAGGAACAGGGCACATAAAAGAAGAAGTTCTATCACTGATATTGAGCGCTTTCCAATAAGTACCGCGCATATATAATATATGAATAATATATATAAAAAGTTGCATATATATAAATATATATATTTATATACATACACATTTTACACACACACACACACACACACACACACACACACACACACACACATATATATATATATATATATATATATATATATATATATATATATATATATATTTTAATATTTTCTATCTATCTATCTATCTCAGTCTATTTCGGTCTGTCTTTTTTTCAGTCTATCTATCTATCTATCTATCTATCTATCTATCTATCTATATCAGTTTATTCAGCATCTATCTATCTCAGTTTATTCAGCATCTATTTATCTATCTATACCTATCTCAGTCTATCTATCTATCTATCTATCTATCTATCTATCTATCTATCTATCTATCTATCTATCAGTCTGTAACTCTCTCTCTCTCCCTCTCTCTCTCTCTCACTCTCAGACTTCTCGTATTTGCATATCTCAGTCTGTTCTATCTATCTACCTACTTCAGTCTGTTCATCTCTATATCTCCCAGTTATTCCTCTCTCTCTCTCTCTCTCTCTCTCTCTATATATATATATATATATATATATATATATATATATATATATATATATGTGTGTGTGTGTGTGTGTGTGTAATGGACACTGTTTAGCGAAGCCATTCACAATGAAGGAAATCTGCATGTCTCCATTGTGAAACTGAAGCCTACTTGTTCGAAGGCACGTAATGGTAATGTTCGTGTATTTGAGTACGTGCGCTTAAACCGACAGACAGCCATCATTTTTTAGCCAAATTTCGTTAGAATCAAAGAAAAGGTCCTCCTTTATAGCAGCGAGTGCTGGACAATCTCCTCAAAGATGAAGAATACACTTGAAGCAACAGAAATCTGGTTCTACAGAAAGATGCTGAGGATACCATGGACCGAAAAAGTGAGCCATGAGGTGGTTTTGGAGAGAATGGAAACAAAAAGGAAACTTATGCCTAACACCAGGAAGAGGCAGTTAAAATTTCTGGGGCAGATAATGAGGAAAGAGGGCTTGGAAAATCTGATACTCACAGGACAGAGTGAGGGCAAGAGGGACAGAGGAAAGCAGCGTGTAACATACTTGATGGGCTTGAGCAAATGGATGGCAGAACAGGGCTTGGAAGAAATAACAAAATGACGAAACTTATTAAGAATGACAAGGGACAGGAGGTAGTGGAGGTCCATGATCGCCTACTTCCTGAAGGGACAGGGTACATAAAAGAAGAAGTTAGCTTGTGACCGTGCGAACTGTTTGTTTTTCCTGGGAAAACCTTTACGTAGAGTTTAGATAACCTCTTTTGCAGACTTTGCCGTCTTGTTTACGTGAACTTACTGTAATTCTCTCTCAGTTCCCGAACGAAGTTAAGCAACATCGATACTGGTCAGTACCTAGATGAGTGACTGCTTGTAAATACCAGGTGCTATAAGCTTGACTGTGCGGGTATTGTAAGGAATAATGGTTCGAAATAGTTAATCAGAGAGCCGAGTTCCAATCCCCGTTGGGTCCGTTATAGACACTGCGTGCCAAATTATTATCGGGATAACTTTTTTTCTAATATTTCAAAAACCGTCCAATCAATTCACACAAACTTTTCACACAATATTGGTAACAGTCCTGCGCAATCATTAAATTTTTCGTACTGATCTGCGCAATGTAAACAAACTGGCGCCATATTTGTTATCAGCACGGTGATTTGAGCGTGCCAAATTATTAGAAAGGTTTAGTAAAATTCCCAGAATCGAGCAAACAAAACGTTTATTAATGTTGCACGTGAATGTTTATGATCAAAAGAAGCTAATAAATAAGATAATCAAACAAATAATAACAGATACAAACAAAGGCACAGTTTTAAACAAATTAATAGGGAATGTGCTTTCCCTGTTTTGAAATTACTTGAATTTGTTAATTGTAGGATGTCATCTGCTGTAATACCGTGAGATATGTCAAGAATTGCTTCCCACAACTCAGCGTTGCTCCTGAATTGTTGTCCGTTGACATAGTCTTCGCTTCATGATGCTCCAAAGGTTTTCGATTGGGTTCAAATAGGGGGAATTTGATGGCCACTTCATTTTTCGAGATCTATCGAAGCCTAATTGTTTCAAATATTCAGTAGTCTTGTGAGCAGCATGTGAGGGAGCATTATCTTGCATAAAAACAATGGCCCTTCTGAAGGCAACTCTTTGCCTTTTCATTCACGGTTCAAGATGCCCCTTCATAAACGCTATGTATGCATCAGCAGTCATTTTGACACCATCTGGTACTCTCCATGGGCCCATTAATGTTTTTCCAATAATACCACACCAGATCATTATGCTTCCACCGCCTTGTTGGCGTCTCAAACACTGATGGCGATTCTGTCCGTTCATTACCCAGCCTTTGCACCAATTATCTGGCCCATCAAGTGTTGCTCGAGTTTCGTCTGTGAACAAAACTTTAGAGAAGTCAATCTTCATATTGTCCTCGGCCCATTTCAATCGATTTTGAATGTGATTTCTCGTCAACGGAGGCTTCGATACAGGTTTGACTGTTGTTGCTATTTCCCTCAGATACCGACACCGAGTACTTTTAGACACAGTAGGATTCCCAATGCGACTGAAAATCTCTTGACTGGTAAGTCCAGGGTTCTTCGTGGCCTCTCGTTTAAGTCGTGGCATGAGACGATGCGAAATAACCCTCGGCTTGCCTTTATCTGCCCTTTTGCGTACTTGTTTAGGGTCGGCGGTGAACTTTTTCACTGTTTGATGACACCTCCCTATCATTTTAGAAGTTTCTAGGGTAGATTTACCTTTTGAGAGTTCTGAGGTGATAGTTTTCTTTTCAGCATCACTTAAACTGCTTTTACGGTCCATCTTTTCACTAAATTCTTACACTTTTCTAATAATTTGGCACGCTCAAATGACCGTGCTGATAACAAATATGGCGCCAGTTTGTTTACATTGCGCAGATCAGTACGAAAATTTCAGTGATTGCGCAGGTAAATGTTGTTAACACTGTTTATTATAAACAGAGCATTTACTTAAATATTTGTATCTATAAAAAAGAATGAATAGATATAAAAAATATCTTAAAAGATATCTTCTTCGTATAGCTGGTTTCACTGTCACATTTAATTCCTTTTGTTAATAGCATGCCTTGTCGTTTGTTTTATATTCATTCGCAACAAAGTGTCGCCTGACAAGGGTTGCCTTACAAATGTTACCTGACAAATGATGCCCGAAAAGCGGCTCACTTTTTATTTGTATTTGTTCTGTTTCATCTTCGGGCCTCACAGTTGGTGACCCCCGACGTACTAAAAGCATACTATTTAACACATATTTCTATAGAAATTCGGTAAGTACAGTGTAGACTAAATTGCACCCGAACAAGCTCCGATCAAAACCTATTACATGCGTATACTATTCGATTTGTATTGATGTCGTGCGAGGCCCGAAGATGTGACCCATCACATCGTAGCAGCAGAAATAGCCCCGTGTTCACAAGAATAAAAACATACACAGAAGTAACACTAAAAGAATGTTTAATTGTAAATTAAAATCATACAATTTTATTTATTTTTGTGTACTGGTGTGTGTGTGTATATTAGTTACAAGTGTTTTAATGTTGCGTGCGATAAAAGGAAGGAGTCACTTCGTATTATGACAAGCAATGTCTCGGAGAGAGGAGTTGAATTTTTTCGCCTTCCAACGGTCGTTAGCGAAGACACTGAATTCAGCATCTTTTGGCACTGAGTCTGTTTTCCGGAAGGAACTGTTTCTAGTGCATTCTAGGGGAACTTTTTATTTTTATTTTTGGATCTATTTAATCTATTTTAAACAAACTTTGAAGTTATTTGTTTTATTTTATTTATTTGTATATTTATTTATTTATTTTTAAGCATTTCACCCCAACCAAGATGGGAGTGCCACTAGCACGCAAGGGATTACAGAGAGTGGGAGCAAGAGTAAAGAGGCGTGATAGAGGAAAGGATGAAGAGAAGGACCGGGAATAGATCAAGGCATCTGGAGATGTCGATTGACATTGCATTTGAATATTTGAAGACTATAACTCTTAGGGAAGCAAGAGGAAGGGAGTTCCATAGACTGGAAGTGTGAGACATGAAGCTATCGGAGTAGAAGAGACGGCTACATTTAACTGTTTCAACAGTGAAAAGGTGGGACTGAGATGCCAGCCTAGTAGCACGTTTAAATTCATGCAGTTTAGGAACCAGCGAAAGTAGCACGTTGGAGCAGTTACCGTGAAAGTATTTGTAGAAAAGACAGAAGCGGGCGACGGCACGTCTGTGAGAGAGCGACTGTAAACGAGATGCCAGATCAGGGCCGACCACAATGTGTATCCGTCTCTGTATTTTGTCGAGGAACTTAAGACGAACAGCGGGGCCTGCTGACCATATATGGCAGCAGTGTTTAATGCAAGGGCAAATGGTTGATTTATAGATTTGAAGGATGAACTCAGGCGAGAAATAACTTTCTGGCGCGACACAGAGAACCAACTTTCCTTGCGGTAGATGAAGCTATAGATTCACTGTATTTGTTCCACCTCATGTCAGCAGACAGTGTGAGACCAAGCAGTCGCAGAGAGGTGATTTCGTGGAGTTGAGCATCAGACATTCTAATGGGAGGCAGGGATGGTTCTCAGTGGTGAGTAATAGAGAGTAGTTTTGTTTTTGAGGCATTAAAGTTAACCAGCCAATTCCTGCCCCAGTCTAAAAGCGATTGGAGATTTATTTTTTAATAATAATAATAATGTCCCTACAAATACAATGATATATTAAAGATGTATAACTAAATAACAATTTAATCCCGGTGTCCCGCAGGTCTATATACTTGCACTTAGATTGTTCCCGATTTCCATCAACAACCTTCCTAAAGTCATCAGTTCTCAAATCGGTGATGACACAACTATTTGCGCCTGTCTTAATAGTAAGTGTGATTGGCTTGATATGGTCAAATTGGCAGCTGAGCTCAGAAATAACCTACAATCTGTTGTTAACCGGTGCAAGGAATGGCTTGTTAATTTCAACGCCTCTAAAACAAAACTGCTTGCTTTTTAATCGTCTGAGAGAAAAATTTTGCCTTCCACCAGCATGGCTGATGCTAACCTCCAGTAGAGTGAGTCTGTGCCCCTTTTCGGACTAACATTTTCCGATGACATGAAGTGGAAAGATTATATTGAATCACTTCCTAGCTCTGTTGCTAGAAAAAGTGGTTCACAACGTCGTGCTAGACATTTTTTCTCGCCAAAAGTCTATCATTCGTCCTTGCTTTGAATATTGCTGCCAGATTTGCTCCTGCTATGTATGAAGAGATTCTTGATAAAAAATTCAAAGAAGAATTTCCAATGTTATTGGTCCTGACCTGGCATCTCGGCTTCAGTCATTTTCCCATCGCCCTAACGTAGCTTCTGGTGTCTTTATATATATATATATATATATATATATATATATATATATATATATATATATATATATATTCATTTTAATTGTTCTAATGAACTTTATGCAGATTTTATGAACTTCAGCGCAATACTCGGTCTCATCATTTTGCAATTGAAATGGCTAGATGTAGCCGCAAGTTCTATGCTAACAGTTTCTTTTCTCGCACTTCTTGCTTGCAGGAATCTCTTTCGGTTTCTTGCTTTCCAGTCAACTTTGATCTTCAAAAATTAAAACCCAGTGTCAATCGTTATCTTCTGTCGCCTTAATTCTTATTATTTTATTGTCCACTCTTCTTACTAGTGTTGTTTTTCTTTCTCGTGTTGGCTAACACTCAGTAACAATAGACCGAATGTAATAGTGTACATAATTTCGCAGATAGTTAAATTTCCGTACTCGCTTGATTCTAAGATGCTCTTGCTAAGATGTGAAGAAGATAAGGTCACTCGTCTGAATAAATTATGAGTACCGAAAAGTTACGTAATATCGTTCCTATTATATGGCAGTGAATGATGGACAATCTCCTCACAGATGAAGACATTTAAAGCAACAGAAACAAAGAAGAGTACTGATGTGTTACGTAATATCAGTCCTCCTATATGGCAGTGAATACTGGAAAATCTCCTCAAAGATGAAAAAGAAACAACAAAATCCAAGAAATCGGTACTAAGCAGTTATGCAATATCAGTCCTCCTATATGTCAGTGAATGCTGGACAATCTCCTCACAGCTGAAGAAGAGATTTGAAGGAACAGAAACAAAGAAATCAGTACGTAACTGTTATGCAATGTCAGTCCTCCTATATGACAGTGAATGATGGACAATCTCCTCAAAGATTAAATAAAGAGACTTGAAGCAACAGATAGAAAGAAAAGAGTACTGAAGTGTTACGTAATATCAGTCCTCCTATATGACAATGAATGCTGGACAATCTCCTCAGAGATGAAGAAGAGATTTGATACAACAGAAACAAAGAAAAGTGTACTGAACCGTTATGTATTATTAATCCTCCTATATAGCAGTGAATGCTGGACAATCTCCTCACAGATGAAGAAGAGACTTGAAGCAACAGAAATGAGTACTGAACTGTTATGTAATATCCGACTCCTATATAGCAGTGAATACTTGACAATTTCCTCAGATGAAGAAGACATTTAAAGCAACAGAAACAACGAAAAGTGTACTGAACTGTTATGTAATATCAGTATGTTTGGCAGAACGGGGATTAGGGGAGAAATCAAAATACCAAAATTTTCTAAGAGCTAAAAAAGGACAGGAAATTGTAGAGCGTCATGATCGTCAACCTCCCGAAAGAGCATGATACATAGAAGAAGGGCTAATCCGCCCCTTAAATACATCATGGTTGGCTCTCCCGTTGTATTCGACGTATGAGGGTCAACCAGCTGTTCCTAGGAACCGACAGATCAGACACCAGCACATATATATCATAACAGGTGATTAAAAATGAGTTAGAATCAGAAAACGACAGTTGACATTTTTAGGACGAAAGAGTGTTTGGAAAATTTGACACTCACAGGGAAGAGGTACAGAGGAAATCAACATATAACTAACCTAATGAGCTTGCGTAAAAATGGATGACGGAAAATTAACTAGGACTAGGGTAGGGGATAGTAAATAATAAACCGTAGTAAGAGTTACAAAAGATAGGAAGTTGTGGAGGGCCATGATCGCCCATGTGACATGGTAGATAGAAGAAGAATATCATAATGGTTTTGGAATGTGTTTTAAAAAATCTTGATAAACTTCATGCTGATAGTGCACGGTCGGATAAAAAAACAACAAACAACAAAAAAACCCCAAAACAAACGCTTTTTTTTTTTTTACAAATACCGTGTTTCAAAACAAAACAAAAACAGAAAAAAGCGCTCTGGAGATAATTAAAAAAAACCACACTGCTGTGCAGCATTTCATTGAAAATAAAAGCAGACGTAAAAGAACCACGTTAAAACACAAGCAACCATTTTCTCAGATAAAATGTGTAAAAAAATACCTATGTACGCACATAGTGTCATAGATTAAGATAAATATGTCCGCACGCACCAGTATGTGTGTTTTCTCCTCCTACTCTCACCTTATTACATGTTATCGTTCCTATTTCTACTCCTCATTTTGTGTCAAGTGTTCCGTCGCCTGAATTACCCCTCCCTTGCTCGAATCACCTTATACTTTCTCTCATGACCCCCTCTCTTATTGTAACTGTTTTCTCTCCGGTACTCACGAGCTGAAGTGTTTCCCCATTACTGTTTTAAAACGCATTTACCTTTCTTTCTTTTTCCCAGTTTCTCTGTCTTATCGTCAGTCTCTTTTTTTTTCTTTTTTATATACCCCCTCTCTCTATTGACGATTACTTGCACATTTTCTTTCTCTTATTCGTTTATTTATTTTTCTTTTCTTTCTTTGTCTCGCGATACCAACTGCTTCGTCTTTAATTTTCTTACTCTTTCTAATTGAAAAGAAAGAAAGAAAAAATGATATCGACAGAGTAGAGAACCTACGGGTTTAGCTCCCTCCCCCCGCCTTTATCTTAGATTAGTTGTCTTTTCTAGTGGTTCTTTTTTTTTTCTCTAATGTGTGTTTTATATGCTTAATTTTTATATTTCTCCCTACCGTTTGATTCCATTGCTTTGTATATTTTTCTCACCTTCGTTTGTATTGGAAGAATTGCCATATTCATGTCTCGGTTGCTTTTGTCGTTTTTCATATTACAGACCAACCATCGTTAACATTAGGCAGGACCGGTGCAAGGGCCTCACCCCACCACCAATCTATGATACGGCCACACCCACTCTACTACATTTCAAATCATAATTCATAATGTAGTATTCATATCAAAATACAAATTTTATTACAACCTAATTATGTACAATAATGATCATATGCAATATAGGTGAACAATTCAACTAGAAAAATTGAAAACATAATGATGTATTTAAAATAAATACAAAGAGACATGTCATTAGATCATTCCATCTTAAATAAATAAACAGAATTTTGAGGTAATTTTTAGCAGCAACTTGAGATTTTTCTTTTTAAAAAGTTGAATAGTTTTAATAATACATTCAACATTATGGATAAAAAAAAAACATTGTGAATTTTATATAGTATTTTTTCGAGACTTAACATGTGCAAAACAAATTTTGGATTTGGTCGGAAAAAAAGGACCCCAGAATGACGTCAAAATCCGCGAAAATTTTTCATCCTTTTTAAATAATAGTCAGTTGTTGGTTTAATTTCTAACGTATTTAAATGTAGGTAGAAAAAAGAAAATATTGATAAGAAAGCGAGGGTTACAAAACACTGCAAAACATTACCCGGGGGACCCCAGTCAGGTTTGTCGTCATCCCCCCCCCCGCGGTTTGGGTAGTACGCACCGGCCCTGATATTAAGCTTCATGTTTATTTCTTTTGCTACAGGAGAGTCTCCCCAGTTTTAAATTGTCATCAAGAATCTCTTCTACAAAGATTTCTCCGTTAACGATTTTCATTTGTTTATTTATTTTAACCGTTGTTACGTTTTTCTCGATTTCCTCTTTCTTTTGACACGCATCTCCCTCTCCGTTATTGTTAATCTTGTGTCTTTTTCTTTTTTGAACACTCCTCTCTAATGTTTTCTTTTTCCTCGTCCTCCTCACCCCTCTCTCTCTTTCCCCCCCTCTCTCTCTCTCTCTCTCTCTGCAATATTCTTTTACACCTTTCTTGCCTGTTTTTAAATCGTTTTTTTTAGCTTTCTGTTCGACTCTTTCATTAAAAAGACGTTTTATTTTGCTTGCTAATAAGTCTTCATCGCCCATCAATTTCTACTCTCTATCAAATTTTCCTCTCCAAAGCTATCTCCCCCCGCTATTATAATATGTTCTTTCTTCTCTCTCTCTCTCTCTCTCTCTTCCGTACCTTCTTTCTTTCATTCTCTCATATTCTTTTCCCCTCGTTGTAAACAATTCCTTTCTCTCGTTTCTATACTCTACTTTTTATCATGCTCTCTTTCTTCCTTTAGTAATATTCTTCTTTCTCTCTTTCTTAGAAAAATCCCTTTCCCCGCTGTCTTTCATGTTCTCCTTTTCTTTCCCTCTTTCTGATACCCTTCTTTCTCTCTATTAATTACACACTCTCTTTCCCCATACTGTAATACTTTCCTTTCTCCCTTTTTCATACTCTCTTCCTTTCTCTCATTCTCTCTTCTTTTCTCTCATTGTCTCTTTCCCTCTTTGTAATAGTTTCCATCCTTTTTCTTCCTCTTCCATACTATCTTTCTTCCTTATGCTCTCCCTTATTGTAATGCTTTCTCCCTCTTTCACCTCTCCTTCTTTCCCTCTTTCCCTTTTTCCAATTCTCGCATTCCTTTCTCCTTCTCATCTATATCTTTCTTTCTTTCTTCCCCGTTCTCACACTCTCTTTCCTTCGTTGTATTACTTTCCTTTGTCTCTCTTGCATACTCTCTTTTTTCTCTCATTTTCTCTTCATAATACTCCTTTTCCTCATTTTCACCCCCCTCATTCTTGCTTTCTTTTCTTTAATACATGCACTCTTCCTTTCGGATAGACTTTTCTTTCTCTTTATCTCAAACACACTCACTTTCCCACATTGCAATACTCTCTCTTTCTCTCTTTATCATGCTCTCTTTCCGTCATTGTAATACTTCCCTCTTTCTCTCTTCTATATTCACATTCTTTCTACTTCTCACATGCTCTCCTTCACATTATAATACACTTTTCCCCCACTCTCTATTCCATACTCTTCTTTTCATTTTCCTCTCTCTCTCTATCTCTCTCTATCTCTCTCTCTCTGTAATGCTTACTTTCTTTCACTGTGATATTCTTCTTGCTCACTCTCTGTCTCTTTCATACTCATCTTTTTTCTCCCTTTCTTTTATTCTCTCTTTCTTACGTTGTAATACATTCTTTCCCCACTCTCTATTCCATACTTTAACTTTCTCTCTCTTTCTCACTGTTGTGCTCTAGTTTTTACCTTGTAAAACTCTCATTGCTCTCTCTCTCTCTATCTTTCTCTTTCATACTCTTGTCCTTTTTCTTTCTTTGATGTTTTTTTATCGACTCTCTCTTCCAGACTTTCCGTTTCTCTCACTCTCTTTTTTCTGTCGTCTTCTCTTTCCTTACATACTCCCCCTTTCTCTTTCTCTGTCGTACTCCCTATTTCATACTTTCCTTTTTTTTCTCTCTCTCTTTCTTTCCTTGTAATACTCTCCTTGCTCTCTTTCTTTCTTTCATACTCTCATCATTTCTCTCCCTTTTTCTGACGTTCTCTTTCCCGCATTGTCTTTGCTCTCTTTTTCTCATCCTTTCTCCCCCTTTCTCTTCCATACTTACTTTCCCTATTCAATGCTTCTTTTCCTCTTCCTTTTTTCTTCAATGCTCCCATTTTCTCTCCCTTTCTCACCCTTAGAGATCTCAATTTTATCTCTATCATAATTATCGATTATCTCCCTCCTCCTCGAGTTTCTCACTGAAACTTTTTCTGTTCTCTTTGCTTCTTTGCACAACCCCCGCATCTCTACCCTTCTCTTTCTTCTCGCATAACACTTTTAGCCCCCTTCCTTCTTCCTATATTACCTCTTACTCTTTCTAAATTTTTCTCTTCTTCTTCTTCTTCTTCTTCTTTCTTCTTCTTCTTCTTCTTCTTCTTCTTCAGGACGTTGGCTCTCCCCAACATCTCCATTTTGTAGCAGAAATCCTTATTTCTGTCTCATGCACTTTTTCAGTTATCCTTGCATTTTTCTGAAGGCGCCTGTTGCAGAACAACAGTTAACAAGCTAGTTACATAGAAGTGTGTTCGATCTTCACAGTGGGCTCATCCCATTAGTATCGTCATCGTCTTCTGTACGTGTCGTGGCACTTCCTGACATGTTGTAGCGCTTAATAAACATTGTCTTTCTGTTATTTCTCCTAAGCCCTGTTCCATCATCTATTTTTTAGTCAAGCTCACCAAGTATGTTATGCGTTGCTTTCCTCTGCCCCTCTTGCCCTCAATCTGTCCCATGAGTATCAAATATTCCAAGCCCGCTTTCCTTATGCACCCCAGAAACCTCAGCTGTCTCTTCCTGATTAGAAAGTAGGCTATTAGTTTTCTTTTCGTTTTCATTTTCTCTAAGCTTGATTAAACTAAATAAAAATATTTCCCCATTTTTTTTTTACTTTCTTTCATTCATCCATTCATTCATTCATTCATTCTTTCATTCATTTATTTATTCATTCATTTAATCATTCATTCATTTTCTATTTATTCTTGTACATCCTTCCTTCTGTCTACCCCCACTTTTTAACCATTTTATACATACATCCCGTTTTTTTTATCTTTCTCTATCACTCACATTTGTAGAGCATTCTCTCTCTCTCTCTCTCTCTCTCTCTCTCTCTCTCTCTCTCTCTGATTGCCAAAATATGTGCCTCTCTCTCTTTTCTTTCGTTCAATTTATCTCTGGAATATACCGCCTTTCTCGTTATCTTCTCTCACCTATTAGTTTATCCCCCTCCGTTTTACCGTCTCTCATTTTACTCCCCACTCCCTAAGTCCTCTCTTATAATCATACTCTCCTACTCCTTCTCTCTTAATACCGCAACCATTACTACTTTCAGGGACGGTTTCGTTGAATGCAGCGGAAAAAAAAAAAAAAAAAAAAAAAAGAAAAAAGAAAAAAAAAAGAACTACTTTAACTGCTTTTACGTTATTCATGTTGCTGCTGTTGAACGAACGGGACCACCACAAAATCCTCAAACTTACAGACGAAAAGTTAACATAGGATATAAATGGGGGAGGGAAGCTAGACAACAGACTTTAATAATAATAATTAGTAGTTGTAATAATAATTAACAACAACAACAACCACAGAAGATTGGATTGGATTTTGGCCCACCAAACACCATAATAAAAACAAGCGTGCTGTGTCGTCCAAGCCTAAACCCTACTTTGTGAATTTATTTTTATTTATTTTAAGTAAGAATTTGTAGGGAAAAAAACGAAGTTTTATTATTGAATTATCTAAGAAATCAACTAATTCTTGTTTGTTCGGACGTGTTGTATCAACAAAACCACTTTACAATAAGAATGATGTAATCTGGAGCAAACTAATACAAAAATAATTATTTCAGTCCCACTAAATCACTAGTAGAAAGTGCCCGTAGTATTTTTTCATTTTTTTTAAATATTTAATTTAAATAATTCTTAAATTAAACAATTTTCTTTTGTTTTTTACTTCGTTGTTGTTTTAATGTTTATAGCCTAATTCTCAAAACAACTGTAGCAAATAATTTTTAGAATTTCGAATAATAACACTAATTCGCAGATTTGTTTGGAAAATAACACTTAATGAAGTAAATAAATGAGAGCATGCCTTCGTCAACAACTTGTTTACGATAAAAAAATCTAATTACCTCAGAAAGGTGAAAAGAAAAAACAAAAGAAAAAAAACCAAAAAAAAAACAAGACAAAACAAATAAGCAATAAATACCTCGATTTTTATTTATTTAGAGAGATTACTGATAGCTACAAATGAAAACCGAACACAAGAGAGAAAGTCCGAAAGACAGAACAAGGAATAGTGTGAAAAGAATAAATTGCAAATAAATTAAAAAAAAAATATTATATCTTCTTTAACGAATAGAGAAAAGAATAAATTAATTATAAACACCCCAAAAATAATATAAAAAATAAATTAAAAGTCCAGAGCCAGGAAGGAGAAGCTTTTTAATTTTAAGACATTATTATTTTATTATTATTTTAACTTCTAAGAAAGTGATCTATCTTTCAGTCTTCCATGTGTAGATCGTACGTCTTGTGCAGCTTGTAAGAACAACAACAACAACAACAACAACAACAACAGCAACCAGTCATAGTAGTAGCCGTGACGATTCCTTTTCGGCTTGGCAACATCTACTCTTCATTTTCACCGTACAACAACAACAACCAGTAAAGGAATTTGCCCAAATCCGAAAGCTCGGTCGTATGTGTAAACAAGGAAAAGAAGTAAGGTCCCTCACTTTCATTCAGGTGCGCGAGAAACGACGCAAAAACACCCCCCAAAAAAACCCTTAACCAAGAAGAGGGCTTTATTCCATCCAAAACAAAACATTATCAACATCAACAGGTCCGAAGCTGAGTCGATGTCAAGTGCATCAGAATGAAATTACAGATTACAAATAAAAATGATAATTGATGGAGGAAAAATAATGTTATTAAAACAACCAACACCCGGATTGTAACAAAAACAGACGATGCCCGATTATTGTAATAATAATGTAAAAAATTACAAATGTATCCCCAAATTGTTTTTAGAAAATACTAGTGTAACTGCAGGGGGAAGCATTTTAGCATGGTGCTGTTTAAGAAGAAAAAAAATGGAATCGTTTGTTTATTTTAAGATTCTATCACTGGAACTGTTTTAACAAAATAAATATACGAAAGGAAGAATTCGTTTTTTTAGCGCCTTTTCTGGTTATTAAAAAAAACGAACACGTTATGAAAAATGAACATGATATATCTGTTTATTTTTGAAAGATATAAACAAAAATCTTGCGTATTTAAAATGAAACAACATGAACAAATAAACAATTTACACAATAACAAAATAACACAGCCAAAGACTCTACAAAAATGTGTGTTTTTTTTAAATTTATTTTAAACACATTTTTACAAGACAACGCCACCATAAAATATCGCTTTTAACCACGAAGATTTCGACAAAGCAAAACAGAACGTAATCAACTAAAAAAGGATAATACAGTTAACTTAAAATATAAACAACCAGGAGTCACATGGATTTAAAAAAGAAAAAAATATTATCAAATTCAGGTTAGTTACAGACTATTTTGAATTATATCTAATTTAATTCTAACAATAACTTGTCTACTTAAATCTCCAAACATTATTTTTTTATGTATGAGAAAAAATGAAATATTTTATTTGTTTTACTGATATTTAATCTTAATTTTAAAGCAGAAGCGAATGTGACAACTAGTTGTCGTTACTTGTGAAGACATTTAAAAAAATCGTTTTTTTTTTGTCGTTGTATTTAGTCTAGATGTCTACAAACGACGAAGCCCGGATGACATAAACGTACTACTACACATTACTTTATGAATGAATAAATTGTATGAATGGATGATACTGGTTGAGGTTTCGTTACAGACTTTCATTTAATAATCATTGACCAGGTATTAGACGATTCTCATTGTGTGTGTGCTATATTTGGAAGGATTTTGAAAAAATACACACGGATTCCAACGGATATATGTATTATTGAAATATTACGAAAAAAAATAATTTTAGATTTTGCTGTAAGATCTGAAGATGATTTTTAGAAAAGACCACAATTTCGATCTACAGAACAAAGAAAATAAATAAAGCCCTGTTGCAATATTGCAATCACCTAGTTTGTTAAAAACAAAATACTGTCGACAGAAACAATGTAATTTTTTATTTATTCAACGTTGTTGGGTGTGTTTACATAATCCATACAAACGACTGGTTTTAGTTTCTCTTCTCGGCGTCATAAACCAGATTTTCTCTCGTCGAGTGATAAAGATCTATTTTTTTGGACGTCATTTATTTTTTAAAAATTCACTGTTGTTTTTAGGTCAATTTTTTTTTTAAAGTTTAAAAAGAAAAGAAAAGAAAAAATATTATATCGTAGTTTGATTCGAATAAAAACAACAACAACAAAAACAGTACCAAAGTAAAAAAAAAAAAAAATGGAATCAGACGAAAAAAAACTCTTGACAAACGCTGGTTATAAACTGGTGTGCAGTAACCCTCGAGAAAAACTCTTTTTCCCCCAATCTTCCTACTTCGGGGACAGGTATCTCTGTGGTGGTATCAGCGGCAGGAGTAATAGTGTTTCTAAGGCATCTTCGGCAGGGCCTGACACTCGACGGAGTACTATTAATTCCTATATGATGGCCACCTTGAGTTACCGTTTCTATTCTTTACCGATGGACTTAATGAAACGGACTGAGTACCCTTCTACAGGGAGCCGGATTTCCGGTCAGCACAATCACCATTACCACCACCATCACGTCCACAACAACAACAACAACAACAACACAAACAGTCACCATCCAGAAAATGAACGGGTTGATCCCACGACAATTTCAAAAATTCCTAAAGATCACAAGGGTTACAAAAACGTCTTCGTTGTGGGTGTTGCCTTTATGTTTGTCTACACGGCTTTTGTATCTTTACAAAGCTTGCAAAGCACCCTGAACACTGATGACGGTGTGGGGGTAGTGTCCTTAAGTTGTATGTACTCTGCCACGGTTTTTTCCTGTTTGATTGCCCCCTGGGTTATCAATAAACTGAAGTGTAAATGGACAATGGTCGTGGCATTTGTCTTATTCTCGTGTTACTTTGCAGCAAATTTTTATCCAAAACATTTCATGCTCATCCCAGCTGGTATTATCCTGGGTCTGCTGACCGGACCCCTGTGGAGCGCACAAGCTACTTTAGTGACTACGCTGGGTATCACTTATGCCCAGCGCAACCAGAATTACGATGCCGACGCCGTGGTCAATAAATTCATGGGTATATTTTACGCATTTTATCAAGCCAGCCAAATTTGGGGTAACATCATCACAGCGGCTGTGCTATATAGTAACGACACGTTGAAGGCAACCCCGGACGCGGACATGTGGCTGACAACCGTTTCTACAGCCAATAGGTCATCATCTCTGCTGACCACTTATGCTACTTATTCTTTACACAACCCTTCTCCCCTTTCACCCTCGTCTCATTCTTCAATGTCGATGAGCTTTCCTCTGTTGCCGACTTGGAAAAAATGTGGCTCTAAATTTTGCGGCTTGCTTCTCGCGGATCCAGGGGCCGAGTACCGTGATTATAATCCGATTATTGAAGGAATTTCGGACGATTCCCGCCATATGCTACTTGGAGTTTACTTGATTTGTGGCATCATGGGGGCGATTATTATGATGGCTTTAATGGATAATGAAGGCCAGAACAAAGAAGAGGAGATATGTGGCTGTGTTTCTTCACGAGAACTGTGCCTGGCTACAATCAAGATGTTGGGAGACTATCGATGTCAGTTACTTATACCTCTGGTGCTTTTTCTTGGCTTGCAACAAGGGTTCCTATTCGGAGATTTCACCAAGGTAAGTCTTTACGTTCTAATTTATTGGTTTTCTTATTACAGGTCTCTGCTAATTAACACGGGACGTTCTTGCAACGTGGCAAATATGCTGTTTTTTTACTGATTGATTCGTTTTCTACGGCTTATCAATATTTTGCATGCCATTGAAAGCCAGAAAATATATTTTAGATTGTAAAACTTTTTTTTGGATTAATTCGTTTTCTACGGCTTATCAACACTTAGCATGCCATTTAAAGCCAGAAAATATATTTAAGTTTGTAAAACTTTTTTTGGATTAATTAATTCGTTTTCTACGGCTTTTCAACACTCTGCATGTAAAGCCAGAAAATATATTTTAGATTGTAAAACATTTTTTGGATTGATTAATTCGTTTTCTACGGCTTATCAACCAGGCTATTTAAAAACTTAAAATATATTTTAGAGTGTAAAAGTTGTTTCTTTTTCTAGATAATAATAGTTTAATGATACAAGTCTTATTATTAACCCATATATGGTGGAGAAGAGGTGGAGTCATATAATTCCCAAGGGTACAAGTGTTATTATTAACCCATATATGGTGGAGAAGAGGTGGAGTCATATCATTCCCAAGGGTACAAGTGTTATTATTAACCCATATATGGTGGAGAAGAGGTGGAGTCATATCATTACCAAGGGTACAAGTGTTATTATTAACCCATATATGGTGAAGAGGTGGAGTCATATCATTCCCAAGGGTACAAGTGTTATTATTAACCCATATATGGTGGAGAAGAGGTGGAGTCATATCATTCCCAAGGGTACAAGTGTTATTATTAACCCATATATGGTGGAGAAGAGGTGGAGTCATATCATTCCCAAGGGTATTTGCGCGTAAGTAAACATAACGAACCGAACGGTGATTTGAACTCGGCTCTCCGATTAACAATTCCGAGCCATTATCCATTATACCACACGTACATGCAAACTGACAGCACCTGTTAATCACAAGTGGTCACCTACGTAGTTACTGGCCAGGCTTGATGCTTAACTTCGGTGAGCTATGAGAAGCGGTGCTTCAACACAAAAAATTACTTTGGTTGTTGGGGGGTAGGTGTGACGTTTCGGCAACGTTACTGAAACTATTCTGACAGTTTCTTCTCTCGTACTTCTCGCCTGTGGAACTGTCTTCCGGCTTCTTTGCTTTCCTAAGATCTTCAAACATTTAAATTAAGTGTCATCGTGTGTCATTTTTTAAAAAAAATCCTGTTCTTTTGTTGTCCTCTCTCCTTAATAAAGTGTTATCTGTCTCTTCCACTCGTAGTACCCACCTTACATCTTAGTGGCTTCATCGCCTTGCTTGGGGGAAAATAACTGAAAAAACAAAACAAAAAAAACAAACAAACACACACACACACACACACCAAAAGAAAACAATTGTCCTAACCTCAAAACTGACCTCACATCCCCAAAGTTTTCATAAGTTTGAGAAGTGCAGCAGCTGAAAAATTGCTAACATCAAAAGTCTTTTTTCTGCACTTAAAATTTTTAGCACTCTGCATTATTCATGAGTATTAGTTCCCATTCTACTGCATACTTTGTTGAGTTACTTTAACTGCATTTAATCCTGGGTATGACGATAAACTACATCCGGCAGCTAGGCCTCTGATGGGGTGATTGAGATTTTGTGAAGCATAGAACCACCTCTTAAATGCTGTTGTTCCCACGTCCACCTTGACCAGCGGTGGTAGCACCTGTTAGGGTCCCAGCTATGGGCAAAACGTTAAACCCCAGACAAAAACAAGATACTATGAAAGTATAAAAATGAATTTTCATAGTAAAATACCAGCGATACATTTTTTTATATAAAAGACTTCTTTTTTAAGTCTTTGAACCCTGACCACCACTTTACCGGTGATAGAGAAAAATGACGTAATGCCTAGCCACCGGTTGAACGGTGGTAGAGAAAAATGACTTAATGCCCAGTCACCGGTTGAACGGTGGGTAAATACTTGTAACTATTTTTATATCTGCCGTGAAACATTACATACCAATTATTTGGGAATTTTGACTCAGGAGCCCAGGCAGATGGGTTCAAATTGTTCAGGAACGCAGAACTAAAAGGGTTAAAACAAAATGACATTTTATAGTAGAATTACTAACAATACATTTTATAGCAAAATACCAAGCAATACATTTTATCTGTAGTTGAAGGTTTACAATTGCGTTCAAAACATATTTAGTTGAAACCATAAAATTGTGTTCAAAATAATTAGATTTCGGCATTAAATAACACATAGAGATGTTATTATCTCACTAAACAAAATCAACCAAGAATTTAAGTGCAGTAGCTCTGTTGTTAATATTACTCAAGGTATTTTTGCTGATGCCATAGCAGGATTTGAAAACACAACCATGAAATTTAAACGCAGTATTCTCCAGTAATAAGAGTCACTTGCATTGGCAGGAACAAACCTTATGCTTGGTTAAAAAAAAGTTAAGTTCAGAGTGCTAAAGAATTTTAACAATATGTATATGTATATGCTTAAGTGTGTCTCACGCATAGTACATAACTAACTGCTATGTTTAACATTTCATTTTTTGATATATTTTTAAGTTGATAATCACTAATTCGAATGAAAAATAGCCGTTTTTACATCTTTCTGTTATTTATTATCAATTTTCTGTTAATGTAACATGACAAGACAATTTATTTGCAACGTTACAAAATAACGATGTGAGGAGTTTAAAAAAGAACGTTCTTGCAACCCTTACATAACGTCGCAGAAATATACGATATTTTTTGGTTATATTTCTGAAATGTGGTTTTGTAACTATTTACACTATTTGCACTGTTCGGACTGTTGTCCAGATCTTTATCGCCATATACCCGACATTTCGGTCGTTGTACGCTCCGGCCTTTTTCAGGATCTGTCTATTTCTGAGATGAGGTATGGGAACTATTTAAACAATTTTTGATTTGTCGATTTGTTGTCCCCATCTATATATTGCCATATACACGACGTTTCGGTCATTGTACGCTCCGGCTTTCTTCAGGATCTGTCTATTTTTTAGATGAGGTATTGAAACTATTTGCATTGTTCGGACAGTTGTCCCCATCTATATTGTCATATACACGACGTTTCGGTCGTTGTACGCTCCGGCCTTCTTCAGGATCTGTCTATTTTCTGAGATGAGGTATTGGGACTATTTACACTATTTGCATTGTTCGGACTGTTGCACTCATCTTTATTGTCATATTCGCAACGTTTCGGAAGTTGTACGCTCCTTCAAGTAATATACGTGGCCCAGTGGATAAAAGCGTTGGTTGATGTAATCCGGTCACTTGACCAAAAAAGTTCAATCCCTGGCCACAGCAGAGGTAAAAAAACAAAAACAAACTTTGTGAGTTGAATTACTAAAGGGAATTCACTGAAACTGAGATATCCAGAAAAGGCATGGCACGTGGAACTAGAACACTCTACCCCAGTGGACTAAATAAAAGGTTCGTTTCGAGATTCCAACGTATATCACCTGAAGAAAGCCGTAGCGCATAACGGCTGAAACGTCGTGAATATAACAAAAAAGATGATTACAACAGTTCGAACAAAATGTAAATCGTGTAAATAGTTCCAATACCTCATCTAAATAATGGACAGATCCTGAAGAAGGCCGGGGCGTACAACGACCGAAACGTCGTCTATATGGCAATATAGATGGGGACACCAGTCCGAACAATGTAAATCGTGTCAATATACGAAATTTTGTTAATTGGGTGTTGATAGATTAAAACGTTATTCTTATTAGTCCATTAACTTCCAGTACCAATGAATGATATATATATATATATATATATATATATATATATATATATATATATATATATATATATATATATATACTCTTGGCACATCTATTGTATCTCAGTGACTTTCCACTTAGAAGTAAGTTTCTATTGAGTAGTATGCTTATAACTTCTTCCATGGTTTCTGCTATCATCTCTATCGCAGGGTTTTCTTTCTGATAACCAATGTGGATTTCGCTTCTGTAGGTCAACTGTTGATGTATTAACGACTAGCAGTAGAGCCCGGCGTTGCCCGGGGATGTAATAGTAAGAGATAGATCAAGTATCGACCATCATAAAGACTGAAAAATAAAATTGACAAAGATTATTGTTTAAGGTTGACGGACACGCATGTCTTAATTAGTTTTTTTTGTTTGTTTGTTTTGTTTTGTTTTGTTTTTTGTTTTTTTTTACGAATTGGTCAAACCCAAACTCAAACAAAAACATTGTTTTCAATCGTTATGAGTCTACCGATTGAATAGAATTTTATTATAAACAATTGCCTTGTTAACGGAATTTTTAAAGCATTCTGAATGTAAAAATAAAGAAAAAAGTGATCAAGACAATAATAAACACTACCTGCCAAAAAAAGTGAAGTTTTGTTGAAATTGGTTGAAAAATGTAGGAAATCCGATCCCATATATAAACGAACACACAAACACACGCACACACACGCACACACACACACACACACACACACACACACACACACACACACACAACCTGGGTTTTATAATAGGTACAACTCGATATGAGTTGTCCTCCTTTCATTCTCGCGATGCCTCTTAATCGTGTTTTCAAATTGATTTTGTGCAAAAACAATTGTGTTTTTCTAATTTTGGGCGTTGTCAGAACCACCGCAAGGTAATTTTACGTAGTCCTGTGAAGTTTTGTTGAAATCGGTTGAAAAATGTAGGAAATCCGATCCAATATATAAACGTACAGACACACACGCACACACACAACCTGGGTTTTATAATAAGTATGATTATCGCTGAAAGAGTCTATCAATCTATAGACAAGAATAATAACCTTTGGACATCTCGAAGCCATTTGACAGGGTTTGGATTCCTGGTCTTCTTCACATGATGAATGGTATTTCTGGAAGAATTTTTGAACAGATTCAGTCTTTCTTATCAAATCGAAAAACGAAAGTACTCTTGAACGACCACTAGATCTTTTTGCATTAATGTAGCTGTCCCCCAGGTCCCTGAAATTACATTTTTCCTAATTTTCATCAAAGACCTTCTGACGTCATCAGTTCTCAACTTGGCATCTATGCTGATGACACAACTATTTAATCCTGTCTTAGTAGTAAGTAATCGGTTCGATAAAGTTATATTGGCATTTGATCTAAATAATGACCTACTTTCACTTGTTAACAAGGAATGGTTTGATAATTTTAACGCTTCCAAAACGAAACTGTTCTCTATTAATCGTCTGACATTCCTTCAGCATGGTTGATGCTAACGTCCGGTAGAGTGAGCGTACCTTCTCTGGCTAACGTTTTCCACTGACACGAGGTGGAAAGATTATATTGCATCAATTGCTAAGTCTGTTGCTTAGAAAACTGGTTCACTGTGTCGTACTAGACAATTTTTCTCTCCAGAATCTATCTTACACATTTATAAGTCTACAATTCGTTTATGCTTATAATATTGCTGCTACATATAGTCAGATACCATTCGTCTTAAGTACCTTGATAAAATCCATTGAAGAATCAGCAATATCATTGGTCTTGATCTGGCAGCTCGGTTTCAGTCTCTTTCCCATCACTGTAAATTTGCCTCTCTGTGTCTTTCATGGTAATTGTTCGAATGAGCTCTTCGATATAGTAGTTAGATTTTTTTGAATTCAAGCGCAGTATTAGAATCGTGTCGATACAGTTGAGCTGGCTAGATGTAGCCGTAAATTCTATGCTAACAGTTTCGTTTCTCGCACGTCTCACTTGTGGAACGCCCTTCCGGCTCCGTGCGTTTTAGCCAATTTTTATCTGCAAAAATTTAAATGCAATGTCAATCGCTATCTACTGTCCTCATGATTACACTTTTATCTTCCCGCTCATTATTAATGTTTTCTGTTCACTAATTCTTCCACACTTCCCTTGTGTCGTAGAGGCTTTACCGCCTTGCATGGGGTGAAACCGATAAAAAAAAAAACACTATTTTTTTTTACCGTCCAAAGAGATGGGGGACAATCCAAATAAACCTTCTGAATGTTTTTTGTCGCAGTTCCCACGGCTACTCCTTTACGAATTTGATACAGCATAATACGGTGAACTTTTCAACCTCCATCTTTAAAGCATTTATTTGTGGACAAACCATCAACATTCAACAGAGTCTTACTCGTGACTGAACAATGAAAGGTTTCAATCTAGAACACGCCAGAAATCAGCACCAAAACAAACAGAAGTGTCAAGTTGCAGTCATTTTATATTAACAATGAAAATCGCGCACGAACCTTTCCAATGATCTGTTACAATCGAAACTTTCCCAAATCATAGGCTGTCAACATTATCCCGCCCGCTGACAAAAAGGACACTCTATCCAATAATACAGAAATGGAACGAAATTCTAGAAAGAGTGGTAACAAATTTCTGGGGTAAACAATGAGGAAAGAGGGCTTGTAAAATTTGATACTCACAGGACAGATTGAAAATAAGAGGACAAGAGAAAAGCAACTAACAACCTATTTGGCAGGTTGGAGCAAATGGCTGGCGGAGCAAAGTTTGGGAAAAATGACAAAAAGATAAAAGTTACTAAGAGCTAGAAAAGACAAAAAGGAAATTGTGGAGAGCCATAATCGCCAACGCCCTGAAAAGACATGTCACATAGAAGAAGAATGTGGATATTGTCTGAACGTTTATTCAGGCGGAGAACAATAAAAGAATGGGATAAAAGATAAAAGATAACGATTGACATTGCATTTAAATGCTTGAAGATCAAAGTAAACTGGAATGCAAGTTTAGACATTTATGAACAAGATGGACGCCAGGCATGTCATCCATGTTAGAATCTAGATCTGACGAGGTTATCTAAGAACATAACTCTTGTCTTTAGTTCAATAATTTGTTGTTTTTTTTTTAGCATCATACGATGTTTGACAAAGGTACGCCAAACGTAACAAATTTGTGCTACATCAACTTAACATAGAGGATTGCTGAATGACGTTGCTGTATGTAAGGAAGAGGAGGAGAAAAGAATATGAGAATATATAGAATTAGTAACAGTTGATCTAAAACTTGAAGGGACCAGGGTTGTAGTGATCGGGAAAGCATCCCCTCGGGAGTCTGTTCTACAAAGTAGTGGTCCTTGAGAGGAATGGTCGGAATGGAACTTACTTCTTGCTAACGGAATACCAAGGAATTCGGAAAGATTCGGCCCAATGTACCTGGCATGACGCGACTTAGCTGTGAAGGTTAGAACTGGTGGACCTAAGTAATATAGTTCGCCTGAACACTTGCCATGGAAATAGCGATAGAACAGTGAGAAGCTTGCAACGTTTAGCCTGTGATAAAAAGCTCGTATAACACAATCGTTTCATCACCAGTTCAGAAATATCTAAACTGTCAACTGTATGCAATCCACTTCCTAAGATCAACGGTTAACCTTGGAGTTGAACAGGTAAAGATTGTAATGATCGGGGAAGCATCCCCCAGGGAGTCATTTCCACAGAACAGCGGTTCGTGGGAAGGAGCTACTCTAATGACACTTACATCTCACCAATGGAATACGAAGGGAATGAAGGTGGTTCGCTACAATGGGCGTAGCATGGCGGTTCTTAGCCGTGGAGGTTAGAACTGGTGGAACTAAGGAATGTAGCTCGTCTGAGCACTTTCCATCGAAATAGTGATGGAGCAGTGAGTGGCTTGCGACGTTTCATCTCTTAGAGAGAGTTTTCAGGCTGAAAAGTAACTTATCACCCGCAAGGACGCGGAGACGCTTTTGGACTCTACCGATACTCGAAAGTGAGGCATTTTTAGACATTTCTACACAAGCTGGGCGTCTGGCATGTCATCCATATTATAACCTAGATCCGATGAGGCTATTTAAGAACAGAACTTTTTTCTTTACTTCAATAATTTGGTTCTGTAGAATCTTACGATATTGGACAAAGGTACTCCGAACGCAACAAAATTGTGTTCAATTTTATTTAGGTAGAGAGTTACTGAATGAGGTTGTAACCTCAGAGATGAAGGGGGCAGGAGTGTAGTGATCGCGGTAACATGCCTTCGGGAATCTGTTTTATAAAGTAGCCGTTTTTGGGAAGAATGGTCGGAATGGAACTTCCTCCTTACCAACGGAAGACGAAGGAAATGGGAATGATTGGCCCCAAGGTACCTAGCATGTCGGGAATTGGCTGTGAAGGTTCTGAACAGCCGAGACTAAGGAATGTAGCTCCTCAGAACATTTGCCATGGGTAAGTAGCAAGGATATATTGGAGAGATAAAAATCAATTAAAGATTAAGAAATGACAAAATGACAAAAAGTATTAAGATCTACAAAGGACAGGAAGTTGTGGAGAGCCGTGATCACCAACATCCTGAAGCCACACGGCACGGAGAATAATAATAAAATAAATTATTAATATTATTATTATTTAAATCTTTTACTGAATAGAATAATCACACGGAGGTTGGTAATGAACGATAATGCTTAAGACAAGAATAACACACATAAGATTCGCCAGCGGCCCGTAGAAGAAGTAGTCGACTGCTAGAAATGAGTCAAGGAAATTCTACAATGTTATAGTGGAACACACCTATTCTATAGTTAATAGACTCTCCCACCTATAATAAGTAGTTGTAGTAAGAGTAACGAGAGAGTCGCTCAGTGGATCATTCAGTCGATGCCGGACGACCGTTAGTCGGATACTAAAGTATCAGCGACCACAACTAGATTTCTCTGCGTCATTACCTATTATATCAAGTTCCTAACGTTTTGTACGTCGAACCTATTTTAGGAGCGACTTAGTACAAATACAAGCCTTCACTGTGAAACCACTCCATAACACACAATGAATATCCACCTGCAGAATATCTACCAACCGCCCACGCGGTTAGATATGGCACAAGGCCGAATTTAATGTGGGGTATCCGAGCCCGTAGGCTCGGCCAAAAATTCCCCGTAGACCACCTATAAATCGGGGCCGGGTAGCTGTGTCCCGAGACGAGATTCTACCCTTCGACATAGCCCCATCTGGGTATCCACTCTACCCAGAGGCAGAGAGTTTGACCAACACAGCTGAAGACGAATCTCCAACTGCAGACCAACATACAGTATTTACTACTGTATTTATGTGAATGGGGACATATCCATTATTGTCTGTAGGTATGCTACAACAAGAGGGGTATGTATGGGGCATATTGGTAGAACGGATCTCTGACTCAAACTCAGGAGGCTTGCACAATAAGCGGACATTTGTTTTTAAGACACCTGAAAATTTTTTAATTCAATTATGTAACTCCATTAATGGTCTTTGAATTTAAGAGAAAATTGAGAGGTTCACATTTCTAAATAAAAAAACCCCCAAAAACATAGGTATTTTGGCCTATCAACTCTGATCTGCAGTGAAGAGAGAAATTCCCCCAAAAGAGCTTGAATACTGCATTTAACCCAGCTAGACATATTTTGCAGGATTTGTAGCGCCCAAAATGGATAAAGCATGCTAACAAATATAAACATCGACGTCCAAATTATGATTGTCTAATTAAGACAAGGAAAGTTATGTTAAGAAGTAATATTTGTTGTCCGGCATATGGTACCAAAAAGAGGTAAGGATTCTTCAAGAGAACGATTTTCTTACATTTTGAAGTTTTATACGGTTTTAAGTTTGTGGGTAATATATAGACCCATAAGCGGGTAATGACCAAGGTAACGTATGCCATGAACTGAGTACGATTTAAATATCTTCCGGAGAACAATTTTGCAGGTTTAAATGGAATTCATTTTGGGGTTTGTGTAAATTAAATAAAACAACCGCTTTAGTTTCCTTTCTTTCAACATACGGTCATTTTTAGACCCACTGGAGGGACAGGGTGTAATCGATTTCTATTTGTTCCTCAGCTTAGGTCATTTGTAGTGGTGTGCACTAATATGACTCTATTTTCGGGTTGTATGATGAAATTTGTTTGGCCTTGACAAATATTGCGTCATCCGTGATTGCATCAGATTTTCATCCCGCCCAGACACTATTGTCTCGACTGTCGATTAGCTGTCCTACGGCCATTGTCTGCGATGGACGTTACTCCAAGGAAGCGTGCGAAAATTGTAACGCTGTGCGAACACACAAGCAAGCCTTACCAGTGAGCAAATCAATGTACTATAGACTGGCCCGGAGTCTCTTGATTTAAATCCAATCGAGAATCTGTGGTCAGTCTGCAAGGAACGACTTCGTAGAATGGACATAAGAATTGCTAACATATGCACTGGGTAATGTTTCATTGGAGAAATGTCAATAATAACGAAATTATTCGTTTTATTTCAATTAATTTACACAAGGGTGTATAGGGCCGTAAGCGAGTAACGATCAATTTAACGTGTGAAAGGAACTGAGTACATTTAAATATTTTCCCATGAACAATTTTTTAGATTTTGAAGGTTTAAATGAATGTAATGTTGAGAAAATATATAGTGACATAAGTGGGTAACATTCAATTTAATATATAAACGGAACTGAATACGTTTAATATAACTTCCCGTGAACAATTTTCTTACTTTTTTAAGGTTTAAATGGAGTTAATCTTTAGGCAAAGACATGGTGTCACACGCCGGTAACGATTAACTGAACTTATTAAATTTAATTTTACGTTTCAAATATCTTACCGAAATTTAAAAAAAAATATTTTGAAGGTTTAAATGGAATTAATCTTTGGAGTAATATATAGTGCAAGATGTGGAGAACGATCTAGTTTACGTATGGAAAGAAATGACTACATTTTAAATAACTTCCCGAGAACAATTTTCTTACATTTTGAAAATTTGAATGGATTTAATGATAGGGAAAATATATAATGCCATAAGCGGGTAACGATGTATTTACTGTATTAAAAGAACTGAATACCTTTTAAATATCTTCACGTGATCAATTTTCTTACATTTTGAAGGTTTAAATGGTTCTAAGGTTTGGAAAGTATATTTTGCCATAAGCGTGTAACGATCAAGTTTACATATGAAAAGAACTGAGTACGTTTTATATATCTATCTGTGAACAATTTTCTTACATTTTGAAGGTTTAAATGGATTTAATGTTCGGAAAGTATATTTTGCGTGTAACGATCAAGTTTACATATGAAATGAACTGAGTATGTCTTATATATCTATCTGTGAACAATTTTCTTACATTTTGCAGATTTTACATGGATTTAATGTTTGGGAAAATATATACTGACATCAGCGGGTAATGATCAATTGGACGTCTTAAAGGAACTGATTACGTTTTAAACACCGTAATGTTTGGGAACTCGCGCTAAAAAGGAAAAACATTGTCTATTGCATTTTTTGAAGTTAGGTGGTCAGGGCCTAAAAAAAACAAGCATAATATTGAAACAAATATATTAATTTGACTGAATTTTGTGCTGTAGAGCCCCTAAATCCTCTTGATATATGTAATGTCCGTAAAAGAAGGTCAGCTTCAAACTGTTTATTACTTATAGCATTCATTTCAGGAAGGTTCCAATGACGTTTCTAGTAAAATGAAGCAGAAAAAGCTACAGTCCAGATCAGATCATTCATAAATAAATGATGAAACACGAGTTTTGATTCATTACAGACGATCAAAAGTGCTGTTAGTCAAAGTTAAACTTCTGAAATCCTGAGACTGTCTACTTTCAGAGTAGATATAGCACATATCATCTGGGAAATGTTCCACAAAATAACGTCTGCTTTCAAAGCCCACTGCGCTAAAAAAAAAAAAAAAAAACAGCGTATGTACTCGTGTATAAGTCGACTCCATGAATATCTTCCACAGAGCAATTTTCTTGCGTTTTGAAAACTTATATGAATTTATTTTTTGGGAAAATATATTGTGCCATCAGCGAGTAACGAGCATTTTGCATGAATTTTAACCCCTCCAGAAAAATTACCTGCGTATAGTACAACCGGTCACCGAAAATACATGATTTTTAACCTCTTCAAAATAAGTCACTCGTGTATAGTTAAAATTACTAAATGCATTTCTTTTATTTTCATTTTTTTTTAAATTAAAAATAATTTCTATTTATAAAAAAAATAATTCTTTTTAAAGGTTCTGTTAAAGGTTCTCAAAGTTAAAAACTGAAATCAAAGCAACTCTTTATTTTACAATAATTCCTGTCTGTACTGTTGATTAGGCTTTGATAACGCAGCACACAGCGGCTGGAAACAAGAAATAGGCGAACATTGTTCCAATGTATGTTGACTTACATTCACTTTCGTATAAATAACCTTGAGAAAGGTATGAACTCATATATTTTCCTTCCTACTATGCGCTAAATAGCAAAGTGGACTGGCCTCTCTAGGCGTGATTGGCAACCAATCTAGAAGTTGTAAAACTGAATTCAAAACAGGACCACCTGAACATGTCAAAAACGGTTAGGATGGCGTGCAGATACTACTGCAGAATCTTATCAAAAATGTAGAAAAAAGTCAATAGATTTAAAAGAAATAGCACTAAAATCTCGACTCTGTGAAAAAAAAAAAAAAGGCTCACACAGACATCAACTCTGTGCAAAAATAGTATCACACGAAGTCCGTATTAATATTAACACATTAGCATTAATAAGACAATCAGCGATTTTATATCAAACGTCATTCAATCTTTCAAAAAGCAGACAACTATTTCTGTGTTGTTGCTACAAAAATTGAAAGATCTTTTCCCTCCTAAAATTAGATATTAAAAATTAGGAAATATATTTATTAACCAATGAAACTTCTGATTTTAGTAAATCTTTTAACTTCCTGTGATTCAATTTTTCTTTATAGAAAACGTAGCGTAAATTAACAAGATCAGTCTTCAGTATAAACCGACTGGAGATGTAAACAAGGCTGAACACTCAAACTAATTTTTCGCATGCTCAAAGTAACTTACTTATTGTGTTCTAGGTCTCTTCTTGCTAATAATTTTTGCTTTTAAGGTAATTCATGCAACACGAAGAACATCCGAGCGAGATATATAAACAAAGCGAACTGTAGAAGTGGTACAAATAAGTTCAACTGATAACATTGCTTACTGCTGTAATGACAACACATTAAGACGCATACATAAAATAACGTAAATACGAAATTTTTGCATAGTCATATACATCTTTTGACTCATACTAACGCAATGCATTTGTTGTTAAAAAAATAATTCGTTGAACTATGTTTGCGCGGGACTTTATAACTTGCTTCGTTCATCTTGAAAGAAAACAAAGATTAGTTTTATACTCAATAAGAAAATTATTTAAATTTGTAGAGCTGTGTTTGAAGATTATTTCTTTTCTTCGCTTTTCAGACACTTTTTTTCTACACTATGCGAAGCAAAAACACGATAGATTTCAACAACTAAGGCTAATCACAGATGTGAGCGATTATTCAGAATGCTGTTTACATCAATGGGCATGGGATCCAAAGAAGGGGGAAAATAATTGATAGCAGCAAAATTGTAGTGTTTTCATTATCCTTACGATATGTTACAGTGAACAATGCTCCAGTGGAACGGTTCCTGCTAATTAGCAAATTGCCTAGAGCAGGAGCTGAAGGTATTTTTCAGCATTCTTTTTCCAGCAGCCAGAAACAAAGTATTGTCAATTACTGTGTGCTACGGTCTATTTTATTATGGAGAATACACAACATCAGTTGAAATAGTCCGACGTTATGAAACTACCAGAAATATGACTTAAAATCAAAACCATGGAACATATTTCCTGTAGTTGTCTTCCGAAATGAACTTCGGATAATTTCTGATGGAATTTCCTTCTTCTCGGAGAAGAGTTATTAGTATTTTGGAAAAGTAGATCAATAAAATTAATCGACACAAAATGTCCGTTGTTTTTAATAATAGTAATAATAATTCCAGTCGAATCCATTACATTCACTTACGTGAAAATACCCTTGGGAAAGGTATGGATCCCCTTCTTCTCCACCCTCCCCCAAGCTAAAGGGTAAATAGCAGGGCAGACCGAGTTCTATAGCCTTGGATGGCAACTGATCTACCGCAGAAAGAAATGGCAAGCTACTGCCGGCAAAAAAGCTGCCTCGTCAGTCATGTATTGAACGATACATGATCGCCTAAGCGTGTATCATGCATGGTACATAACTGACTGAATAATAACACACACACACACACACACACACACACATATATATATATATGTGTGTGTATATATATATATGTGTATATATATATATATATATATATATATATATATAGGTGCAGAATTTCAAATCGGAACTAAGAGTTAGGGTTACGGTTTTTAAATCGAGTTGAAATTAGTTCTGTCACTGATTATAGTATCAAGCCCTGTATGTATATATATATATATATATATATATATATATATATATATATATATATATTGGGAGTATTGCTGCCATATATGGTCTGGAGTCCTTTCTGTTTGCCTCGGGGTTCTTGATAAGATCCAGAGACGGATATGCAATGCAATTGGCCCTCATCTGGCATCTCGTCTGCAGTCGCTCTCTCCCAGACGTGCCGTCGCTTCTCTCTGTCTTTTTTAGAAATACTTTCATGGTAATTGCTCTGATGAGTTGCTTTCGCTGGTTCCCAGGCTTCATGAATTCAAGCGTCCTATGAGGCTGGCATCCCGCTCTCACCCTTTCACTGTTGAAACTGTTAAATGTAGCCGTCACTTCCACTCCAATAGCTTCATATCTCACACCTCTCGCCTGTGGAACTCCCTCATCTTTTCATGTTTCCTTGATAGCTATAATCTCCAACCTTTCAAATGTAATGTCAATAGACATCTCCAGTTGCCTTGATCTATCCCCTATCCTTCTCTTCATCCTTTCGTCTATATCACTCCTATCTGCTCTCGCTCCAAATCCTATGTAACCCCTTGCATGCTAGTGGCTTCCAGCCTTGCTTAGGGTGGAATGCTTATATATATATATATATATATATATATATATATATATATATATATATATATATTTAGGTTTCATTTAAATACACATGGAGACCCACTAAACTCCATCCGCAACATGGTCGTTGATAATAATACAAATATAATAGTCTCATCCACATGTATAATGACTAGAAATTATGGAAGCATTATTAATAAAAATGAAAAAGCCAACAGTCAATAACATAAACTATGAACACGGCCACAATGTGCTGACCGTCTTCGGAAAATAAAACATTCCTATAACTTTATATACATACATAAAAAAATTCATGCATTCAGCTGAAACTAAAAATGAAATCATCCTTGATAATGGCTAAAAGTAGAACTAAAAGAGCACGGGTATACCAAACTTTCGGACTATTTCTACATTATTTATGCCTTGAAAAGAAAGAAAAAGGGTCCTGTTGGCAGGCACAGTGTCTTCCAGCAGCCACCCTCTTGATCCAGAGCAGCACTAGCTCCTCAAGGCACTTGATGTAGGCTTCCCTGTTGAGTCTAAGGCCCTGTGGGAATATCAATGGAGGGATAACGTCGCTATCACTAGTGATCACTCCAAACACCTTCGTAATCACCATTAGACTCATCCAAATCTTTTCGAATCCTCTGCATTGTCCTCATATTGACACCCAAAAACTCTGAAATGTTCGTATTGAAGCTTCTGGCGTGAATGCCGTTTCTAAATTTCTAGCGGAGTAAATTGCGTTATAGTAATCTCTTTCTCACAGACGGTGCCCAACTGACCCTACTATCCTGTTCAGTCGAGAAAATAAAAAAAAAACAATGCGCATGCGCGAAATTAATAAAAAAAGTAAAAATACCGACAATTTATTTAACGCACCCTATATATATATATATATATATATATATATATATATATAGGTGCGTTAGGTAAATTTTTTTTTTTATATATATATCGCCATTATATATATATATATATATATATATATATATATATATATATATATATATATATATATATTTTTTGCGTCCGATTAAATCCTCAGTGACGCATTTCGTCCTTTAGGATTTAATCGGACGAAATGTGATGTTAACTTTGATGTAACTACACATGCGCATTAAGGAGTAGGGATGCTGGAATTTGAAACTTTTGAAATTAATTTTTGTTCTTGTTAATATATATATATTTCCATATTTTTATCTAAGTACTGACCGGTTTCGACATTGCTTAACTTCGGTAAACCCAACGGGGGCCCGGTGTTTTCTTCTCAGCCTGTGAAAGTCCTTCATTATCCTGATGTTATATGAACCACGGATCTTTTGTATTTTCTCCGATAATCCCTTCACATAGGGTAGGCAGCTGTTATCTGGGTGCTGTTATCCTCTTGTACCCTTCTATCCCAGTTTGTCGGATCTGCTGTCATGTATCCGGGCTAGTTGTTACGTTGTAGGGTACTGTTTGTACTGACCATTTGTTGTTCATATGTTTCTGGGTCACCACTTATGACTTGTCCGGTGACAACAGCCCGAACAATGTAAATAATTTGCGGTACAACAGCCCGAACAATGTAAATAATTACAATACCTCATTTAGAAATATGGACAGAAACCGTACGCTGAAGTGTGACCAACTAAGAAAACAAATTTGATTTGTTCAAACAAATAAATAATTAAAAGCAACCAAATCTGATCGCTTCAAGGCATCCATATTAAAAATGGGGTTACGTCAGCATCTGTCAAACCTTTATTAACTTTTCAGATGCTCACCATTATAGTAATATCTTGGATTCATTATGATACACTTTTTGTACTGCACTAAATGCATCAGCAAGCACGATTCGTCTAACGCCAGGCTTTGTACTTATAGCTTTTATTATACTCACTTATTTTCCCTTTTCTTTCTATCTCCACTCTCCTTGATTTCTTTTTTCTATTTTCTCCTTTCTTCATTTCTCTCACTCTTCGTTTTATCTTTTTCTTTGTCTTCTCTTTCCGCTTTTTCGTTCTCCTCTCATCTTCCTTTCTTCTTCCTTTCTTCCGTTTTCTCTCTTCTCTTCTTTCTTCCATTCTCTTCTCTTTTTCGTATTTTTTACCTATCTTTTCATTTTTATTCTTAACATTTTCCTCTTCTTCCTTTTGTCTATCTCCTCCCCTTTCTTTCTTGTTTTCTCTCTCTTCTCTTATTCCTTTTTCCTCTCCCTCCTCCTTTCCCTTTTCTCGCCTTTCCTTTCTTCCATTCTCCCCTCTCACTTTTCTTTTTCTTCTTTTTGACTTTCTCCTCCCCTTCCTTTCGTTTTCTCTCTACTCTCTTTTCTTCCTTGTTTTTTTCTCTCTCTCTTCTCTTTTTCTTTCTCCTCTCTTTCCTCCCCTTCCGTTTTCTCGCCTCTCCTTTCTTCCATTTTCTTCTCTCTTTTTTTCTTCGTCTTTTACCTCTTTTTCCTTTTTAACTTTCTCCTCTCATTTCTTTCGTCTCTTTCGTCTCTCTCCTCTCTTTCCTCTCATTTTCCCTCTACTCTTCCTTCTTCCTTGTTTTTCTCTCTCCCTTCTCTTTTTCTTTCTCATTTCCTCCCCCCTTCCGTTTTCTCTCCTTTCCGTTTTCCATTCTCTTCTCTCACTTCTCTTTTTCTTCTTCTTTTACCCTTCTTTCCTTTTTTTTTTCTTTTTTACTTTCTCCTCATCTTCCTTTTCTCTCTCACCTCGGCTTCCTCTCGTTTCCTCTCTAATCTCCTTTCTCCCTTGTTTTTTTCTTCTCTCTCCTCTTTTTCTTCATTCTCTCCTTCCTTCCGTATTTTCCATTCTTCCATTCTCTTTTTCTTCGTCTTTTATCTCTTTCCATTTTTCTTTTGAACTTTCTCTTCCCCTTCCTTTCTTTTCTCCTTCCTTCAGTTTTATCTCTTCCTTTCTCTCTCTCCTTTTTTTGCTTCTCTTTCTTTTTACTTTCTCCCCTCCTTACTTTCTTCTCCTTCCTTTATTCCGATTTCTCTCTTCTCTTCTTTCTTCTGCTTTCACCTTTCTTTCTTTTTACTTTTTTTTTTTACTTTCTCCTCTCCTTCTTTTCTTCTCTCATATTCTTCGTTCCGTTTTATCTCTCCTCTTCTGTCTCCCTTCCTTTCTCTCTGTCTCCTTTTTCTTTCTCCTCTTTTTCTTTTTTCTTTCGCCTTTTTTTCATTTCTTCTCTTTGCTTCCCTACCTTCTGTTTCTCTCGTCTCTCTTTTTTTATTTTTTCTTTCCCCTCTCTTTCTTTTTCCTTTTTTCTCCTCTTACTTTCTTTTCTGTCCTTTCCTTCCTCTTCTCTACTTTCTTTCATTCTCTTTCGCTCCTCTTTCCTTTTTCTCTTTCCTTTCTTCTTCCTCTTCCTTTTCTTTTTTTTTCTTCCTCCTCTCTTCCGATTCTTTTCTCTCCTCTCTTTCGCTCGTTCCTTCTTTTACTTTTTCTCTCTTTCCACCCTGTTTTTCTATATTACTTCTTTCTCCTTATATTTGACTTTGTTGTCTTTCTCCTCTTCGTTTTTCTGTCTAGCTCTCTCTCTTTCTCTCTCTCAACTGAGGTAAATTATACTGAGAGGTGCCCAGCCCTGGTGAATAGCTGCCCGAGGCCGCGACCTCGCATTACACCAGAGAGGGGCTCGACGAATTTTTGTTCCTTGCCCGGATGTACGCGCTCGGGCTCCTCACATTAAACCGATCTTGTGTTACAACCTGGCATAGTGGGGGATGAGTAAATACAAATTACTCTCGAGTAGTTTGTAACACGCTATTTATTATATCTCAGTTGCGTCTCTGTCTTGAGGCAGAGTGCGCTCAGGAGCGGTTCCGTCAAAGGACACAGTCGCAACTGAGGAAAATTATACTGAGAGGTACCCAGCCCTAGGGAACATCTCATTGCGCTAGAGAGAGGGATCAGTGCACGCACCGAGGCCAACGCAACCAAAGGTTGCGGTGGCTTGGGAATTGTTGTTTCTGCCCGGGTGTACGCGCTCGGGCTTCTTACATTAAACCGACCTTTTGTTACAACCTGACGTATGGGAGGGGGGTTGTGTAAATACAAATTACTGACTCGAGTAGTTTGTAACACATTATTTATTATCTCTTAGTTGCGTCTCTGTCTTTGGGCAGAGTACGCCCAGGGACGACTCCATCATAGGACAGAGGAAAATTATAGAGAGGTACCCAGCCCCGGGGAACAGCTGCCCAAGGCCGCGTCCTCTCATTGCACCAGAAAGAGAAAGGGATTGGTGGTCGCAGCGAGACAAGCGCAACCGACTGATGCGGGGGCTCCGGGGATTTTTGTTCCTTGTCCAGGTGTACAGGCTCGGGCTCCCCACATTAATCCGACCTTGTGTGACAACGCGACTCCGTGTAGAGGTGAGGGGTCGATAAATGCCAAATTACTATAAAGTAGAATCGGGACTTTTAACCTTATAATTCGTGGAATAATTAAGCTCCAATTTCGCATTTATTCATATAGATGTACCTTACTCTGGATAGCCATCCTTTTTTGTTTTTTAAAGGTTCTAAAGTAGTGACAAAACGACCGGAAGTGAAAGAGTTTGGGGGATACAGATTGAGAATCCTTTATCCGATATTCTTGGGACCGGAAGTGCTTCGGTTTGCAGATTTTTTCGGATTTTGGAATACAGGTTATATAATTTGTATATAACATCTATAAAATAGGGCAGCTTGGGAATGGAACCCAAGCATAAACATGATATCCTTTTACATTTCATAACACAGCTTATACATATACCCTGAATGTAATTTTATATAAATGACATATACTGTAAAAATAGTTTTATATAAAACAAGCCGAATTACCCGCGCCTTGCTGCGTGTTACATATTTTTTTCGTCAGTAAATGATGACTGATTTTAAATCATTGTTATAATTTCTGGAGAAAAATGATGCGTTTCAGTATTACTCAATGATCTTGCCGATGTGACCTCCATCTTCTGGATTTTTCCCTGTATATTTTGAATATGAGTCATTCCCTTGTTCAAATTTAAATTTAATTTAAATTGAACTGGAAAAATTCAGGGGTGTGTGTGTGTTTTTGCGTAAAAACAGATCTGACCCCCTTTCATATGTATTCGATGCAAAACTTGATTAAATGAATTGATGAGCAGATTTCAACACTGATATGACAGGTGAATTATCGCAACAAATATGTATTGTAAGGCACTAACCACTGATTGGTGATTTCTTGCTCAACTTAATGTCCATATTGTCTCATTTTGATCTTGCCGATGTGACCTCCATCTTCTGTCTTTCTCCTTCATTATTTTGGATAGGAGTTATTTCCTTGTTCAAATTTAAATTTAATTTAAATCAAAGGGGAAAAAATTCAGTTTGAGTTTGTGACCCCCCCCTCCACGGGACCTCCTTTAATCAAAATTAGATATAGTTATCCAAGTATCCTAGGTAATGCAGTTTCAAAATATATATGATTATGGGGGTCTATCTTCAAAACCCGAGGGAGAGTTCTATAACAAACAGACAGACAGAGGCTACAACTGGAAATATATAGATTTAATAACTTTTGTGTACACACAGATACATGTATTAACGCTAGTCATGTAATGCTCACACTGATTTTTAAATGATGAAGTTAAGATTTCACATAAAAATAATGTTTTGTACTTTCTGTATGTCTACAAAAAGACATGATCACTACTTACAAAAATAAATGCAGGACTTGTTGACATTTTGAATAATATCTTTACTGAGCACGAAACACCTGGTTTGTAATCAACGAATGAATGTGTTGCTGTGACGAACACTAACAAAAAACTGGCGCCAACGTAGGCTACGTAGCTGGACTGAGGAACCCTTGCCCAGGGCAGATGAGGCCACTTACAACAGCTGCACATCACGAGTAACCTTCCCAGTCCTTTATGAAATTTTCCATTTGTTGTAAGTCATGTCAGGTTTTCGGATTTTAGAGGTTTTCGGATTTGGGAATTTCGGATAAAAGATACTCAACCGGTATATGCTTTTACGTCTAGAACGAACAGAGAATATGAGCACGTGGCCAAGTGGATAGAAATATCACATTCTGATCATGAGACCAGGGTTCAAATCTTAGCATAGTCGATTTATCAGACCGGTGAGGCTTGAAAACCTTACCATAGGTTGATCCAAGCCTTGTGAACTGTTCGAAAGCCGTCAATGCTTGTGGTAGCACAAAGTCACAAGTCATCGTGACTGAGAGTTTGAGTGTACTGGCCATGTTCAAACCGTTGATAATACCAGATTACTTTCTCTCTATGTCGGTGTCGAACAAACATGAATGTGAACTCTTATTCGCCTTTGTGTCGCTTGTCCGTTTCTTCCACTAAACCAGAATAGGATTTTTCAGCACTGCCAGACACAGATGTAACTCATAACTTCCAGGAAACTAAATATTTCTAATCTAATTATCTATGAGAACAATCTATCTTCGTTGTTTGAATAAATTGTTTAGTTCGCAATTCCAAAAATAATGCCGAATATAAAGACAGATACCTGAAGAAGGCCGAAAGTTACAATGATCGAAACGTTGTGCGCATACTGGTCCGTATAACAAAGCATGTAATTAAGACGCTACAATTGGGGCCAGGAAAGCCACATAGAAGAAGATGATAAAAGAATTTATCTGAGACTTAATTGTTTTGTGTATTTTATGACCAGCAGTAAAGAGATGAGGTTCTCAAAGTAGCTACCCACTTGACCCAAAGGGAATCAAATAATATACAAATAAATTTACACTTTTTGGAAACAAGTGCCATTTCACCGGATGTTGTAAATTCCCGTTTGCAAGCTTCTATAAACGATTACAAGATTAGGGGTAGTTCTGGATCGCCCGTTGTTGGAGACAGGTTGTCCGTCGAGGTAGTTCCGATGACGCCCGTTATACTTGCTAACTACGCGTCGTTAGGAAGACGTGAGCGGGGCGGTGGGTGTTCTCGCTGTTTGAAGGGAAAAGCTGATCCGTAAGGCTGTCATTGCAAAAGTTATTACAGGTGTCACCCATCTACCCCAAGCAGACCGTTCAAGTGAATCCCTGAATTAGATAATCAAATTCTTGAAAACAGGATTCATATTTTCATCTCACACCGTGGCATTAGTTATCCTTTTCGTTGTGAACGTGTGGCGGACCTTTCCCAGTTTTTATGTACACCCACGCGAACTAGAATAGAGACCCAACAGGAGTTAAGTATCTGGTCGATGGGTAACTGCAAGAAGGACCCGTTTTATATTTATATAATAATTATAATTCTTCATTCAAAAAGAATTCAATAAAAAATTTTAAAAATGTAAATATTTTTATCTCACAAAATCCATGATAAATGTGGGATAAAATGGCGTTCAAAAATACAAATATTTAAAAAGAATTCAATAAAATTTTTAAAAATGTAAATATTTTTTATCTCATAAAATCCCTGACAAAATAATTAGTGGGATAAAATGGCGTTCAAAAATACAAATATTTAAAAAGAATTCAATAAATTTTTTTAAAAATGTAAATATTTTTTATCTCATAAAATCCCAGACAAAATTATTAGTGGGATAAAATGGCGTTCAAAAATACAAATATTTAAAAAGAATTCAATAAAATTTTTTAAAAATGTAAATATTTTTTATCTCATAAAATCCCAGACAAAATAATTAGTGGAATAAAATGGCGTACAGAAATAACGAATTATTTTTAAAAATTTTAATAAAAGTTTTTAAAAATGTAAATATTTTTTATCTTATAAAATCTCAAACGAAATAATTGGTGGGATAAAATGGCGTGCAAAAATACAAATGGGTACTACATAATTGTCAGTCAGTCACAATTCCGATCACTTGAAGAAATGGCCAAAATCGATTTTTTTTGTGAGGATTCGTGGACAGGCTGAGAAATTTTTCACCATTCCCAGTGACACAGCTTGAGTGTGTGTCACCAGGGGCAACCCTTGAGTTTGCCGCCCCAGGCCTCAGCAATAATACATATTACACAGTGACTCGCTTTTAAACTTATAAAACTAGTTTGCGTACCATTATAATATTCTTTTCATATACTAAAATATAGTATGCTTTCAATCAACACCAAACAGACTTTATCAGTAACAGTTAAAAAGCAAAAACGACATATAGGGAAAAAAAAAGTGTAAAAAATTTGGACGATCTTTATTTCTGAAATGAAAATTACAACTTTCTACAAAGTAAATTTTCTTGATTTTTGTTGGCAAATTCTTCAATAACATTGTCAAAAAATATTTATTACTAGCAGTAGAGCCTGGCGTTGCCCGGGGATGTAACAGTTAGAGATAGATTAAGTATCGACCATCATAAAGACTGAAAAATAAAATTGACAAAGATTATTGTTTAAGGTTGACGGACACGCATGTCTTAATTAGTTTTTTTTTTGTTTTTTTTTAAGAATTGGTCAAACCCAAACTCAAACAAAAACATTGTTTTCAATCGTTATGAGTCTACCGATTGAATAGAATTTTATTATAAACAATTGTCTTGTAAATGGAATTTTTAAAGCATTCTGAATGTAAAAATAAAGAAAAAACTGTGCAAGACAATAAGAAACACTACCTGCCAAAAAAAAGTGAAGTGTTGTTGAAATCGATAGAAAAATGTAGGAAATCCGATCCCATATATAAACGAACACACACACACACACACACACACACACACACACACACACACACACAATTTAGGTTTTATAATAAGTGTAACTCCATATGAGTTGCCCCCCTTTCATTCTGGCGACAGTGATGCCTCTTAATCGTGTTTTCAAACTGATTTCGTATTAAAAAAAATTGTGTTTTTCCAATTTTTGGCGCTGTCAGAACCACTGCAAGGTAATTTTACGTAGTCCTGTGAAGTTTTGTTGAAATCGGTTGAAAAATGTAGGAAATCCGATCCAATATATAAACGTACAGACACACACACACAATCTGCGTTTTATAATAAGTAAGATGTCCTGTCGCTCTATAGACAATAGGTAGGACAATATACAGGGTGGTCCAAAAGTCTTGTCCCCCCAAAATATAATGCGAACAGCAGAAAAATAGTGCAAACAACATGTACAGGATTCAGTTTATTCACCTTCATTGACGTTGTCACACATCGAGAAGATCTGTATGAACATTTCCGTGTCAGTCATAGAAAATTATCTTATGCAGGGGTAACAAGACTTTCAGACCACCCTGTATATATGCCATAGTTTAATTTACTCGGAATCGCAGATTCCTCAGCTGTGAGTACTGTCCCGACATTAAAACCACTTTTATTTCAATACAGTCTAAACAGACTTATAACCTACAGCAGACACAAAATTGCCCCTGCTCCCGGGTCGGGCCGCCCCCTCTAGTTACGCCACTGACTACTCCGTCGTAAAAGATATTTACATATAGCTATTAGATGCACGTACATCGATTTTCTCAGCTATGTTTTTCTACGAAAAAAAAACAAAACAAAAAAACAACTCTTTTTTGCTCTTAAAGTTTCCATTGTTTCTTGGGAATATTTCCAAAATGTATTTTTAAATGCAGCTAAATTTATTTCTCTGTCTGCTTTGCTCGAAAAGATCATTAAATACAGATTTTAGCATAAATGACTCTCACGTTTAAACACAAACGAAACTTAAGCATTTTAGAGAAAAAATAATTCGACATTAAACAAACAAGCAAGCCAAAACCACTGAAATATATTGCTGAGACGCAAATCTATTGTCGAAGTTTAGTTAGTCTCCCACAGTGCAATCTGTTGGGGGCATTGCGTATAGATTGTTTTCCCCCTTACAACCTCTTTTCCCAAAGATAAAATGTTGCATGCCTGACGCTAAGCTATCGCGTTTTCCATGGAAAATGTTCAGACGAGCTACATTCCTTAGTTTCCCCAACTTTAATCCTCCCACCTAGGATCCTCCACGACTAGCACATTCAGGCGAACCATTCTCATTCCGTTCGTATTCCATTAGTAAGGAGTAAGGCCCACTTGGATAGATTCTTTCAAAGAACTGTTGCTTTGTGGAAGAGAATCTCAGGAGGTTGCTTTCCCGACCACTACAATCTTAACCCCTTTAAATCTACGGTTAACCGTTATCTGTTAAACGTTCTTTTTTTTTAAGCAAATCACCCCAAGCAAGGCAAGAGTGCCACTAGCACGCAAAGGGTTACAGAAAATGAGATTAAGAGTAGTGTATGTGAAAAGGATAAAGAGAAGGACAGAAATCAAGGTCAAGGCATCAGAAGATGTCGATTGACATTACATTTGAATATTTGAAGATTAAAGCTATCAGGGAAGCAAGTAAGAGGAAGGGAGTTCAACTGTCGGGAAGTGCGAGATAAGAAGCTGTTGGAGTAGAAGAGACGGCTATATTTAACTGTTTCGACAGTGAAAGGGTGGGACCGAGATGCCAACCGAGTAGCATGCTTAAATTCATGCAGTTTGGGAACCAGTGAAAGTAGCTCGTTGGCGCAGTTGCCGTGAAAATACTTGTCTAAAAAGTAGAGAGAAGCCACAGCACGTCTGTTAGATAGCGATTACAGATTTGTAGATTTGAAGGATGGACTCGGGTGAGAACCTTCTGGTGCGACACAGAGAACCAACTTTCCTTGCGGTAGATGAAGCTATAGTGGTCAGCGTAAGACCAAGCAGGGGCAAAGAAGGGCTCTCGTGGAGTTGGGCATCAGCCATCCTGATAGGAGGCAGGGGTTTCTCTATGGTGGGTAACTGAGAGCAGTTTCGTTTTAAAGGTATTAAAGTTTACAAGCCATTTCCTGTCCCAGTCAACCACAGATTGGAGGTCCTTCTCGAAGCCTACGGCCCGATTAGTTTTGTCAACGATGCCGGATTTACTATTGAGGAAGGAGTAAATAGTAGTGTCGTCAGCGTAGATGTCAACTTGGGAGTTGATGACATCAGGAGGATCGTTGATGTAGATCAGAAACAGTGTAGGACCCAGGATAGAGCCTTTGGGAACACCAACGTTTGTGTGAAATGAACTGGAGGAGAACCCGTTTACTATGACCTTCATTTCGCGGTTCTGATAAACTGTGCTTCTTAATGCTCACACAACCACCGCTTTCAGTAAACCTCTTCATTGAGTGGCTTTTGGGCCTTGGATAGAATGAACATTAGTAAAAAAAAAAAAAATTTAAAAATTCACGAAATCAATTCGTTAAATTTAATATTCTAAACGTATCTTAGATGTGAAACAAAACCGAAAGTCAGGAGTACCCAATGAGGATTGAACTCCTTATTCAGTCGTAATTGATCTCGTGAGATAAACTTGCTAACCGTTGCACCACATCGAAGTGTCCAAGCGATTTACTAAGTGTTGCTTAGATATGGCACAAGGCCGAAAGTTTAGAGCACCCAATGAGGATCGAACCCACTACTCAGTCGTAATTGATATATCGAGACAAGCTTGCTGACCATTAGACCATGTGGAAGTGTCCGAATCAACTCGTTAATAATTTACAAAGAAAAGACACAGATTGTTGGGTATCCAGTGATAATCAAACCCAGACTATCTTGGCAACCGCTGCAATTATTCGTATATAATACGCACGTTTATCTGTAAAAGCTAAGGTGCGTGTTACAGATGACAATTCATTTTCCGACCATGTGCGTTGCTATATTCAGAACTGTATGACGGAAACGAAGTTGTTTTTTTTAAGCGTTTCACCCCAAGCAAGGCCACTAGCACGCAAGGGGTTACAGAGAGTTGGAGCTAGAGCAAATAGGAGTGATAGAGGAAAGGATGAAGAGAAGGATAGGGGATAGATCACTGCATCTGGAGACGTCGATTGACATTACATTTGAATAGTTGGAAATTATAGCTATCAGGGAAACAAGAAAAGGAGAGGGAATTCCACAGGCGAGAGGTGCGAGACATGGAGCTATTAGAGTAGAAGAGACGGCTACATTTAACAGTTTCGACAGTGAAAGGGTGTGAGCGAGATGCCAGCCTAGTAGAACGCTTAAATTCATGAAGTTTGGGAACCAGCGAAAGCAGCTCATCGGAGCAATTACCATGAAAGTATTTGTAAAAAAGACAGAAGGAGGCGACGGCACGTCTATGAGAGAGTGACTGCAGACGAAATGCCAGATCAGGGCCAATTACATTGCATATCCGTCTCTGGATCTTATCAAGAACCTTGAGGCAAACAGAAGGGGCACCGGACCATATATGGCAGCAATACTCCATGCAAAGGCGAATGGTTGATTTGTAGATTTGAAGGATCGATTCCGGCGAGAAAAATTTCCTGGCGCGGCGCAGGGAGCCAACTTTCCATGCGGTGGACGAATCTATTGACTCAGTGTATTTCTTCCATCTCAGGTCAGCAGTCAATGTGAGACCGAGTAATCGTGGAGTTAAAGCGTCAGACATTCTAATGTGGGGGCAGGGATGGTTCTCTGTGGTGAGAGCAGTTTTGTTTTTGAAGCATTAAAGTTAACCAGCCAATTTCTGCCCCATTTCACAACCGATTGGAGGTCCTTTTCGAGGTATCTATGTATAATTGAAACTAACGTATAACAAAAAGTTTGATCACGGATCGAGTAAGAAATCGAAACCTGCCAAATGATCTTTCTCTGGTCTAGCTTTAACAGCTCAATGAGGTAAAAACTTGCTTGTAACTTTCAGTATCAGAAAAGCTAGTATTGTTACACCATTGCTATACAGACAGTGAATTTCTGGTAATGTTTAAACCTCCGTGTCTGCAAAAATTGGCATCTCAAAAGAACGTTTTTTTGCCCTTGACACCACTATAACTTTAACTACCTTCATTCCTCGGCAAAAGGTAATGATTAGAATTGTAATAACACCTAAGGCACGAACTTATCTAAAAGGTTATTAAAGGAAAGTGGGGAAAAAGGAATAACCCTCAATCGTAAGAAGACAGAATGTAGGGTCGGGAGCAATAAAGACAGCCCAAAATTGGACCCATAAATTAGAGACGTCAAACTCAAGCGAGTACAGAAATTTAAGAGCAAATTTTTGATCTTCTGACACGCAAAAAAATGGAGTGTCAAAACGACAGTTTTTCCAGTGAGACACGTATTATTTTTAACTACATTCAACCCACAGGAATGTTTATTCTTTTAAAAAGATATGTTTGGTTTGTTCTATTTTGTTTAACGGCATATCAACCTCAATGGATTATCTAATGCTGACAACATTTTTAGGATAGATTCGTATGAATAGAATATGTATTCTTTGGTTTAGATTGGTTTGGTTTATTTTGTTTAACGGCATATCAACCTCAATGGGTTATTTAATGCTGACAACATTTTTAGGATAGACTCGTATGAATAGAATATGTATTCTTTGGTTTAGATTGCTTTGGTTTATTTTGTTTTACGGCATTATCAACCTCAATGGGTTATTTAATGCTGACAACATTTTTAGGATAGATTCGTATGAATAGAATATGTATTCTTTGGTTTAGATTGGTTTGGTTTATTTTGTTTAACGGCATATCAACCTCAATGGGTTATTTAATGCTGACAACATTTTTAGGATAGACTCGTATGAATAGAATATGTATTCTTTGGTTTAGATTGGTTTGGTTTATTTTGTTTAACGGCATATCAACCTCAATGGGTTATTTAATGCCGACAAAAATTTTATTGCTGGTAATATTTTGTTTTGTCAAAAATCTGTTTCTGGTAATATATTTCCTTCAAATTTGTATTGCTGGTAATATTTTTTTTCCAAAAAGTATTGCTGGTAATAGTTAACTATTTGCCCATAGCTGGGGCCCTAACAGGTGCTACCACCCCGTGTCAGGGTGGACCTGGGAACACCGGCAATTAAGAGGTGGTTCCATGATAATCAAAAGCTCCTGATCTTGCTGCTGGGCGTAGTTTAACGTCTTACCTAGGATGCGGATGTAGTATAACGTCTTACCCAGGACGCTTAAAAAGATGATTTAAATTGTAATAAAACCTAAACATATGAAAGTGAATTTATACACTATTTACATTATTCGGACTATTGTCCTCATCTTTGTCGCCATATTTATTACAACGTTTCAGCTGTTGTATGCTCCGGCCTTCTTCAGGCGGTTGGAATGTCGAACTGAAGCCTTTATTTCGCTCACTAGGCTAGACTGTTCTAGTTCCACATGCAATCTTTTATCGATGTCAGTTATCAGTTATTTCCTGTTAATTCCCCTCTCCAAGTTCTCCGCTACCTTAACCGGGTATTGAACTCAGACTCTTCGGGTTCTGTCACTGAATCTAACTAACGCCTTTAACCACTGTGCCATGTGTCCAAAGTTTCACTTCTTGGCATAGCCTACAAGTATTCCCTACTATTATGTTAGTCTTTAAATTTCTTAAAATGCTCCATTTAATACGTGAACTTTTGCTATGTCTCTCCTTAAAATTCTAATTGTAGCTTCGTGATGTACCTATGCACCGGAATTCTGAAAAGATGACGTGTGATTGTACCACCTCCACATGTGTTTCTTATATATATATATATATATATATATATATATATATATATATATATATATATATATATAAAGGGTGTCTTTTTAAGGAATTGTTGTTGTTGGTAAGACGACTATTTTGAAAGTATTTTTAAGACTCCAATCTGCCTCCTTATTGTCGGTATTAAACAGCCTATTAAATCTATATGTGGACTATCTTTAATTTCAAACATATATATATATATATATATATATATATATATATATATATATATATATATATATTAAGGTATATTATATTTATGTGTTAAAGTGGTCAATATCTGAGATAGAGCGTCTGTAAATATAAAAGTGGACATTGATGTCAACACCTAAACATGACAATTGGACTGTCACCTCTGAATGTTCATTTTATATATATATATATATATATATATATATATATATATATATATATATATATATATAACATAGAAGTCATCATTAGAGGCAAGTCATGCTATATGCAATCGTCAGGCCTGACGATTGCATATAGCATGAAACAGACTGTCGCCTCTAAGTGTTGACTTCTATGTTCACTTTTATATTTACACACGCTCTATCTCTGATATTGAGCACTTTATTCCATAAATATAGCACACCTTAAGACTATATTTTATATATATATATATATATATATATATATATATATATATATATATATATATATATATATATATATATAAAGTGGACATTCATATATATATATATATATATATATATATATATATATTATGATAACATATAACAAAGGGACGTAAATCTGTATTATGTCCTTTATGCAATAAATGACCGGACATGCTTTAAGTAAAGAGTAGAATGTCCACTTATATATATATATATATATATATATATATATATATATATATATATATATATATATATATATATATATATATTATTATTATGATAACATATAACAAAGGGACGTTAATCTCTACTACGCCCGTTACGCAATAAATGACCGGACTTGCATTAAGTAAAGAGTAGAATTGGCCATTTATTGTGGAACTGCGGGAGTAAAATTTACTGTATTTGTTAGCAAACGGATGCTTGCAAAGAAAGTTCTGAATATCTAAAATAAACCTAAAATAGACTAGATAAGTAAAAGTTCAAAACTTATCTCAGAACCAACTTGGCAATATATATATATATATATATATATATACTAAGAGTTTACACTACCAAGCAATATGAGCGTATGCTTGATTGTGGTCTTGAAATACCAAATCTACGAAGTTATTTTCGGAATGACCAATGAGCAACCTCTAATGAAAAAGACTAAATCTTATGTTTAAGTGTATACATAGTCATTAACAGAATGAGGTCTTTGTCTGCAGCGGCATAAAGGGAATTTCTACAGGCTGCCCAGTAAAAAAAAGCGGCAAATTTATTATCAGTTTTATTTTTCAAGTATAATTGACCTTGAATTAAATTCTTGAATATTCATGACCTTGAATAATCATTCGACGCTTGCGTAATTACTTAACTCTGATTGGTTAATTTATGATTGATTAATTGCCGCTTGATCTTGTGACTCGTCATTTACAGGTTATTTGCAGACAACTTTTGTCTTTCGTTCTGCACTTCTCATATGGCTAAACAACTCACTAATTTTGTGTGTCAATTTATCGTACTTTTCAAAGAACGTCTGACATAGGGGTTGGCGAAATGTGCTGAATATTCCAGTCACATCAGTCGTCACCTGTTTTCGATGGTTGTCTCACATATTTCTGAATGTACCGCGTTTTACTGGGCACCCTGTAGAATGCAGACTTCTTTTATGTCAGTTGAATTATTCGTCAAGTTATGCTTTTACAAACGTAAAATTATTACTATTCTCGTAAAGTCTTTAAATAGTCATTTTCATATCTGTAAGAATTTAATGCTGTCAAATAATTTAAATAAAGTGCAACTTTAATATAATGCAGTAGGAAAGTATAAACAGCTTAACTAGATTATTATTATTATTATTATTATTAGTAGTAGTAGTAGTAGTAGTAGTAGGGTGAGTCAAAAATTATCCGCCCTTAATATATCTTTAGTTTTATCATACTACTTTCTACATGCGTGCTATTGTGGTCACATGATAGAAGTTTGAGCTTGATCGCGGCAGTTTTCTTTCTGCTGTCACAGTGTAAACATGGCCGCTCCGCTAACAGTGTTCACCAAGGAGAAACAAAGAGCAGTGATCCGAATCTGCGGAGAACATTCCACCTCATCGATGATAATTCGTCATGTTCGCCATTAACATCGCTCAAGCTTACTGGATCTTCTCGTTAGGTTGACGGGCGTTCTGCTCCTTCTTCGAGCGTCACGCTTTTCTGGCCACATTTAAACTTCTTGATCCGTTCATACACATTTCTGATCGGTCGTTCATAGTCGCCATATTGTATTAAAAGGCTCCGATGAATTTTAGCCCATGATACACCTTCCAAACAGAGGAATCAGTTCACTATAAATATTTAATAATGCAAATGTAGAATATCCGCGAATATTTTAGTTGCAGAACTCGCCATGGACTTTATTCAGTCATTAGCCTAAGAACTGTGATTCATCAGAAAATTCAAATGGGGAAACTGAAATTTTTACGGGTAGTGCTAGTTGTTGTTGCTGTTATTATTATTATTATTATTATTATTATTTCCTTTGATTTCTGCTGTATACACATTTCCTTCCGGGTCCTAACCAGAGACATATTTTTTTTCAGAAATGGCTTCATCACATTTTCCACTGAACATTTTTATAAAAAGCCCCCCCCCCAAAAAAAACAGATCACGCACATTTTACATAGATAAAGATCTTCGTAATGTGAGTTATACATGTGAGTACAATTTTCTGTATTTCTTTAAGATATAGGTTACCAGGAATTCCTTTCAGTGAATCTATCGGGATCTTTTCCAATCAAACCCGAGGGCTCCAACTACAAGTGGAATTATGGATGTCCTCATCTGCCACATTTCTTAGATTCCCATTTCAAGATCCTTGTATTTTGATAGTTTTTTGAAGATCTTCACAGATAAATTACAATCTGCAGCGTCAGCCATGTCAATAAGAAAGCGCATTCTGTCTTTGTGCTCTTTGATCACGATATCTGGGCGATTACCTTTGAAGGGTTGCAGGAGATTTTGTAGTCATCTGGAGGCCGTGGTCGAAGCCAATGACGATTTTATTGAATAAATTTACTCTTTAGTATCTGAAGATATGTTTATGTAATTTCGGTACATATCTATGTTAGAATGAGATATCAGTGTTATTTTTATTTATTTATTTATTTATTTTTTGCGTAATTTAGACCACAATTTATCCATCGCACCCCGTATAATAATTTTTCCTCGTCTTAGAAATTCAGGATATTAGTCTGTATAAATCAATATATAATAATTAAAATTTTGGCAATCTTTAACCTTTATGCTTACAAAAAACGGTATGCCAAACCGATGTTTTTTCCCTTGAGGTCATTATTATTTTAACTTAATTCAGTCCTCAGCAATGTCTGTTGCTTTTTTAAAAGAATTAGAATTTTTAAGTAGACTGACCGTGATCCGTTGGGTCACTGACAGTTCAGGTCATAAAACATTGAAGTTGATTTCAACATTAATATATTGTCTGCTTAAAGAAAGTTGAAATAAAAATACTTACTGTATAAACAAATCGTATTTTAAATCATATTATAAAACAAAAACATTGAAGTTACTTTCAGCATTAAAAAAATATCTGTTTAAAGAAAGTTGAAATAAAAATACTCACTGTATAAACAAATTGTATTTTTAAATCATATTATAAAACATTGAAGTTGCTTTCAACATTAAAAAAATTGTCTGTTTAAAGAAAGTTGAAATAAAAATACTCACTGTATAAACAAATCGTATTTTTAAATCATATTATAAAACATTGAAGTTGCTTTCAACATTAAAAAAATTGTCTGTTTGAAGAAAGTTGAAATAAAAATACTGTATAAACAACTATTTTTAAATCTTATTCACTTTAAACATTTTAAATCACATTAACGTAAAAATATATTTTTAATATGTCAAAAATATTTTAAAATCATATTCACTTGAAAATATTTTTTAATATGAAAAAAATATTTTTTTAAATATTTAAAATCTTGTTTGTTTCAAAAAAGCTGAAATATAAATAAGCACGCACGAAATCTCAGAGGTGTAAAGAGGGAAGTGAAAACAGAGAGAGGTGGAAAGAGAGAGGGGTGGAAAGAGAGAGTGAGGCGAAAAGCGGACATAAATGTAACCATTTATGTCCACAATCCGGATGTTAAATTAGGTCACCATCTGAGACGAACACACACCATTTCCTTCTCTCTTACCTTCCTATACGTTAATACATTTATATCTTTCTTTCACACACTCTCTATATATATGACTTCTGGCAAACACACAAGCAACGTTCACAGAGTTTTATAATAAGGAAGATAAAACAAAGATATGAAAGTGGATTTACATATTGTTGAGTGTTTCCGCGTGCGTGTATTGAAATAAGGACAAACACATACGTAGGGAAAATACTGATATATCTGAAGAGGTATTTACAACAGAGAGATTAGTAGTCAAACGAACACAGGTTAGTCAGTAACAATCAGAAAGAGTATAAAGTCCAACTGTATCTTCCGGTAGAGAAACGGAAGTGTGATGGTCACCTGATCTTCCCAGAACTCTATAGAACTGTTCTATTAGTAGTAGAGAGATCAGTCCATTCTGATGAGAAGGTGGGTGCGCCCCAACACATATTTTCTTTTTTATTGGGAATTCATAACAAAAATAATAAAACTATATATTTATTAGAGTGTTTATTCACACTATTAATTACTGTATATACTCGCGTATCATACGACCATTGAAGACCTAATTTTGAAGCTAATTTGACTACAGTAAATGGATATATAATTTGAACAATGGCGTAGCCAGGGTCAACAATACATACGTTAGTTTTGTATTTTATATATGATGCGACTCCTTAAAATTAGCTTCAAAAGTCGCATGGTACGCAACTATATAGAGGAAAAAAAAACATCCCTGCTATCAGATTTTTATAAATATCATTTAAACTGATTCTTAACATTATTACAGCTCAGTTATCGTTTTAAAGGACGTATTCTCAAGTTTTCAAATAATTATTTGGCCTCCATAAACATAACATGTCTTTTTAACTATGCAGAAAATTATGCGAATAATAAAATGCACAACAATGTTCATTAAAATAGACTAATTAAATATTCTATTTACAAATTATGAAGGCGGTTAAAATACAATATACTACGAAATACTCATGTAATTAGGTTAAATTACGAAAGGAATCGGGAACGATCTGCCTTACAATATATTTCATGCTTATAAGCGTTAAAATAATAATAATAATAATAAAATATGAATGAAAGACAAAACGTCTTATGATATATTGTGCTCAAAACCGAAAAAATAAAATAAAAAATAAAAAAATAGAATGAAATAAAAAGAAAAATTATAACGACATGCCAACAATGTAAAACGATGATAAAAAAAAATAGACTAATTAAATACATTATATACAAGTTATGATGGCGAATAAAATACACAAAAATGCTAAATAATTGTGTAAATAAGCTAAATTACGAAAAAAGACAAAAGTGTGCTGGATTGATATGTGATATCCATTCTCTCAAATGGCTATGAATGCTGAACAATTTAAGTTTGAAGTAATTTAACGTTCTTAAACTTAATCCTCTATGTTATTTCCCAAACAAGGTTTGGTGCCTTACTCTAGAGATTATCGGCTTTCATTTGTTAATTTCTACTATAAAATCCTATAACTTAAAACTACTTCTAAACATTATATCATTTAAATGATTATTGAAGTCAACTATTAGTATTTGGGAGGGAGGAGTAAAAAGTCACCCCTACTATAACACTTTAATAAATATTGTAGATGGGCCGTGTGGGTTTAAGTGTTGTTGAATTAGGGACACGTGCGTTTATTTCCTGCTAGAGAAAGGTCCAACTACAAGAAAATGGCGAACTCAAACTGAGTCCAACTGAAGATGAAAACAAAACAAACAACACCGACACACACACACCGACACACACACACGACACACACACACACACACACACACACACACATATATATATATATATATATATATATATATATATATATATATATATATATATATAAACAAATATATGTATTAAACAACAAAATTTTACAATGGACAGAGAAAATAACATTTGCGTATGTGTGAACATTTGTGTTTGTTTTTTAGTGAATGTTCGTACGTACGTGTATGTGTGTATAATATTTATGACGTATTTCCGCAAGTGGGAAACGGTATATTCTAAGAAAGCTTACATTGTAAAGGTGTTCGCTGAAATGAAGAAATGAAAAAGAGAACGAGGCAAGAAGTTGCCCAGTATTTAGGAGAGCGACCCCAAGTGACAATTAGGGAATTAAGGAGGAGCTAACTCCGACAATATCGTTTAAACTGATTCTTAACATTATTACAGGTCAGTTATCGTTTTAAAGGACGTATTTTCAAGTTGTCAAATGATTATTTTGGTCTCCGTAAACATGCCGTGTTTTCTTAACTATACACAAATTATGCAAAGATTAAAGTAAACAATAATCCTTATGTATCTGTCTATATTTCTGAGATGAGGTATTATGTACATTATTTACAATGTTCATTTATACGCGCGCACACACACACACATATATATATATATATATACAGTGTAACCCGGGTATAAGAGAGATTTTCTCTGGTCCCGACATCTCTTTATATCCGGTTACACTGTATATATATATATATATATATATATATATATATATATATTTATATATATATATATATATATTTAGTTCTTAGGCCTTATTTTGAGAAGTTGCTTGTGTCGAGGACTTTCATATGTTTAAGTTTTATTACAATTTTAATCATCATATTTTAAAACAATAAACTTTGTCGAAGAGCGAAGGTAGTTAGTTAAAAAAAGCGGTGTCATGGGAAAAACCGTCCTTTTGACTCTAAGTCCGTGTTTGCCGATTTGATGCTGTACTTACATTATGAACAGGGTCTCGCGCTCCTTCTAAATTGATCCACGGATCAATGTTTTTCGATTCTGACAAATGTGGTTTGAAGAAACTCTAAGGAATACTGATATTTTTGTAGTAAATTTTTCAAGAAAAAAAATATATAAATTCACTTTCATCGTATGTTTAGTTTTATTACAATTCTAATCATCCCTTTTTAAAACAACAAACATGGCTGAAGGAGTGAAGGTAGTCAATAGAGGTGACAATTGAAAAACCATCATCTTGACATAGTTTTTTTTTGTCGGCATAAATGTTAAAGATTGCCAATAATTCTTTATCTCAAAGATCTGGAAAAGATTTCCAAAGGTTACTAAATACACCAGATACCCGAAGAAAGCCTAAGAGTACAACTGTAAAAGTGTTTTGATTAACTCTAGAACATTAACCATCAATTAAAGTTACACCACTACTAACCATGGGTATATCATACCCGATTTTGAAAATATCAAAAAAAAATATTAAATATAAATCTTTATTTGAAATATTTTACATGCAGGCACTTCAAACTTTGTACTTTGAGTTAACATTAATAGGAACTGAAAAACATTATTTATGCAAGAAAATCAGGTACTGAAAATTGTAATTAAAAACAGGAAAAATTGCGCTGGGTACTATATACCCATGGTTAGTGTTCTAGGGTTAAGGAAAACGGATGAGGATATTAGTCTAAATAGATTGATGAATAATACGATTAATTCTTCATCTCAGAAATTCAGATATAAGTTAATGGAATGGCCTATATATGAATTGTGTTTTCACAAAGAACATTTACGTTGCGTTATGTGCATAGATATAATTTTTACTCTAAGATATTTAAAATTCTACCTGCAAAGAAGTATTTATGGATTTCCGCCATTACTCTTGATCTCATCATTAGATAAGATCCGAGTAAATCTTTAAAAAAACATACAAGTTCTTCATGCTGAGATTTGAACAAGAAATTTACAGTAAGATTGTTCGATAAATTAACCCTCTTTTGAAAGTAATTCGATTTTTGGTTTCTGTTGGATATGTTTTTCATGAATCATTTAAATTGGATTTCTATTTTGAAGATTCAAATCACATCAGGAGTTTTGTTAAAGACACACACACACGTTCAAAAAGTACTGTCTTAAAATAACACAAATAAAGTCATTAGCAATACATTTATATCATACATATAATAGTCCGAATCTAACAGTAACACTTACATTCATTGCTGACCACTGACAATCCCTTTTTTCCTGATTTTCAATGCATTCCTATAGTAAAATCATTAGCAATGCATTTCCATTATATATATAATAGTCCTATTCTATCAGTAATGCTTGCATTCATTCCTGACCACTGACAATCCCTTTTTTCCTGATTTTCAATGCATTCCTATAGTAAAATCATTAGCAATGCATTTCCATTATATATATAATAGTCCTATTCTATCAGTAATGCTTGTATTCATTCCTGACCACTGACAATCCCTTTCTTCCTGATTTTCAATGCATTCCTATAGTAAAATCATTAGCAATGCATTTCCATTATACATATAATAGCCCTATTCTATCAGTAATGCTTGAATTCATTCCTGACCACTGACAATCCCTTTCTTCCTGATTTTCAATGCATTCTTATAGTAAAATCATTAGCAATGCATTTCCATTATACATATAATAGCCCTATTCTATCAGTAATTCTTGCATTCATTCCTGACCACTGACAATCCCTTTCTTCCTGATTTATATATTTATATATTCTTCAATTTTTTAGAGAAGTTCTGCCAAGAAAAGTGAGATGTTGTAAGAACCTGGATTCAATTTTACTGTGAATGATTTCATTATAAATTGTTTACATATTATAATAAATTAGTAAATATTTATAATTTTATGAATAAAAAATTGTTTTCATATTTTTTCTTTATAAATTGGTATATGATAAATATTTCATTGCAATGCATTTGTTCTAATTGTGTTAGTTTTTGGAATATTGTAAATATAAAATTATTATTGCAAATAAACAATCTAATAAATAGTGTTTAATAGTTTGTTATAAATTCTCACGAATAAAAGAGAATGTATAAATTAACCTTCATCATGTGTTTTATTTAGGTTTTATTACAATTCTAATCATCGCCTGTTAAAACAATAAACTTTGCCGAGGAGTGACGGTAGTTAAAATAATAGCGGTGTCAAGAGAAAATCAGTCCTTTTGACACTCCTTTTTTTTGTGAACATGAAGGTTAATGTTTGCCCAACTGTGAATCTTTATCTTATTGTATGCATTCTCTTATCTTTCATTTGATGTTTTTGTTTAACTTTTAATGATTTATAAAGCATTAGTTCCACCAGTTTTAACCTCCACGGCTAAATTTCACCCTGCCACGCCCATTGTAGTAAACCACCCTCATTCCCTTCGTAAGCATTGATGAGATGTAAGTTCCATTGGTGAGACAGTTTCTTCCCACGAACCGCTGTTTCGTGGAACAGACTCCCAAGAGGATGCTTCCCCGATCACTAAACCTATTCAAATCTAGCGTTTACTGTTATCTTCCCTACATATACTCATAAACTGTATCTCTTACTCTGTAACCCTCTTGTTCGGGCGGCTTTTGGGGCCTTGTACAGGGTGAACTTTATTGTAAAAACAAAAAAAAAAAAATCTTTTTTATATTTGAATCCTAGCAGAAGACATTCCCGCAGTAGGCTGCCGTTTCTTAATAAGGTAGATTGGTTGCTAATCAAGGTTATAGAACCCAGTCTATCCTATTATTTAACCCATGGTTGGGGATAGAAGATGATTTATATCTTTCCCAAGGGTGTTTGCCCTTAAGTGAATGTAAAGAACTCGACTGGAATTCCAACTCAACCATCCTATTTCTTATGTCGACTAATTACAGCACACTGCACAACTCCGAAAAAAAAATAACCTAATTATAATTAAATTATTTTGTTTAATGGATATATTCAGTTTAAAAAAAATTGCTGCTTTGTGTCAGGTGGGTGAGAATCGCCGTATAATATATGATGTGTGTGCAAAATGGACAAGCCTAACATGCGAATTACAAATTGGGGATACCAAAATCAAATAAGTACAAAAATTTAAACATCAGGGAAGTGTTTTAGCGGAGGACTGTACATGCGTCATTGAAATCTGAAGGCGCTTTGGGCGAGCGAAAGATGCCTTCCAAAAGCTAAGCATAGTATTGAGAAACAGAAAAAAATCGTTAGAAACCAAGAAAAGAGTACTGAACTATTACGTGATATCAGTCCTCTTATGAATGCTGGGCAATCTCATCACAGATGAAGAAGCGACTTGAAGAAACAGACATGTGGTTCTACAGAAGGATGATGAGTATACCATGGACAGAACATATAAGCAACGATGGAATTTTAAGGAAAATGGAAACAAAGAGGACACTTATACTTAACACCAGGGAGAGACAGTTGAAATTTCTGCGGCAGATAATGAGGAAAGAAGGCTTAGAAAATCTGATACTCACATGACAGATTGAAGGCAGAGATGTACAGAGGAAGGCAAACCATAAACTACCTAACGAGCTCGGGATGGTAGGTCAGGGTTTAGTAGAAATAACAAAAAGACAAAAAAATTTATTAAAAGCTACAAAGGACGGGAAATTGTGGAGAGACATGATCGCCAAGACGGACAGAGGAAAGCAACGCATAACCTACCTAGCGACCTTTTGTAAATAGATGGCAGATAAGGTTTGGAAGAAATAGCAAAAAGGCAAAATTTATTAAGAGCTACGAAGGAAATTGTGGAGATCCATGATCGCCAAGACGGTCAGAGGAAAACAATGCATAACCTATCTAGTGATCTTGTGTAAATAGATGGCAGAAGAAGGTTTTGGAGAAATAGCAAAAAGGCAAAATTTATTGAGCTACGAAGGAAATTGTGGAGAGCCATGATCGCCAAGGGGGACAGAGGAAAACAATGCATAACCTACCTAGCGATCTTGTGTAAATAGATAGCAGAAGGTTTTGGAGAAATTGCAAAAAGACAAAATTAATTAAGAACTCCGAAGGAAATTGTGGAGAGCCATGATCGCCAAGAGGGACAAAGGAAAACAATGTATAACTTATCTAGTGATCTTGTGTAAATAGATAGCAGAAGGTTTTGGAGAAATTGCAAAAAGACAAAATTAATTAAGAGCTACGAAGGAAATTGTGGAGAGCCATGATTGCCTACGCCCTGAAGCGACAAAAGTTCTCAGCGTTTTCATTTTGAAAACTCGAAATTCAACATAGAATAGAAAAAATATTCTTATTTAAAAAAAAAAAAAAAAAAAAAAGAAACATTATGGATTCTAGAACTTTAGCTCCCACCTCATATATTTTGTTAATTTTAGTTTAAAGTAGGTTGTTTTAGGGCCCTACATTCACGTATTCAGTTAGCTGATGTTGCTATGACTACCATATTGCTTTCAATGCAAGCACACAGCCTTCATTAATTGTGGGGTGGAAGCTTAGAATTAAAAGAGAAGAAAGAAAACCTTTGTCTAAAAAGAATATGTTAAAAGAAAATTGGCCTCCCACTACTAAAAATATTCAGGAGCTTTTAACGTATTCAGAGAATTCCCCTTGCAGTCAGTCATGTGTTATTTGAGTGTTTGATTGATTTGTTTTCTACGGCTTATAAACATTTTGAAGGTTGTCTCTTCTTTTATGTAATCCTGTCCTGTCATGACTAGGCTATCATGGCCCTCCACATCTTCTTCTCCTCTGGAGCTATTAATAAGCTTTGTTTTTTTTTTTTGTTATTTCTCCCAGACCCTGTTCTACCAACCCTTTACTCAAGCTCATCAAATATGTTACGCGTTGCTTTCTTCTGTCCCTTTTTCCCTTAGTCTGTCCTGTGAGTATCAGATTTTCTCATTACGTGTCCCAGGAATTTCAGCTGCCTCTACCAGATGTTTTGTTTCCCTTCTCTCCAAAACACCTCGTCGTTGCTCACGTGTTCTTTGCATCAGCATCTTTCTGTAGTAACAGGAAGAAGCTATTACAGCCATTGTAAACCTTGACGGGAACCAGTCAGATATTAACATACATGCATTTATCAAGTCTTTCATATATGTATAAAAATAACATTGATTTGCCGCTAAAACATAGTTGTGTAGTTTCTAAACACCACACACACGCACACCTTAATCTTGGCCAATATCCAATTCTGGTAACTGTTTTTCTTAATACAGACTTACAACTACCCACCAGTCCCTTCATCTACCGGCCAGAAGTTGGCATTTGGCCCCACCCTACTGAAAAGCCTAGCCATATGACACAAACTATCATCCTAAAAGACAGCATTTCTGGCAGTGGATGGGTTCCAAGATGTCCAGCAGATATCTTAAACCATGACTCGTACGAAATGCTATATTTACTATGATAATTGCTATACGTGCGTACATAAATAGCTAGCCATTCGAGGATACCCGTCTATTAGGCGGTTAGCCAATCCCTATTGCAGACGCTCGCTCAGGCACATTTGTATTTGTTCACCACCCACAGAGCCCACTTGTGGTTTATACTGCAACTTTGCTGAGCAGACCTTAGTTACAGAGAGAGTGTGTTATCTAGCGTGATCAAAAATCTGAACAGGGCCAGCAAACTCAAAACCCTCGGCCACAATGGCTTGTGACTTCGTGCAAATGCGCTAGCCATCGACAAAGATACTCTAACACAATCTGTACACGTCAGTACATACATACATATTAAAATACGATAACCCAGTTTCACTACCAAGGCCTGGTATGGTTTTCAGGCACTTTCCAAAGGTGCCGCACGCTGGGATCGCCCCCACATCAGGAATTCGCCTACCTGACAAATCAACCGTGGTGAGATTCGAACCCGGATCTGATGACCAGAAAGCGAACATTTTAACCACTCGGCCACGTACATATATATATATATACGTACATACGTAACTATGATAATGTTTATTTCATAAATTTGGTACACTATTAGATTACCAACAATCCTAGGTAAAACGTAAAACTACATCCGCGTCCTGGGTAAGACGATAAACTGCATCTGCGTCCTGGGTAAGACGATAAACTACGTCCAGCAGCAAGGAGATTTTGAGGAGCATTGAACCACCTCTTAATTGCTGGTGTTCCCAGGTCGACCCTGACCCGGGTGGTAGCACCTGTTAGGTTCCCAGCTATGGGCAAATAGTTAACTATTACCAGCATTACTTTTTTGATAAAAAATTATTACCAGAAACAGATTTTTGACAAAACAAAATATTACCAACAAAAAAAAGTTTTGACGGCATTAAATAACCCATTGAAGTTGATATGCCGTAAAACAAACCAAATCAAACCAAACCAAACCAAAAGTAACTAATAATAAAATAGAACAATAATATCAATATAGTGTAAGTGTAACAAAAGTTATGTGATGGATAGAAGATTCGTTCTCACCGAAGATCTTATTAGGTACAATAAGAGATTAATAATAATAACTAATAATAAAATAGATCAATTATAACAATAGACTGTAATAAAAGTTATGTGACGGATAGAAGATTCGTTCTTACCAAAGATCTTACTAAGCACAATAAGAGATTAACATCAATAATTTGCTATACGTATATACATACATGGTCGTTGCCATTACTACATATCTTTTTGGAGAATATCTACTGTGCTCAACGAATGTGGCTCTTTAGCCCAGCAAGGGACCTACATACTCTGGTATAAACTGAGCACTTAAGTGGTCCAATTGCGGGTTGTACACTTATCATACAATTTAAAATGTCGCATGAAACCGCTTATGGACCCTCATATCTTACCACAAATATCACATTTGAGTTGCTGGAAGTCTACGGTTTTATGAAGTGCTATCTTAGACGAGCCATCGACAAACACACTCTACCACAATCTGTACACGTCAGATCGAGTACATACATACATAATTAAATATGATAATGTTTAATTTATAAATTAGGATTGATATGGTTTATTTTGTTTTACTGCATATCAACCTCAATGGGTCATATAATGCTGACAAATTTTTTTTTATTGCTGGTAATGCAAAAATGTATAGCTTATATTTTTTTTTTCAAAATGTATAGCTGGTAATATTTTTTTTTTTCGACAATTTATTGTTGGTAATAGTTTTTTTTACAAAGTATTTCTGGTATTAAAACTATTTTTACACTTTCATAGTGTTTTGATCTCAGTTGGTGGGTTAACTATTTGCCCATAGCTGGGACCCTAACAGGTGCTACCACCACGAGTCAGGGTGAACCTGGGAACGCCAGCAATTAAGAGGTGGTTCCACGTTCCTCAAAACCTCCTGATCAGCGGCCTTGCTGCCGGACGTAGTTTATCGTCATACCCAGGACGATATATATTAGGTACAATAAAAGATTAACATCGGTAAGTAATAATAAAATAGAACAATTATAACAATATACTGTAATAAAAATAATGTGACATTAGATTCGGTATTTTTTAAAATCGTTTCACTCTAAGGTGATAATGCCATTTAGACACAAGGGCGAGTACCGAGAATGATATAATCCGAGAAAATTTATTATTAAGGCACAGCAAAGAGAATGAAACCAACAATAAATAAAGCATTTATGAAAATATTTAGGAATAAAATTCTAAGGAATCTTTTTGCAGTCATGTTTGAATTTTTTAGGGCGATCTTCAGGGTAACTTTTGAGTTGATGTTACCTAGGATACTGTTAGTAAAATTGTCCATTCCTTTTCTCACGATGCCCAGTGCTCCTATTACTATTGGTACAGTCTCAGTCTTCATTCCCATCGTCCTGTTAATCTCGATTTCCAGATTCTTGTATTTGGATAACTTCTCGATATTTTTCATGGAGGTGTTTATCGCAGATGGTACTGCTAGGTCAATAAGCACGCACTTCCTGAATTTCCTGTCTTTTATGATAATATCAGTTTTTATTTACCTGCCAGTTTGAATTGGCATGTCCCAGAAGATAGTTACATCGTTATTTTGGATAACTGCATCTGGTTGGTAGTCATACCATCTCTCAGTGGTTTCGATTTTGTGCTTCTTGCATATCTTCCAGGGCACCATATCTCGCTACCTTTGTATCTGTGCGTATATTCATTTTGTGGTAGTTCTAGACATCCTGTGATAATATGGTCGACATTTTCATATTTTCCCCAGATCCTATATGGGTTATTTATTATTTATTATTATTATTATTATTATTTGTGTATGTTATGTTTCCTGCTTTGTAGAGCCGGGTCCAAACTATGGTACTTTGGCCCTATAGGAGAATTGTCATTTAATTCATAGCACTTTTCTTAGTATATGCGATGATTTTAGTAAGGGGATCTTCTGGGCAACCTGTATGCTGATGTTACCTGGAACACTGTTAGTAAAAATGTCTATTTGTTTTCTCACGTGATCTGGAGCTCCGGATATTATTATTATTATTATTATTATTATTATTTCCTTTGATTTCTGGTAAATACGCATTTTTCTGGGTCCCAACCAGAAACCTAAGACCTAAGATCAGAAATAGCATTATGGCATTCTCCACTGAGCATTTTATTTCGACAGAAAAACCCCAAGATCACAGACATTTTGCATAGATAAAGCCGTTCATAAGATGTGAGCTGTACTTGTGAGTACATTTTTTTTTGTATTTCTTTAAGGTTTGGACTACCAGGTGTTCCTTCAATGAGTCTATCGAAACTTTTTTCAATCAAACCAAGGTCTCCAACTACAACTGGAATTATTGATGACCTCAAGTACCACATTTCTGCTCTTTCGATTTCAAGGTCCTTGTATTTTGAAGATTGTCAAAGATACATAACAATCTGCAGGGACTGTCATGTCAATAAGAAAGCACATTTTGTTTTTGCGGTCTCTGATCATGATGTCTCGGAGATTGGCTTTGATTGTTCTATCTATGTGTATTGTAAATTCCCATAAAATTGTTACAGGCCCTATCTTTATAACCGGGTCTGTGTGGTGTTCATAACAATTTCTTGCAGTTTCTTCTCTGTAAATGTTCCATATATTCCAATGCAGATATTGGCACACTCTGTCGTGCCAGGTTTTATATTCAGTGGGTGCAAATAGCATGCACCCTGATACAAGATGGTCAATTGTCTCTGGATATTTATCACAGAAATTGCATTATTATTATTATTATTATTATTATTATTATTATTATTATTAAAAATATACGATAAAACCCCACAGAAAGGAAAAGTGCCTATCGTCCAAAGTGAGCTAGTAAATTAGTTTTGAAAAAGCAGTTTTAGTCCATTCTTTGAAATCTAGGGCATGGCTCCAAAACTTTGACTAATCAAAGAATGATTTTGAAATCATTCTCTCTATACCGTGTCCCTAAAGAGACACGGTATACAGAGAATGATTTCCCACCAAAAAGCTTTTACCCCCCCGCCAAAAAAAAAAAAACAAATATTAACTAAAGTCAGTCAAGTGCCATACCTGATGTACATTTGGGCGATCATGTCTCTTTCGATTCAAAATTGACTAGGCAGATTTTCTGCAATAGGCTGCTCTTTCTCTGTGCGATAGAGTGGTTTCCAACCAAATCTATAGGAACCATCTAGCGGGCTGAACGGATGGACTCATACTTTTCGCGAGGGTATTTGCACGTAAGTGCATGTCACAAACCTAACTGGAATTCGAAATTGGCACTAGGTCATTCCAGCCAGATTCAACAAAGGTTCGTTGAATGTCCAGATTTCAACCAAATTTTCCCCATTTGTTTAACTACATGAGAGGAGTTGATTTCAGCATTTTATCTCATGTCAAACAGATGTTACTTCTACTTTAAAGATTCTGAAGATATTGAAAATTTTGGAAACATTGAATTTTCTTGTTTTTTGGAGAACTCTCACTGAATACAACCTTCGTTGCTTGACCTTGGAACTCTTTTTTCTTTTATCACGGCCATTATGTATCTCTCAAATTCGATCAACTAATCACACGCTTCTGTCTTCCAACTGAAATTACATTATTTATATTTGTTCGGACTGTTGTCCTAGTCTTTATTGCCATATTCACGACGTTTCGGTCATTGTACGCTCCGGACTTCTTCAAGTGATTAGAATTTCTAACTGAACCCTTTATTTCGTCCACCGGGTATATGCTATTTATATATACATATACATTCAGGATATATGCATAAGCTGTGTTATGAAATTTAAAGGGATATCGGGTTTATGTTTACGTTCTATTATCAAGCTGACCCATTTTATAGATGCTATATATAAATTAAATAGTCTGTGTTCCAAAATCCGAAAAATCTGAAATCGAAGAACTTCCAGTTCCAAGAATTTCGGTTAAAGAATTCTCAATCTGTAATAATAATAATAATAATAATAATAAACACAATACACAGAGACAGAACAAACAAAGCTAACCGCCCAGGAATTGCTATTAGAGAACCGCACACAAAAAAGTGCCTCCTTATTGATATTGCAGTCCCTGCAGACTGCAATGTATCTTTGAAGATCTTCAAAAAGCTGTCAAAATACAAGGACCTTGAAATCAAAAACTCAAAAATGTAGCACATAGGAACATCAACAATCCCCGATGTAGTTGGATCCCTCGGATTGGTTGGAAAAGATTCCAGTAGACTCATTTTTTTCCAGTGGAAAATGTCATGATGCCATTTCTAACCTAAGGTTCCTGGGCAGAACCCGAAAAAAAATGAGTACACATCAGAAATCAAAGGAAATAATAATAATAATAATAATAATAATAATACAATAACAATAAAACAAACGCAAAATAAACAAAAGTATTCTTATTGACATAGCAGTCCTTGAAGATTGCAATGTATCTTTGAAGAAACACTATTAAAGTACAAGGATCTTAAAGTGGAAATCTTAAAAACAGAATGTGCTTTCTTATTGACATGGCAGCCACTGAAGATTGTTGTGTATTTTTGAAGATCTTTAAAAAACTATCAAAATGCAAGGATCTTGAAGTGGAAAATCCCCAAAATGTGGCATATGAAGACATCAATAATTCCAGTTGTAGTTGGAGCCCTCGGATTGATTGGAAACGGTTCAAATAGACTCATGTCCCAATGTCTTAAAGAAATACAAGACATTTTACTCATAAGTATAGCTCACGAAGTGCCTTATCTATGTAAAATGTGTGTAATATTAAAGTTTTTTGTCGTATTTTTCTTAAAAATGTGATCAGTGCAAGATGTCATGAACCCATTTTGACCTTAGGTCTCTAGTTGGGACCCAGAAAGAAATGTGTATACAATAGAAATCAAAAGAAATAATAATAATAATAATACTTATGTTTTTTACAAGGAAGGTTGAATGACTATACTGAATTCACCATACGATACTTTATAATAAAATGGCGTAGATCTTTGAAGGTATATTTTTGTTACATTCCCCTAAAGTTTTATCACCCCTCCCATTAAATGTGATATATTCTTACAGATATGAAAAGTGTTATTTAAAGACTATGAGAAAAGATACGCTTGTAAAAGCCAAACTTGACAAATAATCCAATGGCCACAAAAAGTTATTCGTTTCCTAGATAATGACATCATGACGCAGGAGACAAAGACTTCATTTTCGTAACGACTATTTATAAACATGAACATCAGATTCAGTCATTTCATCAGAGATCTCTCATTGGTCGTTCCAAAAGTGACTTAATACTATTGGTATTTCAAGGCCACAATCATACATACTCTTATACTGCTTAGGAAATATGCCGGGCGTAACAGCGAAATTATCCAAATCGTGTAATAGTATAATTGTCCATCCCACACAATGTTTAATAACTAAAAAAAAAAAACACTAAACTAATTAAGTTTATTTTTTACAGGGTTTCAGATAAGACGTTTAGGCATCTTGACACGATTTATCGTAAGAATCATTAAAAAAAACTCTTTGAGTTATTCAACTAGAAAAAGAACAACTTAAATCGTTTTGCGTCAGTTCCACTGTCATCCCAACTGAGCAATGGTGGGAGGAAAAAGATCATTCAGGCCTTCAGCAATAGTACCAACATTTATACTCTGGCTTCCATTCAAGAATCATCAAGAGAACGGTGAATAATTTTAAAAAAGAGGGAACAGTAGAGAGGAAAACTGGATCAGGAGGTCAGAACAGGAAGAGGGATCATAATTTCAAGTTATTGCTAAGGAGATCAATTAGAAAAGATCCAAGTTAATCCATTAGCCGTTTGGCACATGAGAGAGGAGTTTCAGCTATGACAGTTCAAAGAGCAATGAAAAAAGACTTAAAAATGAAATCGTACTATGAGGCACCTTGTTACTCCAAGACAGAAAGAAGGTTAGAAAGGGCAAAGAACATATTCAATAAGTTGGAAAATAATCCTGAATTATATATATATATATATATATATATATATATGCGTGTGTATTACCAGTGTGACTAGACATCCGGTCACCTCTAGCTTGGATCGAAACCAGTCGGAGATTCTTCCTCTAAACCTTTGGCGCACGACAGAGATGAAGGTGAATTTAAGCGTATTTTTAAATAAATACACAGTAACTGGGAGAACTCGATTCGCTTTACCGAACAGTCTTGCATTTTATATATATATATATATATATATATATATATATATATATATATATATATATATATATATATATATATGTGTGTGTGTGTGTTTCGTTAAAGACAACAGACAAGATACTACGATTAAGCTTTTTATTTAATTTTTCTTGTGTTCGTACAAGTGTTTTCTTTTCTGGACAACAAAGTGTGAAAAAACTGTCCAAAAGCTCAAATAGGTCTCATTTAAAGACACCCCGAGACATTTAAACACACTCCGAGACATTTAAACACACTCCGAGACCAACCAAACTCCTTCCGCAAAGTATCCATATGTAAAAAAAATAAAAAAAAATAATGGAAGCACTAATAATAAAAATGGAAAAGCCAACACTCAGTAACATTAACTATGAACTCGGCCACAATGTACTGACCATTTTTGGACAATGAAACATTCCTATAACTTTAGATAGATACATAAAACATTCACACATTCAGTTAAAACTAAAAAAAAAATAAAAATCGTCTTTGATAATGGAAAAAAAAGAATAGCCGAAAGCATTCAGATATGCTGAACTTTTTTTAACAGTTTTGACACACTGAAAAGAAAAGACTTGTACGAATACAAAAAAAATTTAAAAAGCTTAATCGCTAAACCTTGTCTGTCGTCTTTAGTATAAAAAAAGAATTGTTGCTCATATACATAATATATATATATATATATATATATATATATATATATATATATATATATATATATATGCACGTTTCATTAAATAATATAGACAAGTGTTGTCTATTTATTTTATGTAGTTTTTTCGTAACGTCTGATAAGTTTAATAACATTATCGTTGAACGAAGAAAGAAACTCACAATATTGATCCATATTTTTTAATACGATCTAAGCTTTCGGCTTACTTAAGCCATTATCAAAGATGTCAATTACAACATATTAAAATACAATATAAATACACACAATATATATATATATATATATATATATATATATATATATATATATGCCAAATTCTGTCTGTCCCTCCGTGTGACTGACACCCCCTCTAACTCGGGTCTCACTTGCTCTCCATAAACATATTATACCTTTTTGGAATCAGGATGATCCTGGGATTGAAAATCTTCCCTTCATCTGATGCTTGAACATCCAGTATTGGAGTTTGTGTTCAGATGACGAGGGAACAGTTAAAAATTCAAATTTTAAAATAATTGAAAAAATTAGTGATTTTAAAAGTTTTTAATTTATATTGAGTTTAAAGTAACACAAAAAAATACTACCAGCAATATATTTTTGAAAAGAAAATTACCAACAATAAAAATGTTGTCGGCATTAAATAACCCATTGAGAAACCGGCCTGAATATTCGAGAAATCTTATTAGAAAAATATCCACCAGGGGAATTTCTCGGATATTCAGATGAAACTGTTAGGGCTTCAAGATAAATCTAGCCATTTCAACTGTAAAATAATGAAACCTTGCATATCGTACTATGCTTAAATTCATTAAGTCTAGGTACCATAGAGGAAGATTCACCAGGTCCATTGATACTCTGATCCTAGGATGAGCAGACATATGCTCTGATCCAAGTCAGGGGCCATAGCAGCTCTGATCCTAGGTTAGACAGACAGATGCTCTGATCCAAATCAGGCCTCAGAGATGCTTTGATTTTAGGCTGAACATGCAGATGTTCTGATCCAAGTCAGGCGCCATAGCAGCTCTGATCCTAGGATGAGCAGACATATGCTCTGATTCAAATCAGAACTCAGAAAAGCTTTGATTCTAGGCTGAATATGTAAATGTTCTGATCCAAGTCAGGGGCCATAGCAGCTCTGATCTTACGTTAGACAGGCAGATGCTCTGATCCAAATCAGGGTTCATAGATGCTCTGATTTTATGCTGAACATGCAGATGTTTTGATTTAAGTCAGGGACCATAGCAGCTCTGATCCTAGGTTAGACAGACAGATGCTCTGATCCAAATCAGGGCTCATAGATGCTTTGATTCAAGGATGAACATGTAAATGTTCTGATCCAAGTCAGGGCCATAGCGGCTCTGATCCTAGGCTGAACATGCAGATGTTCTGATTCAAATCAGGGCTCAGAGATGCTTTGATTTTAGGCTGAACATGCAGATGTTTTGATCCAAGTCAGGGCCATAGCAGCTCTGATCCTAGGATGAGCAGACAGATGTTCTGATACAAATCAGGGTTCAGAGATGTTTTGATTCTTGTCTGAACATGTAAATGTTCTGATCCAAGTCAGGCGCCATAGCAGCTCCGATCCTAGGATGAACAGGCAGATGTTCTGATCCAAATCAGGGCTCAGAGATGCTTTGATTCTAGGCTGAACATGTAAATGTTCTGATGCATGTCAGGGGCCATGGAAGTTCTGATCCTAGGATGAAGAGGCAGATGCTCTGATTCAAGTCAGGGCCAAACCTGGTCTGATTATAGGCTGAGCCGACAGATTCTCTGATCATAGTCAGGGCATAGAGATTTCCTGATCCTAAGCTGAGCATGCAGACGTTCTGATCTCAGACAGAAGTGCCTATCTACATGTAAATGATCCCATCATTTTCTAGTCTGTAAGATTGCAATTCATTTGTGAAAGTAATTTATACAACGTTCAGCCATCATTGCTTCTTAATTCTTTTGAATTATAGAGTCAGGCTCTCTTCCTACACAGGTGTTTTCACTCTCACCCACTTGATTAATATTGGAGGTGTTGAGTGGGGGTAAGCAGATGAGAAAAAGGGAACAGATTTTAATCTGCTGTAGCGGCAGCTCCATTATTAGAATCATCTGAAATGAATCAACGAAAAAGAAAAATTAAGGCTTGATTGTTTTGCATCTAATCAGTCTCCTAAAACAATCTCCCTCAACAATGGCGAAACATTTCAGTGTAACTATTTCTGTAGAAGAAGACCTTGATCAATACGTGTTCTCTGCGTACATGTATTATAGTATGTAATTATATTATTTGAATATTATGTGCAGTAAATACTTACCGTATTTGATGGCATGTAAGGCTTACTTTCTTGTTACTAAAAATATCTTTTGAAATTCCCCTGCCTCTTATATGCCATATGTGGGTTTAAAATTCGCGATAATTATCTACCTGGCAACTCCTATTAGTTTAGACTTAAATATGAAGGAGCAATGGAACACGTGGATAAGAATGCTTGATCACGACCTTGCACTGACAGGAAGAATAAGAGACCCAGTATTGCACAAGTCTGCGAATGGGTGAAGCAAGCTTGGAATAATATTATACCAGAAATTACTGAGATCTTTTAAAAAGTGTGGCATTAGCAATGCTCTCAATGGAACGGAAGATGACGCATTATTTAACGATGATGATAGTAGTATTGAAAATGAATATAAGTGTTTTGATAACAAAGACGAGGAATTTTATGGGTTTGGAGATGAATAAAATTTTAATGCTAACTGTACTGTTTTACTCAATTGTAATAAGTGCTTGATTTTTATTTTGTTTTCTTACCTTTGGGTATAATAAAGCTTTTATAGGCTCATGTTCTTTTTTTTTTCCTATTATTTTTCGTTTAATTGTAATCATATCTTGTTTAACCAAAATAATACCTCGTAAATATAGCTTAGGCTGTACCATTTACTAATAATTTTACTAATTTTACTAATTACTAATTTTTTTTTGATTTTCCCTGCTGAAATTGGGGTGCGTCTTATACACCCGTGCGTTTTATATACCGTCAAATATGGTATTTATTATTTAAAAAACATGATTTTATTTTGTTTGATTTAGTTTAGTGACATGTCTATGGGTTATTTGATGCTGAAATCTAAATATTTTGAACACTATAACTTTAATTAAATATATTTTGAATGCAATACAGATAAAATTTTGAATTCAGCTACAATTAAAATGTATTGTAGGCCATTCTGCTATAAAATGTTGGCTATTTTACTATAAATATGTATTGTTGGTAATAATTTTTTCTATAAAAATGTATTGCTGGTATTTCTATACTTTTATAGTGTTTTGTTTTGTTTGACAGTTCACTATTTGCCCATAGCTGGGACCCTAACACCCCGAGTCAGAGTGGACCTGGGAACAACAGAAATTAAAAGGTGGTCCCACGCTTCACGAAACCTCCTGATCAGTAGCCTTGCTGTCAGATATAGTTTATCGTCATACCCAGGAATAATTAATTTTTTAATAGGTTCTTTTTTCCATCTTATAATCACAACTATCATTTAATACTATATTCTTGATGATGGATATATAACTGGACCAGGGCACCTCGAGATGGTGTAATGGTTAGCAAGCTTGTCTCGCTAGTAACAATTACGTATGAGTGTTTCGATCCTCACTGGGTGCCCCTTACCTTCGGCCTTGTGCCACATCCAAGCTGATGACGAAGAAACTGGCCAGAATCGATATAGCGCTGCCACTCACTTAGTTCCGGGATGATACTCATCCAAGTATACGAAACCCCACGGAACAGTGCCCCAAGAGCCACGGCTTCTTTCCCCAAGCCTCTCCCTTCAGAGCATTAGAAGCTGGATCAAACAAAGATCAAAATTTTGGAGGGATTTGAATAATCATTTATAGTAATTCATCGAGTCTAGAAGAATCCTCAACAGAATGCAGAAGTCACTGAATTCATCAGCAGTGCGCATCCACTACTGAGAATCGAACCTGGACAGTTACGATACAACGCATGCGTCGTGCCACTGGACTAACAAGCCTCGGTGACAATGAAGAAACTGACCAGACTCGATATAGCGTCGCCACTCACCCAGTTCCGTGTTCATACTCATCCAATAATACGAAACCCCTACTGAACACTGCCCCCAAGAGCCACGGCTTCTTCTCACCTTTAGACACCCCTCACGAGCATTAGCTGGGTCAAGCAAGGATATACAAGTAAAGAAATTTGGGGGGGGGGATTTTTTGGAAATGGATTGGTTTGTCCTGCTTAAAACTATGGGCTATATCGGCCAATTTGTTGTATAATCCAATGTACAAAGTTCCAAACTTTAAGGGAAAATTTCTTGGCCGGTTCAGTTTGTTTGGGCTTACTTTTCATTACTAGCTTCTTCCCTTTCTTTTCAATAACCCTCTCTATCTCATCTGTTTAAATGTGCCTGTCCACTCGTCACTTTTCTTCTTCCTCTCCTTCTCTCATATCTTCTTTCTTGCTTTCCCTCCCCACCCTGTCAAGCTAATATATCTGTCCAGTGTATCGTCTCCATTTACTAAGAGATTTCGATCTGACGAGATGAATATTTCCGTATTCACGAAATAAATTATAAGCGGGAAATGAATATTTAAGGATTTTATTTTATTATTTTATTATATATATATATATATATATATATATATATATATATTACAAAACGCATCGAAACTTTTTAACGATAATGTTAATAATATTATGCGTTTTTCTTATAATATTCGGTATTCATTGATTGAGCAGCCAGTACAATTGTCGGTTGAAATTTATAAAATCCTTCTCTTAAAACAATTCAACATTCATTAACCGAGCAGCCAGTGCTTCTCGAGTTACGATTTTCTTCACTCTCTGGTCATAGAGCTGTGATAAAAAGAATAGTATCCATACTCGTCATCTCTAATGGTAACGGTGATATTACCTTTTCCTTATAAGGAAACATTCGGTATTCATTGACTGAACAGAAAGTATTATTGTCGGTTGAAATTTATAAACTCCTTCTCTTAAAACATTTTTCAGAAAAATAGCTTTCTTAAGTCCAGTAGCTATTATTGATCTTTTCATAATTGATGGGGGTTTCCTTCCAAACCTTTTGTTTGAAGTAGTGTGGAATGTCAACATCATGATTATGTCATTATTTTCTCTTCTCAAGCCCAGTAGCTGTTATCGGACTTTCCAGTATTGATGGAGGTTTCCTTCCAAACCTTTTATTTAAAGTAGTGTGGAATGTCAACATCTTGATTATGTCATTATTTTCTCTTCTCAAGCCCAGTATCTGTTATCACTCTTTCCAGTATTTTGTTTGAAGTGGTGTGGAGGGTCAACATCTTGAGTATGTCATTATTTTCTCTTTGAGTTACATGTTATATCCATTTCAGCTGCTGCTATGATGCCTAAAGTCCTCAACTGATGTTGTTTCTGTTATTTGGTACAGTTCTCTGTTAGTGATTCTGTAACGCCAGTTCACGAAGTTCGAAGAAGGGCTGCTGTTGAAAGTTCGCAAGTGATGTGGTTTCAGTTATTTGTTATGTAGCATATTTCTACTGGGCTCAGATAAGGCAATGGACATTTATATATAAAAATATATATAAATATCTTTATTGTTCGAGTTGCAGTGAATGGGTAGAGTCAGGGAGAATCACAGAGGTTAGGATTGCGAACAAATGAATTGAAGGTGACATATCTTCAGTGAACCGTTAGCCGGCCTCTTTGTCCAGATCAAGAATCGAACCGGTTAAATAACATTTGGACACCTACGCCACTTCACATGTCTACACCTTCTGGTATGTCACCTACGCAACATTGTGTGGCTATACCTCTCTCGGCATGTGCAGACATGAATGCATTTCCTTCTGCTCAGGACACCTATGCACCCTGTTTATTCAGGGCTCAGGACACCAGTACATCCTGTTTATTTTAGTCACTGAACGCATTTCTGTTTATTCTATCACCAGTTCCGATTTCCGGTCACACACTGATGCAGCAGTAGTAAGGCCCCAAGGGTTTTTCCTCAACTGATATCCAAAAGGTACGGTTCTTTGTTTGTGATGCTGTAGCGCCAGTTTCGAAGGTTTGAAGAAGGCCTGCTGTTGAAAGTCCTCAAGTGATGTGGTTTCTGTTATTTGGCACAGTTCTTTGTTTGTGATTCTGTAGCGCCAGACCCCGAGGTTTGAAGAAGGGCTGCTGTTGAAAGTCCTCAAGTGATGTGGTTTCTGTTATTTGGCACAGTTCTTTGTTTGTGATTCTGTAGCGCCAGACCCCGAGGTTTGAAGTTGGGCTGCTGTTGAAAGTCCTCAAGTGATGTGGTTTCTGTTATTTGGTTCAGTTCTTTGTTTGTGATTCTGTAGCGCCAGTCCCTGAGGTTTGAAGTTGGGCTGCTGTTGAAAGTCCTCAAGTGATGTGGTTTCTGTTATTTGGTACAGTTCTTTGTTTGTGATTCTGTAGCGCCAGTCCCCGAGGTTTGAAGAAGGCCTGCTGTTGAAAGTCCTTAAGTGATGTGGTTTCTGTTATTTGGTACAGATCTTAGTTTGTGATTCTGTAGCGCCAGTCCCCGAGGTTTGAAGAAGGGCTGCTATTGAAAGTCCTCATGTGATGTGGTTTCTGTTATTTGGTACAGTTCTTTGTTTGTGATTCTGTAGCGCCAGTCCCCGAGGTTTGAAGAAGGGCTGCAATTGAAAGTCCTCATGTGATGTGGTTTCTGTTATTTGGTACAGTTCTTTGTTTGTGATTCTGTAGCGCCAGTCCCAGAGGTTTGAAGAAGGGCTGCTATTGAAAGTCCTTAAGTGTTGTGGTTTCTGTTATTTGGTACAGTTCTTTGTTTGTGATTCTGTAGCGCCAGTCCCCGAGGTTTGAAGAAGGCCTGCTGTTGAAAGTCCTTAAGTGATGTGGTTTCTGTTATTTGGTACAGTTCTTTGTTTGTGATTCTGTAGCGCCAGTCCCAGAGGTTTGAAGAAGGGCTGCTATTGAAAGTCCTCATGTGATGTGGTTTCTGTTATTTGGTACAGTTCTTTGTTTGTGATTCTGTAGCGCCAGTCCCCGAGGTTTGAAGAAGGGCTGCTATTGAAAGTCCTCAAGTGATGTGGTTTCTGTTATTTGGTACAGTTCTTTGTTTGTGATTCTGTAGCGCCAGTCCCCAAGGTTTGAAGAAGGCCTGCTGTTGAAAGTCCTTAAGTGTTGTGGTTTCTGTTATTTGGTACAGTTCTTTGTTTGTGATTCTGTAACGCCAGTTCACGAAGTTCGAAGAAGGGCTGCTGTTGAAAGTTCGCAAGTGATGTGGTTTCAGTTATTTGTTATGTAGCATATTTCTACTGGGCTCAGATAAGGCAATGGACATTTATATATAAAAATATATATAAATATCTTTATTGTTCGAGTTGCAGTGAATGGGTAGAGTCAGGGAGAATCACAGAGGTTAGGATTGCGAACAAATGAATTGAAGGTGACATATCTTCAGTGAACCGTTAGCCGGCCTCTTTGTCCAGATCAAGAATCGAACCGGTTAAATAACATTTGGACACCTACGCCACTTCACATGTCTACACCTTCTGGTATGTCACCTACGCAACATTGTGTGGCTATACCTCTCTCGGCATGTGCAGACATGAATGCATTTCCTTCTGCTCAGGACACCTATGCACCCTGTTTATTCAGGGCTCAGGACACCGGTACATCCTGTTTATTTTAGTCACTGAACGCATTTCTGTTTATTCTATCACCAGTTCCGATTTCCGGTCACACACTGATGCAGCAGTAGTAAGGCCCAAGGGTTTTTCCTCAACTGATATCCAAAAGGTACGGTTCTTTGTTTGTGATGCTGTAGCGCCAGTTTCGAAGGTTTGAAGAAGGCCTGCTGTTGAAAGTCCTCAAGTGATGTGGTTTCTGTTATTTGGCACAGTTCTTTGTTTGTGATTCTGTAGCGCCAGACCCCGAGGTTTGAAGTTGGGCTGCTGTTGAAAGTCCTCAAGTGATGTGGTTTCTGTTATTTGGTTCAGTTCTTTGTTTGTGATTCTGTAGCGCCAGTCCCCGAGGTTTGAAGAAGGCCTGCTGTTGAAAGTCCTTAAGTGATGTGGTTTCTGTTATTTGGTACAGATCTTAGTTTGTGATTCTGTAGCGCCAGTCCCCGAGGTTTGAAGAAGGGCTGCTATTGAAAGTCCTCATGTGATGTGGTTTCTGTTATTTGGTACAGTTCTTTGTTTGTGATTCTGTAGCGCCAGTCCCCGAGGTTTGAAGAAGGGCTGCAATTGAAAGTCCTCATGTGATGTGGTTTCTGTTATTTGGTACAGTTCTTTGTTTGTGATTCTGTAGCGCCAGTCCCAGAGGTTTGAAGAAGGGCTGCTATTGAAAGTCCTTAAGTGTTGTGGTTTCTGTTATTTGGTACAGTTCTTTGTTTGTGATTCTGTAGCGCCAGTCCCCGAGGTTTGAAGAAGGCCTGCTGTTGAAAGTCCTTAAGTGATGTGGTTTCTGTTATTTGGTACAGATCTTAGTTTGTGATTCTGTAGCGCCAGTCCCCGAGGTTTGAAGAAGGGCTGCTATTGAAAGTCCTCATGTGATGTGGTTTCTGTTATTTGGTACAGTTCTTTGTTTGTGATTCTGTAGCGCCAGTCCCCGAGGTTTGAAGAAGGGCTGCAATTGAAAGTCCTCATGTGATGTGGTTTCTGTTATTTGGTACAGTTCTTTGTTTGTGATTCTGTAGCGCCAGTCCCAGAGGTTTGAAGAAGGGCTGCAATTGAAAGTCCTCATGTGATGTGGTTTCTGTTATTTGGTACAGTTCTTTGTTTGTGATTCTGTAGCGCCAGTCCCAGAGGTTTGAAGAAGGGCTGCTATTGAAAGTCCTTAAGTGTTGTGGTTTCTGTTATTTGGTACAGTTCTTTGTTTGTGATTCTGTAGCGCCAGTCCCCGAGGTTTGAAGAAGGCCTGCTGTTGAAAGTCCTTAAGTGATGTGGTTTCTGTTATTTGGTACAGTTCTTTGTTTGTGATTCTGTAGCGCCAGTCCCCGAGGTTTGAAGAAGGGCTGCTATTGAAAGTCCTCAAGTGATGTGGTTTCATTTATTTGGTACAGTTCTTTGTTTGTGATTCTGTAGCGCCAGTCCCCGTGGTTTGAAGAAGGGCTGCTGTTGAAAGTCCTCAAGTGATGTGGTTTCTGTTATTTGGTACAGTTCTTTGTTTGTGATTCTGTAGCGCCAGTCCCCAAGGTTTGAAGAAGGCCTGCTGTTGAAAGTCCTTAAGTGTTGTGGTTTCTGTTATTTGGTACAGTTCTTTGTTTGTGATTCTGTAGCGCCAGTCCCAGAGGTTTGAAGAAGGGCCACTATTGAAAGTCCTCATGTGATGTGGTTTCTGTTATTTGGTACAGTTCTTTGTTTGTGATTCTGTAGCGCCAGTCCCCGAGTTTTGAAGAACGGCTGCTATTGAAAGTCCTCATGTGATGTGGTTTCTGTTATTTGGTACAGTTCTTTGTTTGTGATTCTGTAGCGCCAGTCCCCGAGGTTTGAAGAAGGGCTGCTATTGAAAGTCCTCAAGTGATGTGGTTTCTGTTATTTGGTACAGTTCTTTGTTTGTGATTCTGTAGCGCCAGTCCCCGAGGTTTGAAGAAGTCTGCTGTTGAAAGTCCTTAAGTGATGTGGTTTCTGCTATTTGTTAGAGTTATTTGATTGTAATTCTGTAGTGCCACTTACAGGATGGTCTTCGAAAAGACTCATAGGTTTCACTCACTCAAAACCGTTGATCTGAGAAAGCTGTTGCATAGAGCTGACAGTTTAGATATTTCTGAACAGGTTAGATGCCTGATGAAATGTGAAAGTCTTGATCTGACAAGGCTATTTTAGAATATGACTCGAGTTTTCAGGCTAATGTTTTGGGTATGTAGCAATTTGTGGGTTTGGGTGAAGCGACTCCCAACAGGATGTCTCCTGATCCCTAAAATCTTAACCTTTTCATGGCTATGGTTAACTGTTATCTTCTACTCCTATACTCATATTTTAGCCACTAATGCATTTCCAGTTTATGCTATCACCAGTTCTGATTTCTGCTCACACATTGATGCAGCAGAGGTAAGTCCAAAGGGATTTTCCTCAACTGATATCCAAAAGGTACAGATCTTTGGTTGTGATACAGTAGTGCCAGTCCCCAAGGTTTGAAGAAGGTCTGCTGTTGAAAGTTCTCAAGTGATATGGTTTTTGTTATTTGCTACAGTTCTTTGTGTTTCTGTAGTGCCACTTCCTGAGATTTGAAGCAGGATGGTCTTCAAAAAGGCCCCCAGGCTTCACTCACTCAAATCCATTTTTAACAATTGATTAGAAAAGGTGGTTGTATTGAGCTGACAGTTTAGATATTTCTGAACATGCTTGATGCCATGCCTGACATCCACATGAATGTCAAGATCTGAGAAAGTTATTTAAGAACATGACTGGAGTTTTCAGCTTGATATTTTGGTTTTGTAGCAATTTGTTGTGTTGTACGAGACTATCTCTGACACAACCTATTCTTTAGGTTCAGTTCTATGTTCTTGCTTTTTATCACAACTTTCTCAGTTGAATACCCTCTGACCATAAAAGTCATTAGCCAAAATTAATATAATAAAGCACTGTATATACTTGTCTAATGCACTATTTCAGGTATTGTTCACCTCCACCCAAATTTTCACTTATAAAAAAATGATTTTATCATGTATCTGGTGTATCATGTGAGTTCCTTTTTTGAGAGACCAAAATAACAATAGACTAAACTCTTTTTTTCTATCTCTTTAGCCTGTCTTCTAGTAAATGGATATATAGTTTGGTCAATGGGGCAGCCAGAGCCAGCAGTACATACACTAATTTTATATCTCATGTATGATGCAACCCTCTTAAAATTAGCTTCAAAATTAGATCTTCAAAAGTTGCATGATATACAACTATATACGGTATATATACTTACATCACTTAAATTCTCTGCTGCATATTTTTATCATAACTTTTTCTTTAGATTTTATCATGGTTTTATTTATTCGTTTTATCAAAATTTGATTTAATACCAAAATTCCAATGAAAATAAAATGTAGCATGATCCAAGACATCGTTTTTTTTTAGGCATTTTCAAGTGCACTATACGTCTATTATTTGCTAAATTAATGGTATACATTTTTTAGTCCTCATCTGGTAACTTTCCAACACCGCCAATCATGTGTGTGTGTGTGTGTGTGTGTGTGTGTGCGTGTGAGAGAGAGACAGTGTGTGTGTGTGTGAATGTGAGTGTGTATCCGTGTTTGTGTGTGAGTGAGTGTGTGTACGTGCACACACTAATGAAGAAAATTTCTCTGGTTTTCCATTTTCTGATTTTTATTCCTGACCAAAAATATTAAACGCCATTATTCTCAGATTCTTTAGAATTTCTTCTTTTTCACCTTTGCCTGTATTCTATTCTTTTCATCAAGGACATTTATAAGTGCCTATACTGAATTTTCACACACACACACACATATATATACATATATATATATATATATATATATATATAAAGTGTACTTGAATGTTCAGGTGTGTGCAATTTAGCCTTTTGTTAAGGCAATTCAGTCATATTCCTTTCATTGGTTCTCTATCCAAAATACCATTTTCTCAAAAGGCATTCTAAAATTCTTCAGTAAAATCATAATCCCTTCCAAGTTAGAACAATTTTCAGAATAATTCTTAGGAAAAATACTGAAGGGAAAAAAAAATTAACCTGATAAAGTTTATGAATGAAAAGATTAAAAAAAGATATAAAACTTTTTTTTAAATGATATATTCATTGATGATCACAACTCTCCACAAATTATATTTCTGGATTATCCGTGAATTTCTCTGATTTATAGGGGAGTGGTTTCCTGTTGTCTTTTCAAGAGTTTTGAATTTTTAAATATTTTGTATAACATTTAGCTCATTTCAAATTTTAATCTCCACTCTGATGCTAGGAAAGTTGGCTCATGTTTCCAACATCTAGCTGAATCTAAATATTTATCTACCCTCAGATGATGAGTTTTCATCCAATCAAAAATCTTTTCCAACACTTAGCTCAATCCAAATCTTTATCTACCCTCAAATGATGATTTTTCATCCAATCAAAAATCTTTTTTACTTAAATTGCAAGAGTAATGTTTGATAGTTAACATTTGTATAATTGCAGTTGACATAAAATATGTCAACCTTTCATTTGAAATTTGAATTGCCATACACCTATACATTATTTGTGGCTTACTTTATAAAAGCCACTTAAGGCTCACAAACAAAATATATTAATGTATTCTTTTAATTTATAAAGAAAACCATTACTAATTAACATAAATTCAAAAGGCATTTTCAAAGAAGGTTAAAACACAAAATATTTAGTTTTTAAAATACTTTTAAAGTGTTTAAAATAAATAAAGATGATTAAAATTGCAAGATATCTATTAAAATATAGAATTAAATTTTCTAAAATAATTAAAGCATTTACAATTACAAATTTAAAACATTTAAAAATAATTAAAACTAAAACAACACAAACTAAAATAACTAAACATTAATAAAATTGCAAAACTGAAGTTTTCAAAATGGTTAAAAATTGTTAAATTTGTAAAATTAAGATATTTAAAAATGATTAATATTTCAAAATTAAAACTTTTAAAATAATTGAAAATAATTAAAATTGTGAAATTAAGGTTTTAAAATTAATTAGAAATAATTAAAATTGAAAAATCAATGTTTTTAAAACAATTAAAAATAATCAATATTGTAGAATTAGTTTTTAAAATAATTATAATTGCAAAAGTTTTTGAAACAGTTAAAATAGTTAAAATTAGAACATAAAATATTTAAAATTATTAAAATTATAAACTTAAAGTTTTTTGAACAATTAGATATTGTTAAAATTACATAATTAAAATATTTAAACATAATTAAAATTGTAAAATGAATGATTTCAAACAATTAAAATAAATAAAAATGAAAATAAATAAATAAAAATGAAAATAAATAAATAAAAATTAAAATTAAAAAACCTAAAAATTAAAAAATTAAATCAATTCAAATTATATAAAATAATTTGAAATTACAAAATTAAAATATTTAAGCAATTAATATTGTAATATGAATGTTTTTTAAACAATAAAAAATAGTTAAAATTGAAAACTTATAATGCTTAAAAAGAATTAAAATTCAAAAATTAAAGTAATTAAAATTATACTAAATCAATTAAAATTACAAATGTGAAAAAATGAAAATAAATAAATAAAAATGAAAATAAAGAAATAAATAAAATAAATATAAATAAAAATGAAAATAAATAAATAAAAAAATTAAAAAAAATTAAAATCAAAAAATCTTAAAATTAAATTAATTCAAATTATATAAAATAATTTGAAATCCCAAAAGAGAAATAATCTGAAATATTGGGAAACAATTAAAAAAATTAACAAAACACATGTTGCCCACTCATCATAGTTTAACGGCAAATTATTTTCTGAAATCACAAAGGCAAATGACTAATGTGGTTCACTTCTGCCTGTCACATTAAACATGCAAGTAATTTGATCCAAGAAGCAACATTAATAGTTCCCTTGAGAGAGAGGCTCAAAGTAAAATGATAAGTTGGCCCATTTGATCCTGCATTTGACTCAGTTGGGTGTGCAATGATCTAGCATATCGGATGTCAACCATAATCACTTGAAATTTGGGATTTGAATAATAATGATCAAAATGGATCCGATGATTGAGCATCTGATGTTTGGAAGAATTTTGCTTGGAGATTAATCATTGTATAATTGAGTCATTTGGGAACTGTTGAATTGGCAAATTCCTGGCAGGTGTGAAAAAAAAAAACCCCAAAGAAATAGCTTAATGGTTGGGTGTTGAATTAGAGATCTTTAATAAAATAAAGGATAGGAGTTTTTATTAAATTTTTCTGTTATTTTAAAGATGAGAAAAAAATAAAATAAAAATAAAATAAAAAATGAAAATAAATGATTTAAAAAATAAAATAAATTAAAAATAATTTTAACCATTTAAGAATAATTTTTTAGGTTGAGTCATAAATAATTTCCGTTTTTATTAAATTTTTCTGTTATTTGAAAGATGAGAAAAAGTACTAAAACAATTTTTTTAAATAAAAATAAAAAAAATAAAAATTAAATATTTAAAATATAAAATAAATTAAAAATATTTTAAACCATTTAAGCATAATTTTTTAGGCTGAGGGATACATAAATTCCGTATTTGCTCATTAATTTTATTCTTAAAAAATAAAATACAATTACGTTTCATTCAATTATATGTCTTATTAATTTAATCTCTAATAAATGAAAGTGAGTAAATGATAATTTTTAAAATTTGTTTTTATAATGTAATTAATATCTCCACTGCCTTAACCAGGTATTGAACTCATGGACACATGGCACAGTGGATAAAGGCATTGATTAGATCCAATGACAACACCCAAAGAGTGTAAGTTCAATACTTGGGTTAAGGTGGTGGAGAACTCGGAGAGGGGAATTAACAGGAGATAACTGATAACTGACATCCATTAAACATGGCGAGTGGAACTAGAACAGTCTACTCCAGTGAGCGAAATAAAGGGTTCAGTTCAACATTCCAACCACCTGAAGAAGGCCGGAGCGTACAACGGCCGAAACGTTGTAATAAATATGGTGACAAAGATGAGGACAATAGTTCAAATAATATAAATAGTGTATTATTATTTATGTATTAAATACTACAGAGGTGGCATGGTGGGTTAATGGATAGCGGCTTGGATTGAGGAATCAAAGAGCTGAGTTCCAATTCTTATGTGCTAATACCCTTAGGAAAGGTATGAATCCTCTTCTTTTCCCACTAGCTATTGGTAAATAGCAGGACAGACCAGGTTCTATAGCCTTGGATGGCAACTGGTCTACTGCAGAAAGTAATGGCAACCTATTTCAGTAAAAAATATGCTCTGTCAGTCATGTATCAAAAGATATATGATCGCCTAAACGTTTATCATGCATGGCACATAACTGACTGAGAGGGGGGGGGCACTAGAATTAATACTCTTCTGTTGTACTTATTGTTTAATATATGATATATCTGTAACATGTGTTTCATTGTTTCTTTAACCATTTACTTTGGTCACAACATATATATAATTTCAAAACATATAATAGAGAACTGAAAGGAAGAAATATAAAGTATTTGAATGAAAGCTTTTTCTGTAATTTAATCAAGAAATACCAAAGTGGGTCATAACTCAAAATCGATTGGGAACCACTGTTTTAGATCAAAGTTGTGTGTTGAGTTTATTTCTATGCATGACTTATGCATTTGATAATTCATTTACTCATGTTTGTTTATTAGATTATGTCACTTAGCATCTTCCATAATTTACCTAAACTTTTTAGTTAGCCTGATGAATATTTAGGAACGTTCTTGAAATAAAGAATTTTTAAAAATTAAAAACATTTTTACTTTTTTTTATAAATTCTTGCTGCAAAATAAAATACTTACAAACACCTTGGCAATAAATACAGTGTATTTAGATATATTGTATTTATTTTCAATTTTTCTAGTTGGATTGTTCACCTATATTGCATATGATCCGATATTGTACACAATTAGGTTACAATGAAATTGTCATATTCTATATGAATACTCCCTTATGAGATGAAGTAAAGTGGTGGAGGATGTATCATAGATTCAAAGGTGGGAGGCACATGACCCTTGCACTGGGCTTTCTCACAGTATATATTGGCGGGCAGTAATCTACCTAACAAGATTATGTAAATGGATCACAGAACAGAGTGCAGGATGGATAGCAAAAAAGACAAAAGTTTTTAAGAACTACAAAGTATATGCCACATAGAAAAATAAGAACTGAACATGAGACATAAAATGTGTTAAATAGTAGGGTAGATTAGCTCCCTAGCCTTACTGAAGGAAACCTCTGTATTCCAAACCATCGGGAAAGCAATGGAAAACCACACTATTATCTTTCCAAAGAAAGCATTGTAATAATAATTATATTATAATGAGAATAAAGAAAGGAAGCTCTGGAGAGTCACGATTGCCTATGTCTTGAATGTAGAAAGACTAGAAATATTTCACCACCACAGGGCAGACCCCAAACTTTCACCTATCAAGATAGATGGGTATTCAAGGAGACTCTTTGCCCTGAACGTCTATTAGGACCCAAGCTCTACCCAGACCTCAAGGGGAACTCACAATCTATTGCTAATGATGCTGGGAAAACGGACAGTTCTTTGAACCACAGTAGTAAGTATCTGACTCCCCCCCTGCTATATTCTATCTTTACAAGAGTCAGATCAGAGAAAAATTAGATTATTGCTGTCATATCTAAGCTGGAGTTGTCTAGCCTCTCTTGAAGCATCTCCACGTTCTTGTAGGTGATGTATTATTTACCGCCATTACAGCCTCCTTCCCACAGATGAAACATTGAGAGCATCTCATTACACTGTTTCTATTTCCATGGCAAGTGATCTGATGAGCTACATTTCTTGGTCCCACCAGAGCTTCCATGAGTAAGTAGTAAGTTCCACTCGGTCAGCATCTTCTTAAGAACTGCTGCTTTGGGGCAGGATGCTTTCCCAATCACGACAATCTTGATCTCTTCTTGTCTATAATTAACTGTCTTCTTTCCTGCATTTAATAGCAGTAGATAGGTTTGCCTATCGCCCGGTTCACACTCCTCCACAGTCTTTTCAACAGGAGGAGAGGTTTATCTATTGTTTTCTGTTTAGAATTGGGTTTCTGGTTCATTATAAAGTCTTCTCATTCACTTTCACTCCCAGTAACCCCTTGCATCTTAGTGGTATTATCACCTTGCTTGGGGTGAATTGACGAAAATAAAACATAATAAACTCATTAACTTAACTTCTTGCATTTTCTTACACTCATACAAAATCACACAGTAACCCTCTATCTTGAGTGGCTCTTGGGTCTTATATTGGGTGGACATTAGTATATATATATATATATCTACTATCTATATTTCTCATGTTGTCTGTCTGTGTGTCTGTCGTGGACGTTGTTACCTCGCCCAGGCCGCATTTCTCACCCGATTTCGATGCTGTTTTCAACACAAGTTTGCAAATGGCTGCCGTAAGGACATGACGGAGCCCGATTTTTGAGTTCGGAATCAGGTTCCGAAAAAATCGATAATCGAAAAAATTCTGCTTACAGAAGGAATGATCTCATTTCAACCAAATATGACACTCTCTTAGAGTCTACCATTAGAAGTGTTGTCCAGAGGTTTCATGACCACGGACCCCTAAACAGCGCGGAAAATCGATAAAACCCAAAAACCGATACGCCCAGATTGCGTCTGAACCGCATGTCGGTTTTTAGCGAAAACCGAGCGGATTTATGAAGAGGCCATTGGGAGTCATCAGGTGAAGTTTAAACTCTGAGCACCCCCCCCCCCAAACAGAGTGCAAATCGACAATCGGTCAACCCTTAAAAATGTTTTTTTCCGGTTTTTTAAAGCTGATCGTATTGTGTTTATTTTGTTTAGTTTTTTTTTCGTAACAGATTCAATGTTTACTATAGAGCTTAGATAAAGTTGGCAGTGTGATATAGGCAAGAAGTAAGGCATGTAACCACATCAGCACGGCAAAGGGCACTCCTCTAAAGGCAAGGAAGGGCAAAAATATTTTAAGTCAAGTGATAGCGATTGCTGTATTAGTCGTACTATTTTTTAATCAAGCACGGGCAACGCCGGGCCATGCTGCTAGTATATATATAAAAGACTACTGTGAATTCAAAGCTGAGGAAAAGGCAACAGGAAACCTCAGCATTATATTTCCCAAGTAAGCATGTTAATTTACAGATAATATAGAAAAGAAAGCTGTGGCCACCATGATTAAAAAAGTCTTAATTTTCTCTTTATTTGACTAACCCTTTTTTTTTCCCCTTTCAGTCTTACGTGCAGTGCACCTTGGGTATTTACAGTATTGGTTTGATTCTCATCACCTTTGGCCTCGTGAATGCCATCAGTTCCGTTGTTATTGGCTACATTGCAAAACACATCAAAAGATTTGCATTTATCACAGCGGCAGCCACGTTCAACGCAGGAATTTTGATGGTCTTAAGTCTTTGGAAACCTCAGCCGTTGGATATACCAAATTTCTACGTGGTCGCTGCATGTCTTGGACTGTGTGATGCCATTTGGCAAACACAGACATTCAGTAAGTAAAAACCTTTTCTACATTTTCACGTATTAAATATATGGAGGCGCAAAAAAGACTTGTCACTGGCATGTTACAATATTTGATAGAAAAGAGAGTGGCCGTGTTGGCACATGGGCGAACCACTTTTTAATAACAATCACTCGGGTATTAGTATCTCTGTTACACTCATTTTAAACCTCGACATTGACCGGCATAGTATAATATGTTGTCCTTATTTTATATATATATATTTATCTTTTAATTATTTTGCTTGTTCCTTCTTTTATTAGTTCGCACGACCGGTACGTCCTGCCAATATCTCATAAATAATAAACTATACTGTTTTGATCACGTGGAACAACAAGACATAGCAGAGACGCTACTTGGTTTCAGTGAAAAGAAAGAAAGAAGTGTTTGACGTCTCCTGGTAATACTTCATGAATAAGGAATTATTTCGTTTTGATAGCGTGAAACGACAAAAGCCATCATAGACGCTATTTGGTTTCAGTGAGAAAATGAAAGAAAGAAGGGAAGATAAAAGTGTTTAATGTCTGTTTCAGTGAAATGGAAAAAAATTGTCAGTTTTAAATCTTTTCATTTGTACCCACTTACTTCTTAAAATAATTCATATTATGACTGTTATTGCAATATTTTTCTGTAGTTGTTAAGCTCAACTGGCTGTGTTGGCTTTCTCGATTTCTCTGTCTAGTTTACCGTTTTCAGTAAATATGCTGCCCAGATGTTTGAATCCGCTGGTTTGCTTTATCCGGGTCCCACTGATGTTAATGTCCAGTTTTAACAACAACAGAAAGCCAACACAGTCAGTTACCAGCTTACTCCTCTTCTAAAACATCCTAGCATTTCCATGAGCACCAAGGCAAATCTTATCAACGCCATTTTCCTACCAACGCTGACATACCAGTGCCAGACATGGCCCCTAAAAAAAACCCTTGAGAGAAAACTGATCACTTGTGAGATGAAATGCCTGAGGACAGCAGTGAACAAGACCAGGCGAGACAAGATCAGGAATGAGGCAATAAGAGATATGGTAGGAGCAATACCAATCATACAACACATCGAACGACAGAGGATCAAGTTGTTCGGACACCTCTTGCCTATTAACCAACCAGCCCTACGAGCATACACCCCCTGGCTGGAGAGCGAGAGGCAGACGAAAAAGACGCAGGAGCGACTCAGTTGCAGGCACGCTCAGAGCCCACGAGATATCTCTCCTCCAGGCCACTCGCCTTGCTGCTGACAGAGGACTATGTCTCCCCACGACGCCTAACAGCACAAAGCGAAAGGAAAAACTAAACTCTTAAGCATAAATATTTAACGAGGCGATGGGGGATTTTCTACAGATATTTTATTGTCTCTACCGTGAGCATATTCGATCACTAACTGAAGAATTAAGATTCATCAGAAACTGGGGCAAATTTACATATTTCTCAATAAAAAAAAGACTAAAACTGGGGCAAAAATAAGTTAAAAATTTTAAATAGTAAAACCGTGAAATTTATACGTGTTAAAGTATATATATATATATATATATATATATATATATATATATATATATATATAAATGACAATAGGAAAACTGTAATAGTTGCCGACGTGTTTCGTCCAATGTGGTCTTTCTCAAGGCAAAAAACGAAATGAATTTATTTAAACAAAGTAACTAATAATAACAAAAACAAAATGTCCTAAGCAACTGGAAGAATTTAGAGAATGCTTTTTTCATACTTTTTTTACTGAAAATTACGTCAATTATTGTCACGTGTGGAAATATTGTCATTATTGCTGTGTTAACGGATTCAACCATTTTCTTTTGATTTCACGATATTGTTGTATACGTTTGTTTGGAAGAGTAGTACAGTGTAACCCGGATATAAGAGAAACCCGAATATAAGAGAGATTTTCTCTGGTCCCAAATTAGAGCCTATACTTACCTAAACAAAATAGACCAAACTCGGATATAAGAGAAACCCGGATATTAGAGACTTCTCCGGTCCCGACAACTCTCTTATATCCGGGTTGCACTGTAATTCTGTTAAGAAATAGGGAAAAAGCCTGGGCGTAAATTAATATTTGGATAATATTCAATGGCAGCACTCTCGAGGATTTTCCTTCTGAGTGAGTTATTTTCTTTTTTATGAGTGTAGGATTTTTAAAATCAAAATTATGGTTGAATTTATTTCTATGTATGACTAGTGTATTAGCTAAGTTGTTTTTTGTGAGGTCTCTTTTGTGGTCATAAATGCGTTTTTTTTTTTTAATTTCTACTTGTTTCTCCAATATATTGGGAGGAACAGTTTTGGCAATTTTTTTTTATAAATGCCTGCTTCAGAAATATTATTGCTATTAATGTTTGAAGATCTTAGTATATCCATAATGGTTTTTTGGAAGTGTTTGTAACTATTCTAAGATTATTTAGATGGGATAGGTTATTCTGGATAGTGGACGTGACAGAGTTTGGTCGGTAGTATTATGCATCTGTTTTCATGTGATTTACTATTGTGGATTATGTTATTAGTTTTGTTTCGGTTGTATATTTTGTATGCCTTTCTTCTTGCGTTGTGGATGAAATGATATGGGTATTGTAGGTTTTTGAATGTGTTTTCTATGTATGTTTCTTCTTTAAGTAAATATTGGGGACTGCATATATATTAACGCTCTTAGATAGAAACCTACAATAATTCCAGATTTAATTTTAGAAGAGTGGTTTGAGTAGATACTGATCAGATCATTTTTGTTTGTAGCCTTTCTGTAAACATCAAAAGTTGTGTTCGTTATTATTTCCGTGTAACAAAATGTCCAGGAACGGAAGAGTGTAGTTGGTTTCAGTTTCAAAAGTGAAGTTTATTGTAGGTTCAACGTTGTTAAGTTTGGAGAGAAGATCCGTTAAATTGGTGTTTTTTGGATATATTGATAATGAGTTGTCTATGTATCTGAAATATGAAGAGTTTGTAGGGAGAATATTTTAACGGATCTTCTCTCCACCTTAATGCCTAGCCAAAAGAAAAAAACGCCTAACACCGTAATGCCTAGCAAAAAGAAAAAAAAGCCTAATACCGTAATGCCTAACCCCCAAAACAGTGACTTATTACCTAGAGCTGTTACTTCCATTTCCAACCTCACCAGGAGCTAAACCATTGTGGGAAGATCTACCGCTACATATAGCAGATCGATTTTCATACAATAACTTAGGTAAATGGATTGGCAAAATTTATTACCCATGAAGCTGTTACTCCCATTACCAACCTCGACTGTGTCCAATGTACGCTTATTAATCAATAATTATATAAAAATATTTTCTCTTCTCTCCTGTTTGATCTCATCGTCTGTTAGTGATTATTGAGAGAAGTCGAGCCGGACTTTTGTGATTTTATTGTTTTTGAACAGCTCCCAACTTGCAGTGTCAAATTAATTACAGCTCTGCCAAATAGACAGGAATGATGAATTTCTTACTTTTCAGACCAACCCTGCCTCGCCCGACCCTGTTCTGCCCCTAATTCGTTTCATTGCCAAGTGTTTGTTTTTGCTAACACTTGGCAGGGTCACCGAAAATGTGGCTGAGGAAGTGGTTCGATTTTAATAGAGACACATCCTGTGTCAATGTTTTTGCTTTTTAGACATCACAAATATTGCTGAAACACACACACACACACACACACACACACACACACACACACACACACACACACACACATATATATATATATATATATATATATATATATATATATATATATTTGGTTGGATAGATGTGAGTTTGTGACCCTGGGTTTCACGCTTATGTAGATTGCGTGTATTGGTGTTATTGTGGAAGTGGTGGGGGAACTTCGTCGTTTTGTCATTCATCGTACTAACGCGAACATCGATGTATGCAGACACATATACATACTTGGTCGTCCGTCTGGTCTCATACATATATAAACATATGTGGGCAGTTTCGGATATAACACATGTATGTATAAGGGTGGTGTTATGTCTATACATACGCATTTGTATGTTGAAATGTTGAAATTTAAAGATTGGAAGTGTGGCGGAAATGTCTCGTTAATGTCTCGTGAATGTATACAAGTCATATTATGTATTTTTCCGCTGAATAATATTTCCTCGCATGTATGTACATACGTGTGGTGGGGTTTGTGTAAAATTATGATAGGTAAAAATTATTATTATTTATATTTGTTTTTAAATTTTTGAAAAAAATGGGGGTTTATTTGTTATATTTAAAGCTGGTTATTTGTTTGTTTTTGGTGACTGTGTATATGTAGCAGGTAGAAATTTGTAATCCTTATTGGTTAATTTATATGGTGATGTTTAATATTCAATGTGCTGGGTGAGAGGGTAGTTCAATTTAATAACGGGTCTATATGATATGATGTGATACCAATACACGCAATCTACATAAACCCCAATTTTTTAAAACATTAATCAGTTTGTCTGACGATCGCTAAAGCGTGAAACCCAGGGTCACAAACTCACATCTATCCAACCAAATATGTTAGCTCTATCACTGATATTGAGCGATTTCTAATAAGTACCGCGGATATAATATATAAATAATTATACATATATACATTTATTTATATTTGTATATTTAGGCAGCAATCCTTACTTTATGCATGTTTCATTAAAAACGACAGACAAGGTACTACGGTTGAGCTTTTTATTTAATTTTTCTTGTGTTCTGACAAGAGCTTTCTTTTCTGGACAAAGGGTGTGTAAGAACTGTCCAAATATTCTATTTTTCCGAGCGCTTTCGGCTATACCTTTAGCCATTATCAAGGATGATTCGATTATCAGCTTAGTAGAGTGTGTGGTAGTGATGTTTTTAGTTTCCGAATACGGTTAGCACATTGTGGCTTTGTTCATAGTTAATATTGTTAAGAGTTGGCTTTTTCTTTTTTATTATTAGAGCTTCCATTATTTTTAGTCTTTTTTGCAAGTGGATGCAGTTAATATATTTGTGTTTTCTACTAGTATGTTCCTAATGGTGTCGGGTAAATCTGAGTGTGTGTTTAAATGTGTTCTGATGGAGTTGTGATCAGATAGGTGTAATGTAAGGCGTCTGGATAAACATGTGGTTGTGTAGCCGATGTAATTATTTATGAGTCCGGTTTGGTGAGGAACGCATTTATATTTATATACACTTTTCATATATATATATATATATATATATATATATATATATATATATATATATATAGTGCAACCTTGGTTCTTGAACGTCTCACATGTCGAACAAATCGGTTTTGGAATGGAAAATTCAAGATGTAAATACCTCGGTTATCGAACAAAATTTCGGTTCTCCTACAACATTGCCGAACCGAGCCGAGTTAACCCGAACGGAATAATTTCTGAGTCGACTGCCATGTTGTATACATTCATGTCTTGTGGCGTGCTATTTTTTCCAATTTTATTGTACTGTAACTTTTTTCTCTACATTGATTCCTATTAGAAAAATAGTTTCGGTTTACGAAAAGGACACATAGCACAGTGGATAAAGGCGTTGGTTAGATCCAGTGATAGGACCCAAAGAGTGTGAGTTCAATACATGGTTAAGGCAGTGGAGAACTTGGAGGGGGGAATTAATAGGTAACTGACATCCATTAAACATGGCAAGTGGAACTAGAACAGTTTACTCCAGTGATCGAAATAAAGGGTTCAGTTCGACATTCCAACCACCTGAAGACGGCTGGAGCGTACAACGGTCGAAACGGTGTAATAAATATGGCGACAAAGATGAGGACAATAGTCCGAATAATGTGAATGGTGTACATAATACCTCATCTAAGAAATATAGACAGATATTGTTCTATGTATATTTGCGCAATATCTGTCTATATCTCTGAGATGAGGTATTATGATTATATACATTATTTACATTATTCGGACTGTTATCCTCATCTTCATTGGCATACTCATAACGTTTCGGGCGTTGTACAGTACGGCCTTCTTCAGGTGATTGTAATTTCGAACCGAACCTTTTATTTTGTCCACCGGGGTAGATTTTTCTAGTTCCACATGCTATGCCTCTTCCAGATGTCTCAGTTATTTCCCTTTAACTCAACTCTCCAAGTTTTAACTCACCACTGCTGTGACCTGGTATTGAACTCACAAATCTTTGGGTCTAGTCACTGGATATAACCAACATGTTACTGGGACATTAGATTTATAAATCCCAGAAATCCATATGTAGATCTCCTCAAGGATACATGACCCAGTAGATAAAAGCGTTGTTTAGATCGAGTGACTGGATCCAAAGAGTTGTAAGTTCAGTACCAGGCTACAGCAGTTGGGAACCAAAAAACTTGGAGAGTTGAGTTAAAGCGAACTAGAACAATTTACGCTGGTAGACGAAATAAGGAACAATCTACCCCGGTGGACGAAATAAAGGTTTGATTCGAAATTCCAGTCACCTGAAGAAATCTGGGGCGTACAACGGCCAAAACGCTGTAAGGCAATGAAGATGAGAATAACAGTCCGAATAATGGAAATAAGCATATATATATATATATATATATATATATTTAATTCCGGCGTTCCCACGTTTGAAGGAACCAATTTAAAGCTACTCATGGTGACGTCCTATAAACGTTCAAACTGAAATGTTTATGCGCTTTTGTCTGGCTTTATATACATGCTTTAAGTAAAAGTAGAATGTCCACTTATATATATATATATATATATATATATATATATATATATATATATATATATATATATATATATACTTGTGTAACAACAAATTGTCCAAATCGTGTAACAACAAAATTGTCCAGTTGCTAGATTAAGCTTTGAACCGTTGTATCTTACAAATGATTAAAGATATCTTACTGGAAGTCTCCGAGGTTTTTATAATACTATTGCACTCTACTTTGAGCAATAAGAATGTATAATTATTCTCCAAGCTTAACAGAAGAATCGTGATGAAATCGATCATAAGCGAAAATCACATCTTCATCATTAATCAATCACAGCTAAGGATTGGTACCTCATGAAAGATTGCAACAAAGTTCATATATATATATATATATATATATATATATATATATATATATATATATATATATTCCGGATTATTTTTCAACTTATTTAAGATGATCTTTGCCCTTCTAAGTTTCTGTCCTGGATTAACAAGATACCTCACAGATTTCATGTACGAGTTCATTTTCAAGTCTTTTTTCACTGCTCTTTGGACTGTCATTGCTGAAACACCTCTCTCACGTGCCGAACGTGTTATAGATTGAGTTGGATCTTTTCTAATTGATCTCTTTACCTCTAAGTTGAAATGATGATTCCTGTTCCTGTTGTGATCACCTGATCCAGATTTCCCTACTGTTCCCTATTTTCTAAACTTATTGTCCGTTCTCCTGATGGTTATTGAATGAAATTTTGAAGATGGAAGCCAGAGTATGAATGTTGGTACCATTACTGAAGGCTTGAATGATCTTTTTCCTCTCACCATTGCTCATTTGGGAAGACTGTGGGATGACACTACGATTTTAACCTGCTCTCTTTTTAGTTAATAACTCAAAGGGTTTTTCAGTGATTCTTACGACAACGGTGTCAAAATGGCTAAACGTCTTCTCGCAAAACCTGGAAAAAGAATCTCAGTTTAGTGTTGTTTTTTATATTAAACATTTTGTAGGATGGACAATTATGCTGTTACACGATTTGGTCAATTTTTGTTACACCTTATATATATATATATATATATATATATATATATATATATGTGTGTGTGTGTGTGTGTGTGTGTGTGTGTGTGTGTGTGTGTGTGTGATTCGCAGACAGTGCTGTTTCGCTGTATCATAGCTCTTCAGTGCGAGTAGACACCCGAACGCCTCAGGCCAGGACCAAAACCCGACCAATTTGGCGTCAGTTAGCGTTTCTACCACTAAGTTATCATCGCTCGGCAGAGAGAAACAGCTAATTCTAGCGTATTATTTACAAATGTAAACAAACGACAATCAGTCAGAGGGCTCCAATTCCTTTTACTGAAGAGTAAAACAGTTCTCAATTGAAATATATTTTCAAGGGCTTAATGAATTATGAACTGTAAATTTTTGGTGGACTCCCTAAATAATGATGGGTATATATTTTGTAAGCCTTTACCCAGCCTTTAAACCTATTGTACCTTTTGAACATGTGGTACCTTTCAGCATATTTTACCTTCCAACATGTGGTGCCCTTCAGCATATTGTACCTTCAAGCATGTATTTCCTTTCGGTATATTGTACCTTCCAACACGTGGTACCGTTCAGCATATTATACCTTTCAACATGTGGTACCTTTCGGCATACTGTACCTACCATCATGTACATTTCAATATATTGTACCTTTCAACATGTGGTACCTTTCAGCACATTGTACTTTCCAACATGTGGTACATTTCAGCATATTGTGCCTTCTAACATGTGGTACCTTTCAATATGTGGTACATTTCAACATATTGTACCTTTCAACATGTGGTACGTCCAACATATTGTACCTTTGATGTGGTACCTTTCAATATGTTGTACCTTTCAACATGTGGTACCTTTCAGCATATTATACCTTTCAACATGTGGTACCTTTCGGCATACTGTACCTACCATCATGTACATTTCAATATATTGTACCTTTCAACATGTGGTACCTTTCAGCATATTGTACTTTCCAACATGTGGTACATTTTAGCATATTGTACTTTCTAACATGTGGTACCTTTCAATATGTGGTACATTTCAACATATTGTACTTTTCAACATGTGGTACGTTCAACATATTGTACCTTTGATGTGGTACCTTTCAATATGTTGTACCTTTCAACATATACCTTTCAACATGTGGTACCTTTCAGCATATTGTACCTTTCAACGTGTGGTACGTTTCTATCGTATTTCTATGTTTGGATAGTTCATGGAAAAGCACTGAGGAATGCCTAATGCCGGGGATTCCAACTCTAAGGCAGCACCTCCCTCATTGCCCTAAAAGAGAGGGGTTCAGTGGATTCTGGTGCTGGTGTGGCAGTGGTTGTGGGTACTGGGCAATTTTTTGTACTTGACGCAATATGCATGCGTATGGACACCCTACATTAAAAACTACCCCGTGTCGCTTCGTACCTTTTGGGGGCAGTTGGTAAAGGTCTGATAATATATTTTGGCAGACCCTCTCCATCCATCATGAATCCGATATCATATAAGCCTTTATTTTAAAATTTGTTACACTTAAAAACAGGTAAACTGTCCTGTAAAAGTGTGTGCCGTATATACTTGTGTTTAGTGCGACCCCCGAAATTTTTGGGCATGAATTTTAACCCCTCCAGAAAAGAATACCCCTGTATAGGGCAACCGGTTCTTTCGGAAAGCAATACCTCAGCGATGTATACACGTGTGAACGAAGATGAACGCAAATTGGAGAATGAAAAAAGTCTTAATTCTTCATTTATATAACGGTATCCTCAAGGATGAAGAAGAAACTCGAGGCGGCGGAGATGTGGTTCTACAGAAGGATGCTGAGGATATCATGGACCGAGCATGTAAGCAACGATGAGGTCTTGGAGAGGATGCAAACAAAGAGGAAGCTTATGCTTAACATAAGGAAGAGGCAGATGAAATTTCTGGGACACGTGATGTGGAAGGAAGGCCTAGTGAATCTGATACTCACGGGACGAATAGAGGGAAAAAGAGACATGGGAAAGCAGCGCAGGATATACGTGGCGGACTTGGGCACGAAACCTGTTGAGAGCCACAAGGGATAGGAGGAAGTGGAGGGCCATGAATGGACACGGCACATAAAAAAGAAGAAAGAAGCTTGATTACCGTCGCCTCACGTATTTTTCTGTATAAAAGTGATGATTGATTTTAAATCATTGTTATAATTTGTGGAGAAAAATGATGCATTTTAATATTACATGGTGATCTTGCCAATATGACCTCCATCTTCTGGTTTTCTCCTATATTTTGGATAAGACCCATTCCCTTGTTTAAATTTAATTTAATTCAAAGTGAAAAAAAATCCAGTGTGGGATTTGTGCAAATAACCTTGATATATATATATTTGATGCAATACTTGATATATATGCCAGTTGAATTGTCACAAGAAATATGTATTGTAAGGCACTAACCACTGATTGGTGATTTTTTGCTCAACTTAATGTCCATATTGTCTCACTTTGATCTTGCTGATGTGACCTCCATCTTCTGGCTTTCTCCTTCTATATTTTGGATAGGAGTCATTCCTTTGTTCAAATGTAAAATGTAATTGAGATTAAAGGAAAAAAAAATCAGTGGGTGATTTGTGCCCCCGGGGACCCCCTTTGATAAAAATGGAATATATTTATCCAAGTAACCTAAGTGTCATTTCTTTGTTCAAATTTAAATTTAATTTAAATCAAAGGGAAAAAAAATCAGTGTGATGGGGGTACCACCAGGCAACCCCCTTTGTTCAAAATGAAATATACTTATCCAAGTACCCTAGGAACCATTCCCTTGTTCAAATTTAAATTTAATTTAAATCAAAAGGAAAAAATCATTGGTGGTGGTGATGGGGTTCAGCCCCCTCGAGTACCCCTTTGATCAAAATGTAATATAGTTATCCAGGTACCCTGGTTAATGTATTTTCAGAATATATCTGGTCATGAGGCTCTATCTCCAAAACTCTAGGATGAGTTCCATAACAAACCAGCAGACAGACAGTGGCCACATCTTTATATATATATATATATATATATATATATATATATATTAGGTTGGTGCAAAAATAATGACGTAATAATGTCGTTTTTGACGTTACGTCAAAAACGACATTATTACGTCATTATTTTTGCACCATGTAGATCCTAAGCTGCACACGTAGTGAATAAAGTTCTGCTCTTCATATATCAACAGAAAGAAAGACTTTAGTCTATGGGAGGTAGGCTAAATTAGTTTACATGTATCATTAATGTTAGCCAAATGTACCGTGAGAATTTAAGCCTACCAGGTAGGTTTGGGTCACCGAAAATTCATGAGTTTTAACCCCTCCAGAAAAAAAAATACTTGTGTATAGTGTAACCGTTCACCGAAAATATATGATTTTTAATCCCTTAAAAAATTACCTGTGTATAATGCTATCCCCTATATTTTGCGTAAAAAGAAACTGATAATAAAATTTAGCACTATACACAAGTATATATAACACGCTTTTTTTTTTTAGACAAGCTGTATATAAATCACAAATCCTGCTTTGATCATGAACTCAGAAATTCTCCTTCGACTCAGCCATCACCTTTTCAGTCAGTCTGTTGTTTCTCTTGTTAATTGACCTAATTTGAAACTTGTGGGGTTCTTGGTTAATTACTTGATTGCTTTCTCTATTAATTATCTAATTGGCCTAATTAACTCGCCTCACTTTTCCTTTTCTTGCTTCAATGTGTGCAAATACGCTTCTTACCGTACCAATCAGATTGGCTGGCAGAAATTAACCTCTGAAAAGACAAATGAGGTTTGGCCATGCACAAATTGTCCGAAATACTTCATAAGGTTTCTTGGCAAGTAGAAAGGTAGACTATGTCTCTCTCTCTCTCTCTCTCTCTCTCTATATATATATATATATATATATATATATATATATAGATTATGTCTATATATATATATATATATATATATATATATATATTATGTCTATATATATATATATATATATATATATATTATATATATATATATATATATATATATATATATATATATATATATATATATATATATATATATATATATATATATAAATTATGTCTATATATATATATATAGATTATGTCTATATATATATATTATGTCTATATATATATATATATATAGATATATATAGATTATGTCTATATATATATTTTTTTTTATGTCTATATATATATATATATATTTTTTTTTTCCTTCCCTGTCCATTCATTCATGTCACCCATGACAGACTTTTTCTTTTCCTCATAATTTAAATTCCCCGTTAACAGTTCTGACGAAACCGGTCGACTGGTGTGTTTTATTTTAAACTTATCATGGCCTACAATACTACATTTCTAGTTTTTAATGCCTTAATACGCTTTTGTACCGTTTCAAACCTATTTAAATATATATATATATATATATATATATATATATATATATATATATATATATATATATATAGATATGTCTCTCTCTCTATATATATATATAGAGAGAGATTATGTATATATATATATATATATATATATATATGTGCAGATATGTAGAAAAATAGGAAAGAACACGTTAGGCAAATAATCCGGTGTTCTTTACTATTTTTGTTTTTATTTTTAAAAAACAGTGCTCAATACATAAGTAGAGCCTAAATTATAATTATTTTAAAAAAAATATGATTCCATCACTACATAAGAGTTCTCATGTTTCAAAAACAAGAGCCAAAAACGTCAATTTAATTATTGAAATTAAATTGAATTAAAGTACCAAGCCCTGTTTCATCCTCAAGCGAGAATTTAGGAATAGTTATTTATTCATACTACTGTACAAAATTTGGCACAAGGTCAAAAAGGGTGTTGGGGAAGGACGGTCTTCTTCTGTCTTAATTCTAAACTTAGCTAGTCACAGACACGGACCCAAACATACCAACAATAGTCCTATCACCAAAACAGCACATTCACTCCTACCTTTCTTACTACGTCCACCATAATACCTCAAATTCTCTATGAAATCCTAACCAATCATGTTCATTCGCAAAATTAATTACTATGGAAACGACAAATCCTCACAAATATGTTGTTTCCTTAGTAATTAATTTTTATGAATGAACATAAGAAAAAGACGCGAAAATTTCTGGATTGGTTATTCCTAAATTTTCGCTTGAGGATGAAAACAGAGCTTGATGCTTTAATTCAATTTAATTTCAATAATTAAATTGGGGTTTTTACTCTTGTTTTTGAAACATGAGAACTCTTATGTAGAGAAGGAATCATATTATTTTTTAAATAATTATAATATATATATATTATTATTATTTTAAATAAATAATTATAATATATATATATATATATAATTATTTTAAATAAATAATTATAATATATATATATATATATATATTATAATTATTTTTAAAAAATATGATAACTTCGCTACATAACAGTTCTCATGTTTCAAAAAAAAGAGCCAAAAACCCAATTTAATTATTGAAATTAAATTGAATTATAGTATCAAGCCCTGTATATATATATATATATATATACATATATATATGTGTGTGTGTGTGTGTGTGTGTGTGTGTGTAAAGTGTATATAAATATAAATAAATATATATATGTATAATTATTTATATATTATATACGCAGTACTTATTAGAAAGCTCAATATCGATGTTTGCGTTAGTACGATGAATGACAAAACGACGAAATTTCCCCACCACTTCACAACAACACCAATACACGAGATCTACATAAAACCAAATTTTTAAAACATTAATCAGTTTCTCTGACGATCGCTAAAGCGTGAAACCCAGGGTCACAAACTCACATCTATCCAACCAAATATATATATATATATATATATATATATATATATATATATATATATATATATATATATATATATATGGGTAGAAATCACTCTTTAATATAAGTTTCATTAAAAACGACTGACAGTATAGTGCTGTTAAGTTTTTTATTTAATTTTCCTTGAGTTCTTCTAATCTTTTTCTTTTCTGGGCATAAATTATGTAGAAATTCTACGAATGTTCTGTCTGTCCAAGTTCCTTAGCCATTACCAAGGATGATTTTATTTTTACTTTTGACTGAATGTATGGATTGTTTTATGTATGTATCTACTGTTATAGCAATGTTTTAGGAATGATTTATTTTCCAAAAACGGTCAGTACATTGTAGCCGTGTTCATAGTTGATATTATTAAGCGTTGGCTTTTTCTTTTTTTATTATTATTATTAATAATGCTTCCATTATTTTTACCCGTCCTGGGTATGACGATAAACTACATCCGCCTCCTGGGTATGACGATAAACTACATCCGCCTCCTGGGTAAGACGATAAACTACGTCCAACAGCAAGGCATCTGATCAGGAGGTTTTGAGGCGCTTGGATCCACCTCTTAATTGCTGGTGTTCCCAGGTCCACCCCGACTCGAGTGTGGTAGCACCTGTTAGGGTCTCAGCTATGGGTAAATAGGCAACCCCCACATTGAGGTAAAAACACTATGAAATTGTAAGAATAAGTTTTAACACCAGAAATACTTTGTAAAAATATTATTACCAGCTATACATTTTTGAGAAAGACATATTACCAGCAATAAAAATCTTGTCGGCATTAAATAACCCATTGTGGTTGATATGCTGTAAAAACAAACCAAACTAAATGTTATGGAGCGGTTTCACAGTGGAGGCTTGTATTTCCCCAAGTCGGTCCTAAAATAGGTTCGACGTACAAAACGTTAGGAACTTGAAATAATAGATAATGACGCAGAGTAATCTAGTTGTGGTCGCTGATACTTTAGTATCCGACTAACAGTCGTCCGGCATCGACTGACTGAGCGACCCACTGAGCGATATTCAGTCACCCTCCCCCACGAGGGCATCATGTGGCACAAGGCCGGTTTAACGTGGGAACTTCGAGCCCGCGGGCTCGGCCAAAAATATGCCCCTTTTAAAACCCGCATAAACGGGTTCAGGGTTGGTTTACCTCCCCGATAAAGACTTCGCCCTTCGGCGTAGCCTCGTTCGGGTTCCTCCCCGCCCAAAGGCAGAGAGTTCAACCGGTCAGCCGGTCGTCCGACTTCAGACTGAACTCAGACCAACTTACTGAGCGACTCTCGTTACTATTACTACTACTACTTATTATAGGTGGGAGAGTCTATTAACTATAGAATAGGTGTGTTCCACTATAACACTAAACCAAACTATGAAAGTGGTATGGTGGGTCCTACCCGTGAAGGTCAGACATGCAGTTCGTCGGAGCACTTTCCATAGTTGTTAACGATAGAGCAGTCAGCGACTCAGCACATCTCGCCTATTCAGGGCATGTTGACCCAAGCTTGGTCAATTAAATCGCCTGTCAGCAGACACCTGATAGCCACTCTCTGTCGACATACCTGAGTTTATTAAACGTATCATTCTCTCTCGACCTGTTTTCCTTTACTGTCTCACTTGTAACTATGGCAACTGCCTCATTCTATTCTAACCTTGTCATCTCTTCTGAGCTTAACCTTATTACGACAAAGGATACCTGCTAGACGTCGATGGGAAGATCATTACATATAGATTTTATCTAATGGCTGTAAACACTTTCAAGGAAGTCATATACCTGAATCAGTTCAGGGGCACCTCGAAGTGGTGTGATGGTTAGCAAGCTTGTCTCGCTAAAACAATTACGTCTGGTTAGTGAGTTCGATCCGCACTGGGTGCCCCATACTTTCGGCCCTGTACCACATCTAAGCTACGCTTGGAAAATAACTACCTGAATCATGTTCATTCGCAAAATTAATTACTATGGAAACAACAAATCCTCACAAATATGTTGTTTCCTTAGTAATTAATTTTGCGAATGAACATGCTAATAAAGACGCGTAAATTTCTGGATTGGTTATTCCTAAATTTTCGCTTGAGGATGAAACAGAGCTTGATGCTTTAATTCAATTTAATTTCAATAATTAAATTAGGGTTTTTGGCTCTTGTTTTTGAAACATGAGAACTCTTATGTAGCGAAGGAATCATATTATTTTTTTAAATAATTATAATATATATATATTATTATCATTATTTTAAATAAATAATTATAATATATATATATATATATATATATATATATTAGAATTATTTTAAATAAAAATACTGGGCTAGATATGAAAAAGTAAGATTGTGTGGCTCCAGTATTCTAAGGGAAGAAGACCTACTTTTATCTAACGGCTGTAAACACTTTCGAGGATTCCATATTTCTGAATCAGTTCAGCACGGGACCAGATATGAAAATGGAAGATTGTGTGGCTCCAGTATTCTAAGGAAGAAGACCTACTTTTATCTAACGGCTGTAAACGCTTTCAAGGATTCTATATATCTGAATCAGTTCAGCATGGGGCAAGATATGAAAATTGAAGATTGTGTGGCGCCAGTATTTTAAGGAAGAAGACCTACTTTTATCTAACGGCTGTAAACACTTTCAAGGATTCTATATTTCTGAATCAGTTCAGCACGGGACCAGATATGAAAATGGAAGATTGTGTGGCTCCAGTATTCTAAGGAAGAAGACCTACTTTTATCTAACGGCTGTAAACGCTTTCAAGGATTCTATATATCTGAATCAGTTCAGCATGGGGCAAGATATGAAAATTGAAGATTGTGTGGCGCCAGTATTTTAAGGAAGAAGACCTACTTTTATCTAACGGCTGTAAACGCTTTCAAGGATTCTATATATCTGAATCAGTTCAGCATGGGGCAAGATATGAAAATTGAAGATTGTGTGGCGCCAGTATTTTAAGGAAGAAGACCTACTTTTATCTAACGGCTGTAAACGCTTTCAAGGATTCTATATATCTGAATCAGTTCAGCATGGGGCAAGATATGAAAATTGAAGATTGTGTGGCGCCAGTATTTTAAGGAAGAAGACCTACTTTTATCTAACGGCTGTAAACGCTTTCAAGGATTCTATATATCTGAATCAGTTCAGCATGGGGCAAGATATGAAAATTGAAGATTGTGTGGCGCCAGTCTTCTAAGGGTAGAACACCTACTCCTCTACCTTGAAAATCAGCATTCAAACGTCTGGCTTTTTCTTGAGGTTAAACACAAATCATTTAATCCAGTTTCAAATACATAACTGATTCATCCACTAAAGAAACTATGAAGAAAAGGCGTTACAGATGTAACTAAAGATGTAATACAGATATAACAGCAGCAGAGTTTCTTTCTCCTCACTACTCAATTACATTCCTCACTATTATTATGCCAGCAATATCTGATGACTTTTCCTGCAGATCAAGTGACAACAAGTCTTCGTTGGACGAAAGTGGCACTGGGAGAAAATGAGAAAACGTTATTGAAGAGAAAGGACATTGAAAGAACAGGAATCAAAAAGACAAAAGATGGCGATTTATGCTGAATTTAAATTTTTGAAGATCGTAGTTGACAGGAAACAAAGAAGCCGGAAGAAAGTCCCACAAGCGAGAAGTACAGGAGAAAAAACTATTACATGAAAACAAATATGAAAATAAAAATATTTGACATTGATGTGGTTGGATTGATGTGAGTTTGTGACCCTGAGTTTCACGCTTTTGCGATCGTCAGACAAACTGATTAATTTTTTAAAAATTTGGGTTTATGTAGATTGCGTGTATTGGTGTTATTATGGAAGTGGGGGGAATCGTCGTCGTGATGTCATCGTGCTAACGCAAACATAGATGCATGTCCGTACACCCGATGAGGTACGCAGACACACATACACACTTGCTCGTCCGTGGGGACTCATACATATATAAACATATGTGGACAGTTTCGGATTTGACATATGTATGTATATGGGTGGTGTTGTGTCTATACATACGCATTTGTATGTTGAAATTCAAAGATTGGAAGTGTATCGAAAATGTCTCGTGAATGTCTCGTGAATGTATACATGCCAAAAATCAGAGCGCTTTCTAATAAGTACCGCGCATATAATATATAAATAATTATATATATATATATATATATATATATATATATATATATATTTATATTTATATACACACATTTTTATATATATATATATATATATATATATATATATATATATATATATATATATATATATATTAATCCAGTTCACCCCAGGCGAGGCAGTAAAGGCACTAAGACGCAAGGGGTTAATGAGTATAGAAGAATTTGAAACAGAAACATTACTAAGGAGCGAGAATAAAAGTGCAATCAGAAAGACAGTAGATAACGATTGTGTAGCAATACGATTTCTCACAATCCTTAGGATTTAAATTCTTTTTCCTTTTAAGTCAATTTAATGACCAGGGTTCTTAAGAATCTCGTCTCCCGTCCATCTTTGTGTCAATTTAATGACCAGGATCTTTGAGGATTCTTGTCTCTAGCCCACCTTTGATTTGACAAACATAAAATTTTGTTAGTGATTTTAGATAATCATAAAAGTAGAGTCCTTTGAAAAACTGATCACCCAAAAGCTGAATAGGTGGGCTCATTTTCCGGAACACAAGGGGACGGGTAGAGGTGGTGGGTCCTGTCAGTCAGGAAGTCAGCAGTCACTGAGGAAATGACCAGCAGTGAATGAGTCAGCAGTCGCCGACACGGGTCTTTTTCCGTGGCCGGAAGTTAGTAAGATAGCAGTTCACTTTCTCGAAGCCGAAGAAAGAAATTGTCGATTAAATGAGAAATCGTATTGTTTGTTATTTCCCAATTAGTGTCTTGAAAAACATTTGTCGTTATTCTTTCATTATTTCGATCACGTGAGACAAACCTGTGAGCGGAGCCGACTTTGGATGTCGTCACAGTTTGTGCATCGTCACGAGTGACTTTGCATTTAAATACTTGCAGATTAATGTTGGCTGGAAAGTATGGAGCCGGAAAGGAGTTCCACAAGCGAGAAGTGCGAGAAAAGAAACTGTCAGCATAGAACTTACGGCTACATTTATCCAGCTCAACTGTAAATTGATGAGATCTCGACGCCAGTATAGCGTCGTGCTTAAATTCAAAAAGTCTAGATACCATAGCGAAGAGTAATATTTATTCTGTGTGCAGAAATGTAGCACAAGGCCAAAATAGAGAAAAAGACGGTCATCTTCTGTCTTAACGTCAAACTTAGATAGCCACAAACACTGACCCAAACATACAACAATATTCTTTACACCAAAACAATATATTCTTACTTACATTTCTTACTACAATCACCATAATACCTCATTGTCTCTATGAAAATCCTAACTAGTCCGTATATGTACAATTCATTGTCTGTAGCGGGGAGGAGAATAAAATAACAATTTAAAAACGAATCCCACTGAGTATTTACAATGCCATAGCGAAGAGCTCATTTGAATATTTACCGTGATTAAGTATTTATCGAAAAGGCACAGAGAAGCAAACTTATGACGGTGGAAAAGTAACTGAAGCCGAGTAGCCAGATCAGGACCAATAATATTGCTCATTCTTCTTTGAATTTTATCAAGGAGCTCAAGGTAATTAGCAGGGGTATCGTATCATATGTAGCAGCAATATTCTAAGCATGGACGAATGGTAGACTTATAGATATGTAGGATAGATTCTGGGGAGAAAAATTGTCTCACACGACACAGTGAACTAAATTTCTTGGAAGCTGACCTGGAGTCAATACAGTCTTTCCACTTCATTTGAGCTGAGAACGTTAGCCCGAGAAGGCTCAACGAGTCAGTTTTCCTGGAGGTTAGCCTCAGCCATGATGGAAGGCAGAGATGGGTCTCTCAGATGATTAATGGAGAGAAGTTCACTTTTTGAAGGCATTAAAATTAACACGCCATTATATATAGTAGCTGACCTACCCGGAACTTGTTGCACGTCAAATAGATGCAATTTCTGTAACGGTACCAACAGCTATCAAAAGAAGTGCGTCACGAAGCCCGTAAATTCATTAGGTTCGTAAGACCATCGCAATTAATGCAGCTATAGCTGCCGCGACATGTACAGGGTAAGATGAATGGTAGATATATATGTATGATAGATTCTGAAGAGAAAAATTGTCTCGCACGACACAGTGAACCAGTTTTCTTAGCAGCTGACCTAGCAATGAATTCAATATAGTCTTTCCGCTTCATGTCAGCTGAGAACGTTAGCCAGAGAAGCCGCAACGTGTCATTTTCCTGGAGCAACCGCCTTTTCATTCATTGTGGGTTGATTAAAATACGCAATAGTAGTACAACTCTAAAATCCAAGTGGTCTTGATACCAAAGAGGGAATCTCATGAGTTCAATTGCCAATTGAAAATAATATAAAAGACCCCAAAAAGCCACGTTAAGCCGGCGGGAAAGTGACTAAAGCAGAGATGCCAGCTTCGGAACGGTAAATTTACAGATTCTTCTTTGGACTTTCTCAAGAATCTCGAGGTATATAGCAAGAGCACCAGGCCAGAACATCGTCTTGCTTAACTGAAGCAATACAACTCTTCAAATGCGGAAATATTATTTCATTTATTAAATAAATGTAAAAATTATTGTTATTTTATCAAACGTAGCACGACTTTTAAGTCACGCGTTAGTTTCGTGGTTCTGCAAAACTGAATAGGAGTTGACGTCAAAGTGAGTAGAATAAAGGTTATCTATCTTCTTTTGCCGGCATTTTTATAGGAAATGGCGTACACGCCAAATCTCAGCTGTTTTCTTTCTGATGATATATATAGACATTTTTTTATGTATATACATTCTTTTTATAGAGACAAATATTTAAGTAAATGCTCTGTTTATAATAAACAGTATTAATAACATTTACCGGCCTGAATATCCGAGAAATTTTCATAGAAAATATTCGTCCTCCGACAGGAATCGAACCTGTATCCTATACGAATCTGTCATATAACCTGATGTGCCTTAACCGATTGAGCCACAGAGGATCGTTCGGTTAGCAAGGTCGATTTTACTGCCTTTAAACTATAATCTTCCATGATTCTCTCACGTATATTTATATCTGCTCAATGCCTATCCAAATGTAAAAAATGACGTCACACATTATAGAATGGACAAAGTCCGACAATTATTTTAAGGCATATACAGAGAAAGAGAGAGAGTGGGGGTAATAATAGCTGGCCACTCGTAATCAAGGATACATGTCTACTAAAGCGGTTAGCCAATAGCTATCGTAGATGCCCGCTCAGATAGATATGAACAGATTCAGATAGATACATATGAACAAATTCAGATAGATAAGTAGATAGATAGAGAGATATGAACAGATTTAGATAGATAGATAGATAGATAGATAGATAGATAGATAGATAGATAGATAGATAGATGTGCGTGTTCGAAATTATTAGATAATAAAAGCTGGCTACTCGTAATCGAGGATACATGTCTACTAGAGCGGTTAGACAATCCCTATTGTAGACGCCCGCTCAGATAGATATGAAAAGATTCAGATAGATACGAACAAATTGCGATAGATAGATAGATAGATAGATGTGCGCGCGCGTGTGTGTGTGCGTGTGTGTTTGTTCGAAATTATTTTTTTTTACAAGACTTAAAAAAAATCCCGTTTGACTTTCATCCGAGATTTGATCTCTTGTATTTTCCACCATTTTTTGTTGCTTTGTTTGACTGTTTCTTCCGTCATAATGACGAAACCCCCATTGCCAATTAAGATATCAGATTTTACATGCAGTCAATAACTACATCCTTTAATGTGATAACCAAAGAGTCTGTTTCGAGGAGCTGAAGCCCGGTCAAAGTGAGACGCAGTTTAGAATTGTGACCAGCCACATCCCAATCCTCCTCTCGTTTAAAATCATCATCAGTGGACATCAGTTGCTTTATTGATTTCTCTATTTCAATCTGTTCGTTTTGTTCTCGATATGTCTACACATATCTATCAAATTCAGCTTCTTCAAATCTATCGACTGATCCAGTTATGTCTATATATATATATATATATATGTGTGTGTGTGTGTGCGCGCGCACGCGCGTATATGTGTGTGTGTGTGTGACATCTACGTCTGGTCATATGTATCAAAGTCTATTTATTTCTATCTCAATCTGTTCATATCTATCTATCTATCTATCTATCTATCTATCTATCTATCTATCTATCTATCTATCTGTTCATATCTATCTGTACCAATCTGTTCATATCTATCTATCTATCTATCTATCTATCTATCTATGTATCTATCTATCTATCTATCTATCTATCTATCTATCTATCTATCTATCTATCTATCTCAATCTGTTCATATCTATCTGTACCAATCTGTTCATATCTATCTATCTATCTATCTATCTATCTATCTATCTATCTATCTATCTATCTATCTCAATCTGTTCATATCTATCTGTACCAATCTGTTCATATCTATCTATCTATCTATCTATCTATCTATCTATCTCAATCTGTTCATATCTATCTGTACCAATCTGTTCATATCTATCTATCTATCTATCTATCTATCTATCTATCTATCTATCTATCTATCTCAATCTGTTCATATCTATCTGTACCAATCTGTTCATATCTATCTATCTATCTATCTATCTATCTATCTATCTATCTATCTCAATCTGTTCATATCTATCTATCTCAATCTGTTCATATCTATCTATCTATCTATCTATCTATCTATCTATCTATCTATCTGTTCATATCTATCTATCTGTCTATCTCAATCTGTTCATATCTATCTATCTATCTATCTATCTGTTCATATCTATCTATCTGTCTATCTCAATCTGTTCATATCTATCTATCTATCTATCTATCTATCTATCTAAATCTGTCGTATCTTTAAGTTTGATTTCCATTTTACATCATAATTAAATCGTACAGTACATAACCATAGCGTTTTTCACTTCACAATGAAAAAAATTAATTTTCAGATAAACACAACAATTTTGTCTTAGAAAAATGATGAGCACAACAAATTTTGTCTAAAAAAAACAAAACAAAAAAACCCTTCTGATGACATTGTGCTAATGTCGAAAGTACTCGGAATAAATAAATATGTATCAACATGGTAATTTTCTCTCTTCCTTTCATAATGACACTAGAAAGCTTGTCTGTGTATATTCCTATTGAAAATAAATAGAGAAAACCTGTCTAAATTATTCAATGAGACAGACATGTCTTAATATATATATATATATATATATATATATATATATATATATATATATATTTTAAGAAATTTGACAAATGGAAAATGTTTCATTGAAACTAAACTTGATTTCGCGTTTCGCTTTTCTTGGCTTCATCAGATCCAAAAATGAAAGAAATAAATGTGTGAAGAATTGCATGATGATTTTCCTTGGATTCATTTCAGAAAAGGCTATATGAATTTCTTGCAATTCCGAAAATGTGATGACGATATTGAGATAGATAGATAGATAGATAGATAGATAGATAGATAGATTGAGATGGATATGAACATATTGAGATAGATATATATGAACAGACTGAGATAGACATGAACGGACTGAGATAGATAGATAGATATATACATACATACATACATACATATGAACAGACTCGTCACAAAAACTGTTTTTCCAATTGGCCATACAAATCTCTCAATATATATATATATATATATGTGTGTGTGTGTGTGTGTGTATGATATATATTTTTATATATCAAGAACAATATTGGTGAAATTGTATGACAAATTGGAAAAAGTTTACTTATGATGTGTTTCGTCTTTCAGGACTTCAGCGTCCTAAATTTGTTATGGTGGTATGACTCCACGTGCGTACGAATGAGGGTGCTGGGGATTTTAGAATTTTTTTTTTTCTTATCAGCCAAATTCGTTTAGAGACTTTTTTTTTTTTTCATCACTTTTGTTAGTAGGTATCCCACACTGTGATAATAGAAGATTTGCCAGGAATGGTGAAATATATATATATATATATATATATATATATATATATATATATATATATATAATTACTATAAATGGTAGGAAAGAGATAGTGAGAGCGAGAGTACCTATATAATGTAAAAGGCTGTGCAGTTATTGAATTATAAATAAAAAGCGAATATTTCTACATAAATCGCCTGATATTTCAAATAAAGAGGCCATTATATTTTCTTTTCCGTCTACAAGAGGCATATTGTTCTTATCTCTCTTTTCTCGTCTACTCGTGAAATCACGTGACTTGACGAGGTCGAAGTCTTGGCTTGCATCCAAATCACAGACAGGGCGAACGCACAGGAGCCACACAAGAGAAACCCTTGGAATCGCGCCAAGAAATGATAATACACCATTTTATTTTAGTTTCCTCTCTGTAGTGACACCATGTATGTACGAGTTTACGGGCAAATCAATCGATTCAATAAATATGGTACACAGTGAATTTTTTTTCAAAAGTTGCAGACTTGTATTAGCAGGCCACCAATATATATCGCCATATAATTCTGTATAGTATAATACTAATTACGATATCATATTGATAATATAACGTTTAAACAAAATAAATTCAATATAACCATGTACAATATGTGTGTGTGTGTGTGTATTTCGGCAGCAATTCTTCTTTCACAATTAGTAACAGACTTGTTGACAACACTAATATAATAGCATCATCTACATGCAAAAAAAGGCTAAAAATAATGGAAGCCTTATTAATAAAAACAAACAAAAAAACAACACTTAATAATATTAGCTTTGAACATGGACACAATATCTTGACCGTGTTTTGAAAAATGAAAACATTTTATAAAACATACATACAACAAAATATTTCTTATTTAACAGTTAAAATATTTAATCATTGAAAATGCCTAAATATATAGCCGAAAGCGCTCGGATAAAAAGAACATTCGGACAGTTTTTATATAATTTATCATTCGAAAAGAAAAAAATTATTAGATCGTATGAGAAATTCTATAAAAACTAAATAAAAGCACCTTGTCTGTTGTATTCAATGAAATGTACACACACACACACACACACACACACATACATATATATATATATATATATATATATATATATATATATATATTCATACAAAAACAGAAATAGATATAGTTAATGACTTAAATGGCGAGAATACATCTTCGCAAACAAATTTAATAAAGTACATTAACCCCGAACCTGTATATGAATGTTATGATCCCTGTTTATAAATTCCAGTTGCATAAGGTCTTTTTTAGTTTTTTACAAGCTTTCGTCTGTCCCTACAGACATCTTCAGGTATGGAAATAGATTTGTTTTTGTTTTTTTACTTCTCGGTAATAACAGGACAACGAAAATAGAGATGTAATCCGAAAAATTATTCTCCTATTACCATATTAGTACAAAAACGCACAATCTTAAAATTTAAAAATTCAACCTCAGCGTTGCGACCACACGCTCCAAAAAAATTCTTACAATTAACAATAACACATTTCTAAAGATATTTCAGTGTCTTTTCCCCGGATTTTTCAGATAAGGTTTTTAAACACTATTTGTCATAAGAATCATTGAAAAACCCTTTGAGTTGTTCAGCTAGAAAGAGAACAGGGTAAAATCAGTTTGTGTCAGCCCCACTGTCTTCCCAACTGAGCAATGGTGAGAGGAAAAAGATCATTCCGGCTGTCAGTAATGGTACCAATATTCATAATCTGACTTCCATCTTCAAAGTCGATTCAAGAACCATCTAGAGAACGGTGAATAAATTTTAAAAAAAGACGGAACAATAGATTGGAAAACTGGATCAGCAGTTCATAACAGCAAGAGTGGTCATCATTTAAAATTAGAGCTAAATGCATTCTTATTGTTCAAAGTAGAGTTGTATAGTGTTAAAAAAAACCTGGGAGAATTCCAGTAAGATATCTTTAATCATTTCTAAGACAACGATTCAAAGCTTAATGCAACAATTGGTCAATTTTGCTGTTACACGATTTGGACGATTTTGCTGTTACACCCGGTATATAATTTTTGTATGTAATTATATATAAAATAATATAGATTATGAAATGATATAGATTAATTATATATATAGAAGAATATAGATTATATCTTATAGAATATATACATATATATTTTATTTGTATAATTCTATATAAAATAATATACATTATGATATGATACAGATTATATATACATATTATATATTTTATATATAATTCTATTGTATATATTATATATTATTGTGTATAAGATAAAATACATTATATGATATAGATTATATATATATTTTTATTTTTTCTATATAACTCTATATAATATAATATAGGTTGTGGGATGATATAAATTATATATATATATATATATATATATATATATATATATATATATATATATATATATATATAGAAATTATATATACATGATATATTATTCTATTATATGTATAATATATATTACTAGCAGTAGAGCCCGGCGTTGCCCGGGGATGTAACAGTAAGAGATAGATCAAGTATCGACCATCATAAAGACTAAAAAATAAAAATAAAATTGACAAAGATTATTATTTAAGGTTGACGGACACGCATGTCTTAATTAGTTTTTTTTTTTTTTTTTTTTTAATTGGTCAAACCAAATTCAAACAAAAACATTGTTTTCAATCGTTATGAGTCTATCGATTGGTGAATAGAATTTTATTATAAACAATTGTCTTGTAAATGGAATTTTTAAAGCATTCTGAATGTAAATAAAGAAAAAAAAGTGTGCAAGACAATAAAAATACTACCTGCCGAAAAAAAAAAAGTGGATGTTTGTTTTATCGACTGAAAAATGTAAGAAATCCGATCCCATATATAAAGGAACACACACACACACACACACAAACCTGGGTTTTTAACCTAAGTCACTCCACGGAATCGCTAAAACATAGAGCATAGTCTGATGAAAAAAGACGCCAAAGTTTATGAAAACAAAATTTTATCGTCAAAATGTTTATTTTTTTTATGAAGAGGATAGACTAAATTTTTTTTAATTATTTTAAAAATTTTTCCATCTTTTTAGAATATTCAAAATTTTGATTTCTCTTTGTCGCAACAAGGGGTAGTAAATAACATCGATAATTTTTAGCGCATTTTTTGTATTTACATTAATTTGGGAAATCTTGCAAAAATAAAATAATTGTCAGATGTTAATGAAACTTTCAGAAACTATTCACAGATGATCGAAATTATTATTAATTTTTTTATTAAAGTCATGGCTGAAATATTTTTTTTATTTATTAACACCCCCATAACTAATTTTCTGAAAAACTCTAGAAATTCGAGACCATCGGTTTTAGTGATTACAATAGTTAAAAGCACAAGGCTTTGAAGAATGCAAATCATGTTTTTTTTTGTTTTGTTTTTTTTGGCCAACGTACCTGAAAATCAGCTGTGAATTGTAACATACAAAACTCAATAAAACAAATATATTATTTAGTTTCAAATGCTTTTATTTGTTTTAATTTGTTTTTATGAATATGGACAATATTTTCTGAAAGCAAAAGAAATTTTTCAATGAAAATTGAATTTTTAATACAATTATTTCTTATTTCTTTAATTTTAAAAAGATTTTTAAAAAATGTTTAAATTGAATCAAAAGCAACATCAACCTTTCAAAATGTCCGTGTGAGATTGTCATTGTCTAGCGCTTTGAAAATTGTATAATTTGGACCAATCAGATTAGCCATGGTAATTAAGAAATGTAATTTTTGTGTTTATAGTCGGACAGTAATTATCAAGTACGGAAGACCAACCAGAATACAATTTAGTTGCATTATTTGAGTTCAGCATTGTTCTCTGCTGTTAAGCCCTTTACTTTTGCGAAACACGTATGGAGAAGTTAATTTGAGTTTTCAATTTCAACTGAGAAGGGTACCTACAAGTAACAGTATCATCTTATGAAATTTAACTACTGCTAAACTTTAATTTATATGATCTTATTTTTATATTAATCTCAGTTATGACATTTTTCCATAAATGAAATATCAAAATTAATAATAAAATGAATGGAAATACAAATAACACAGTAAAATGTAATAAATGTACATAAAATTATAGTATTTTATGTACACTTCTCGATAAAATTTCATAAGAAAAGGTACCTAAATTAATTAGATACCTTTTTCTTATGAAATTTAATCTCACTATTAACAGTCTTATTTTTTTAATTTCTTTATATTTTCCATAAAGCATCGTAAACGTAAAAATGAAAGCTAAGTACAAAAAAAAAAATAAAAATTAGAGCGCTGAAAGTTTTCCTAAAAGTAACAAGGTAAATAATTTGTTCACTTAAATAATTTCACTTCCTTTCATCCGTAGAAAGAATTCTCCTCCCGTAAGTTATCTAAACGTCATGAATGTGCCTTTCGTCAAGCGACGCGAAAGGTTATGACCTGCTTTTGTTTTATTTTCAAATTACATTTTTTCGGCGCAGAAGCTAAGTTAAGCTTGGTTCAAAAATATTTTAAATAAACAGTATAATATCTGTTTTTATTAAAATCAGTTTTGAAAAATGATAATTGACTTTTAAAAGAATATCAAAGTAAGATTTTAATCTTTTTATCAAATCGAAAAAATGATTGAAAATGATTATCTGCCCTTTTTTTGACCAAAAAAACAATATTTTTAACGAAAATTTCAGACGTGCTAGGAACGATTAAAAAATGTAAAAAAATACCCCCAAAATACTTTGATCTTTCCTCTTTAATAATAATATGAACATTAGACGATAAAATTTTGTTTTCGTCAAGTTCGGCGTCTTTTTCATCCTGCTATGCTCTTTTGTTTACATTTTCATGGGTGAGTTCTCCCCCTTTCATTCTCACGATGTGTCTTAATCGTGTTTTCAAATTGATTTTATTAAAAAAACAACTATATTTTTCCCAGTTTTTTTCCCGTTAGAACCACCACAAGGTAATTTTATGTAGTCCTGTGAAGTTTTGTTGAAATCGGCTAAAAAAATGTAGGAAATTCGATCCGACATATAAACGTTACAGACACACACACACACACACACAACCTGCGTTTTATAATAAGTAAGATATATAATTCTCAATAAAATAATATGGATTATGATATATATATATATATATATATATATATATATATATATATATATATATATATATATATATATATTACAATAAAAACTATTTGAGTGTTTTTTCCAGATTTTCACATAAGACGTTAAGCCATCTTGTTACCATGTGATATTTGTTGTGGTTTATTAGATGTTGCCTCAGATTAAGTACTTGGAAAGCAGGTATGAATCCATCTCTTCTCTCCCCATCTATGGGTTGAATAGCTGGACAGACTGGGTCCTTTAGCCTTGGTTGGTAACCAGTCTACCGCAGAAATGGCAACCTACTGTGTCAGTCGTATATCGAAAGATACATGATCGCCCAAGCGTATATCACGTATGGCACTTCACCGATTACAATGAAACTGTTTTACAGACAAGGTTTATATTTAAATAAGTGCTCAATACACAATTAAAAAAAAACGAAATTCTATTATTTCGTTTATTCAGTAATGCACAACCTACAATCACATATTGTAACATATTGTGGCTCCTCGCTCTTCAGTGCTCAACTGAGAGCAAAACATGAATGTACGCACAACAACGAAATCTTAGCTGGGAACAAAAATACTACCAGAGTATCAACGCAATGAATTACACACAGATTACATTATGGCGCAGGAACCATTTATTTTGTTTTCGCCAGAAAAGTTGCTTCGATTTAATATCTCAAGGCTTTTCAAATAGTAATCAGAATATGCTCCAGTGTAAAATTAGAAAAATTGTCTGGTAAAAGACGAAGTACAAGCCAGATAAATTATTAAGTGTTCTGCAATTGCAGAACCGGATGTATTGATAGGCGTATGGAAATTTCCATATTGCACTCTACGGATATTAACTCTGACGTACCGATCGATTCTGATGTACAAACTCTCTCTTAAACCGAATCGCACTGATATTTAAAATCATAAATCAGCCAACTAAAATGAGAAGAGAATTTTTCAGTTTATCGATTGAATCACATATATATATATATATATATATATATATATATATATATGTATGTATGTATACCAGGTGTAACAGCAAAATTGTCCAATTGTTAGATTAGGTTTTAAACCGTTGTACCTTAAAAATGATTAAAGAATCCTTCGAGGTTTTTAAATTGGACTCTCCTTTGAGCAATAAGAATGTATTTAGCTCGAAGTTGAAATGATATTCCTCTTGCTGTTGTGACCTCCTGATCCAGTTTTCCACCCTACTGCCCCTCCTTTTTTTAATGGGCATTGAAGATGGAAGCCAGATTATGAATGTTGGTACCATTACTGAAGGCCTGAATGATCTTTTTCCTCTCACCATTGCTCAGTTAGGAAGACATAGTGGAGTTGACATAAAACGATATTAACCTGTTGCCTGTCTAGCTGAATAACTCAAAAGATTTTTCAGTAATCCTTACGACAAATGGCTAACCGTCTTTTCCGAAAACGTGGAATAAAGAAACTGAATTAGTGTAATGGTTTTCTGGATATTAAACATTTTGTGCGATCCCATGCTGTTATACGGTTTGGACAATTTTGTTGTTATAGCCGGTATATCTATCTATCTATCTATCTATCTATATATATATATATATATATATATATATATATATATATATAAGGCAGGATGTGAGTGTGTGTGTAACGAATGCACGGCCGCAATTTTTGACGGATTTGCACAAAAATTCACATGCACATGCTCCAAGTTAGCGGGAAGGCCAAGACTGACTTTGCATTTCCCAACTCCCATCGATAGTGGAAATAATCGATTTTTTCATGCTTCTACGGCAGTTTTCATGTAGTTTGCGCCCATTTTCTACTGACCAGAGTGAGAGCCAATAGTTGGCTGCCACGAATAGGCAGAAATATTCTATTGGCCAGCGTCAGAGCCAACAGCTGACTGACACGAATGTTAACTAGCATGCAAAAAAATCGATAGCTGCATTCGTCACAAGTGGGAAAAATTTATATCTGCATGGCACTTTACTCCAATTGGCTCATTCGCTTGCTTAAACTCAACGTTGATTCTGATTCCGCAGAACTGGGTTGGGTGTAAAAAAAGTATTTGTTGTTAACATTCTTTTTTTATTCGGTTTTTCCAGTTACGAGTCCTTTTTTTTTTTAAAGCTGATCGTTTTGTGTTCATTTTGTTTAGTTCTTTTTTCGTAATAGATTTAATGTTTAATACAGAGCTTAGAAAAAATCGCAGTGTGAGATAGGCAAGAAGTAAGGCATGTAGCAACATCAGCACAGAAAAGGGCACTCCTTTAAAGGCAAGGAAGGGCAAAAATATTTTAAGTCAAGTGATAGTGATTCCTGTATGAGTCGTATGATTTTTTTAATCAAGCACGGGTAATGCCAGGCCATGCTGCTATATATATATATATATATATATATATATATATATATATATATTTTTTTTTTTTTTCTCAATTTTGGTCTTGATATATACAAATATATATCGTTATCTCATATGGGTTTCGGTCGGCCCGATCCACTGCCGACGTCCTAACTTCCATTATTCACTGAATCAGTGAAGCACTTGACGACAACTCACCTTAAGGATAATCGCACTAGATATCTGAAAGGCCTTCGACAAGGAATGGCACAAAGACTTACTACACAAGCTCTCCAGTTATGGAATCGCTGGAAGGGTCTTCTTGATCATAAAATCCTTCCTATCCCTGAAGATAGTTCTCGAGGTCAACGCAGGCGTAAAAAATTGTAAAAAATTATTACCAGAAATAAATTTTTGAAGAAAATAAACTATTACTAGCAATACATTTTTGAAAATAATATTACCAGCTATACAATTTTGAGGAAAAAAATATTTCCAGAAATAGATTTTGACAAAACAAAAATATTACCAGGAAAAAAAAAAGTTGTTGGTATTGAGGTTGATATGCCTTAAAACAAAACAAACCAGGCGGGATGTAGGAAGACTCTCGTTGCTTTACCGCTACTTCCACGAAAAGTGAGTGACTTATTTTTTTAAAAAAAAGTCGTTTAACATTTTATGCTTTTTGTTTTAAGTGTGTGAATTTTAAGATAGGAATCCATCAGAATGTGTAGAAAATAAATAAGTCACTCATCTTCTTTCTTTTCTAGTCACGAGCGACGCCATCTTGGGGAAAATGTATGTTCTCATTATTTTAAATAAACACACAAATACATACACACTTCACTTTTACCTCTCCGATCTCATGAAGGCCAAAATGGGCGAAATGCATTATCGGATATGTTTTCGAAACATTATATTTTCATGAACGTTCTTTCCAATTGTCTTTTAATGTATAACCCTGTCGGGAACATTTACCCAAATTCTTAAAAAAACACACACAAACACACACACACACAAACACACACACACACACAGCTTATATATATGTATATCGCTCTCGGATAAAAAGAACATTCGGACAGTTTTTATATAATTTATCATCTGAAAAGAAAAAATTATTAGATCGCATGAGAAACTGTATAAAAAACTAAATAAAAGCACCTTGTCTGTCGTATAAAATGAAATGTGCATGAAAGAAGGATTGCTGCCTAAATACACAAACGTATATATATATATATATAACTTAGATCAAGGAACAGCATAAAAATATCCAAATGTTGGGTGCTTTTGTCGAAATTAAAGCAATTGTACGAAGTTTAGAACGGCTCATGATCAAACATAATGCACATTCGTTATATTATATATATATATATATATATATATATATATATATATATATATATATATATATATATATATTTCAGTTAGCACGGTCGATTTTACTGTTTTTAAACTACAATTTTCCATGATAGGCAAGGTCAATCTTATCCATGATAAAATAGACCTTGCTAAACGAAGCGCTCCTCTGTGGCTCAATGGCTCAATCACGTAAACACACACACACACACACACACACACACACACACACATATATATATATATATATATATTAATGCATATTTGACAGCAACATTTCTTTTAAACATCTTTCGTTAAATATGACAGGCGTGCCAAATTTAATTTATTTATTTAGTTTTAGTTTTTCCAGATATCTTACTTTTTTTCGTTTGGTGGGAGTACAAAATATTTCCATATTGTCCATTGTCCCAAGCGCTTTCGGCCACGTCTTTAGCCATTTTCATATACGTTTTCATATATATATATATATATATATATATATATATGCCAAACTAAATACTTATATGGTAATTGTTCGGATGAGCTCTTCGCTATGGTATCTAGACTGGATGACTTTAAGCGCAGCACTAGACTGGCCTCAAGATCTCATTCATTTACAGTCGAGCTGGTTAGATGTAGCCGTAAGTTCTATGCTAACAATTTCTTTTCTCGCACTTCTCGCTTGTGGAACTCCCTTCCGGCTCCATGTTTTCCATCCAACTTTCTGCAACTTAATATGCAAAAATTTAAATCTAATGTCAAACGCTATCTACTGTCATCCTGATTACTCTTTTCGCTTTTTGCTGATTACTAATGTTTCTGTTCTTAGTTCCGCCACACCCTATAACCCCTTGCATCTTAGTGGCTGTAGTACCTTGCTTGGGGTGATACCGATTTAAAAAAAACACAAGGTTAATTATCTCTGCTTACTCGTATTCTGTCTATTAAAGACAGGGATGTACAATCTCCTGAGGTATTCGATATACCCGTATACGTAAAGATGAGAGTAATTGCCCCAGGTTTTTTGTGGAATTATCGATGTTGTTTTTTTTCTGGTCAGTTTTGAAAATAATACCGCATCTAAGGCGCACTTTTTTTTTTACTAAAAATATCTTTAAAAATTCCCCTGCGTCTTATATGCCATAAGTAGGTCTAAAATTCGTGGTAGTCGGCCGAAATTAGCTACCTGGCAATTCCTATTAGCTTAGACGTGAAGGAGCAATGGAATACGTGAATGGCAATGTCTGATCCCGACCTTACACTTACAGGAAGAATAAAAAGACACAGCATTGCATGAGTCTGTGAATGGGGGAAGCAAGCTTGGGATAATATTAGACCAGAAATTGTTGTGAACATCTTTTTAAAAGTGTGGCATTAGCAATGCTCTCAATGGAACAGAAGATGACGCATTATTTAATGACGATGATAGTAGTATTGAAAATGGGTATCAGAGTTTTGATAACGAAGACGACGAATTTTATGGATTTGAAGATGAATAAAATTTTAATGGCAACTGTACTCTTTTGCTCAATTGAATTAATTGCTTGATTTTTATTTTGTTTTCTTACCTTTGGTTTTACAGTGTAACCCGGATATAAGAGAGTTGTCGGGACCGGAGAAGTCTCTTATATCCGGGTTTCTCTTATATCCGGGTTGGGTCTATTTTATATACATTAACACAGGCTCTAATTTGGGACCAGAGAAAATTTCTCTTATATCCTGGTTTCTCTTATATCCGGGTCTCTTATATCCGGGTTACACTGTAATAAAGTTTTTATAGGCTCGTGTTCTTTTTTTCCTATTATTTTTCGTTTAATTGTAATCATGGCTTGTTTAACCAAAATAATACCTCATAAATATAGCCCAGGTTGTACCATTTACTAATAATGTTACTAATTATTAATTTTTTCTTGATTTTCCCTCCTAAAATTGGGGTGGGTCTTATACACTCGTTCGTCATATATTCCGTAAAATACGACAAGTTAAATAAGTATTCTTTGATATCGAAATTAAAATTTGATTCGAAAAAAAAAAAATGGTGCATTCCCAATAATTTCTCATTTGTTCTTTTCTTTTCTTTTTTGTATTTTTCAGCTCTGTTCGGAGTTTTGTTTATGGATCGGCAAGAAGCCGCATTTGCGTCTTATCGAATGTTCCATGCCACTGGCTGTGCGATTGCGTTCGGATACAGTTATTTCTTTTGTGTCGTCACTAAGGTCTACATTCTGGCTGTCGTGATGGGAGTGTCGCTGATCGCCTACGGGGCCATTGAGATTAAATTACAATTACATCGCCAAAACATTAAGGACATCGTGGCACTTTAAAAAGAAAATTAATGAAAACTATATTTAAAAAAAAAACATACGTTACTTCTCTTCTATTATTTGAGTATAGAAATTTTAAAGAGTGATTTTATTACTTTTGTGGACTATATTGTTCTCTCGTCTACATCGGAAAGAAAGAAAGAACTATACTAAGAAGCTCCAGGATTGGACAGAGGCTGCATCTACAAAGATCTGGCATTTTCAGACTGTAACAAAGAAGCAACGAAGTTTGGTGATATCGTGAAGTATTGCTGGAGCTCCTCGGGTTAGAAGTTACTGCCCAAACCTTGATCACGTAGTCATTATATGATGAAGGCTTTGTTGTGGGTGCTACTACTGTCTTCGCAGTAGTAGTTGTAAAAAATTATACAATAGATTCCTGTGGTGTTTCCAAGGTTCTTCTTTGATCTTTTAATGAAATAAGTAGTGTTGGTGCTTATTTTGATGTGGTTAATATTTGCTCACTAATTTTTATTGGTTTCATTTTTTTATTTTTTGTATCGATAATCAGAAAAAAAAACAGTGGCACATTATAAACTGAGAAAAAAAACGACTTAAAAAACAAAATAAGGAATCAACAACGAAAAAAAGAAAGAAAGAAAAAAGTCGTGTGGAAAAATACATGAACGAAATGAAAGGGGCTGAAAAATATGGCCGATGGGCGAAAAATGAAAAAAATATTCGAAGAAAATAGGCTGAAAAAAGACACAAAAAATAATTATAACTGAAGAATGAGGCTGAAAATTATGACTTTAGAAATAGGCTGAAGAAGAAAGAGGATCGAAAAATAACTGAAAAATATTACCGGAGAAAGAGGCTGAATCGAAAAGAAAACAAAGTCAGGAGAAAAAGTGAAAAAGAATATGGCTGAAGGATGAGACAGAAAAATATAACCTAAGAATGAGGTGACATAGCAGAAAAAAGTAATAATCAAAGCTATCAGTCGAAAAAATGGCTGCAGGAAGACAATAAAATTAAAAAAAAGAATGACATGAAGAAAGGGGCTGAAAAATATGACAAAGAAAAATGGCTGAAAAAAAAACTGAAATAGCCATTCAATAACTTGAAAACATTTAATTCGGTAGGATGAAAGAGACTGAAAATTAGTCGAAAATAGAAATGGTCGAATAAATCGTTTGAAAAAAAAAATGATCGAAAAAAATTGGAAAATATGGTCGGAATGAATGAAGAAATGGCTGAAAAATACAAGCTAACAAAAATTAACGTAGAAAAAGGCCGAAAAAAAAATCCCTTGAAATATATGACCAAAAATGATGAGAAAAAATTTGACCAAAGAAAGGGATCACAAAAAATGACCTAGAAGAAGAAGCTGAAAAATGTGGCTAAAAAGAGGCTGAAAAAATATAGCTAGAAGAAACGGGCTAAAAAAAGCCTACGAATGAGGCTGAAAATTTATGGCTGAGACAAGCGGCTGATGAAATGAACGTAGAAATAATGTTGGAAAATAATTCCCCCAAAATTGGCTGAAAATTATAGCCGAAGAATATGTAAAAGAAGTGAAGTTTAATAGTTTACTTCTTTTTCCAAAAATATACAGAAAAAACCGGAAGAATGTGTCAGAGGGGAAAATAAAAATAAAAACGACAATTAAAAAGAAAGAGAAAAAAAATAAAGGATGTCACGGAAAAAAAAAGAAAAGAAACACGTGGAAAGAAAAGATAAATTCCAAATTGCCTTTTATTGTCTTACATTTGCATGACACTATAAAATGTCGGCTAATTAAAAGTTTGCATCGTAAATTCTCTGGTTAAAGTTTATAGTTTACTTTCAAATACGTTTCTGACGAATGAAGATAATTCTCGATCCAGGACTTCACATTGATAGTAAAATATTGTCACTTCAAATGACATCAGTCAGCCTGTTTTTCTGTGCATAAGATTCTCAAGTATAAGGAAAGCCTTGCCCGCTGGATTCAATTGTGAGAAAGATCCTCTTTGGCGATTCTCAGAACAGTAGTCTTATTTATGGAATCCATTTGTGCATTCTCAGAACTGTAGCCCTGTTTAGGGAATCTTTTGGGGATTCTCAGAATGTAGCCGTGTTTCAAACTTATTCCAAATAACTAAAACTTCCTGACACATAAGCTTTGTTCTATATTGACACGTTTTGATGAGTTAAGAAAAAAACATCTTTAAAAATCTTTAAAGCCTTTCTGCAATCTCGCCCCGAAAATTTACGTTTTAATGATAATTTGTCTAGTGTTCCGTTTACCGGGCACGCTGCAAGATGATTGCGAGAAAGCAAGGATTCAAAATGGCGGCTATTTATCATCGGCTTATTTTTGCGAAACAGTTGAATTAAATTTCGTAAACTTAATTTTTTTCTTAACAGGATAATGTTTAATTTTTACATTTTAATAATCGGACTCGTTTTTATTTTAATTTCTACCACTAACTCTTCTTATTTTTTTTTTTTTATATATATTTCCAAAATCTTTGGAAATTTATAATCTTCAGATTGGCTGCATTATATATATATATATATATATATATATATATATATATATATATTGTAGGGGGAATATATATTCTATGAAATACCTTTTGAAAAAAAAAATTTTCATGTTCCCTGTTTTGGCAGGGATCTCTTAATT
>CAHIKZ030000313.1:47500-52500 GCA_903632075.3 Acanthosepion pharaonis | reverse complement strand
GAACGCAACGACTGAAACCTTGTGATAACAACAACAAAGATGAGGACATTAGCCTGAATATAAATATTCATAACTCCTCAGAAATTCCGACATATATATATATATATATATATATATATATATATATATATATATATATTAATCATTTCACCCAAAACAAGGCGATAAAGCCACTAAGACACAAGGGGTTACTGAGTGTGAAATAATTAAAAAATATATCATTAAGGAGAGAGAGCATTAAAAGAACAAGAATTAAGAAGGCAGAAGATAACGATTGACATTGAATTAAAATTTTTGAAGATCAAAGTTGACTGGAAAGCAAAAAGCCAGAAGAGAGTTCCACAAGCGAGAAGTGCGAGTGAAGAGACTTTTAGCATAGAACTTACGGTTACATCTACCCAACTCAACTGTAGATCGATGAGATCTCAACACCAGTCTAGTACTGCGCTTAAATTCATAAATGGAGGTACCATAGTGAAAAATTAATCCGAATAATTATAATGAGACCTATCTGCCAATCTAGTACTAAGCTTAAAGTATAATAACCAAAGAGGAAATCTCATCAGAACAATTACCTTATGTGTGTGCGTGTGTGTGTGTGTGTGTATAAATTGCTGATACTCCCTGAAAAGAGGACAGACAGGTGCGCTTACGAAACTCTAGAGTCGAGATGCTGAAGATAACATCTAAGTGACAAACTTTTACTGACATTGATCCTATATATATATATATATATATATATATATATATATATATATATAAAATATATAACTGGAAAATGTTTCTTAGTCAATGCCGAAGCGTTTCGTCAATTCAACTTCTCCAAGACAAGTTTAAAAGCAAAACTAATAGCTAAAAAATATTTTCCAATTGTTTTTTAAACAATTTTTTTTAATCTTCAGCATTATTCCGAGAAATCTAACATATATATATATGTGTGTGTGTGTGTGTGTGTGTGTGTGTGTGTGGGACATTAAAGTCAACACCCAGCGGCGACAGTCTGTTTCATGCTTAAACGCAATCTTCAGACCATGTGTGTTGAGTTTTGGCTCGACTACTTATATATGTTGGTCAATGATGCATTATGGGTAGAAGGTCTATTACATTATCCTAATGTTTATTGTATGGGTGGAAACGGTTGTTTCAAACTATTCTAGATGCTATTGTGGAGCAGTTTGGTTTGGTTTGGTTTACGGCATATCAACCTCAATGGGTTATTTAATGCCAACATATATTATTTATTGCTTGTAATATTTTCCCCAGAAATGTATTGCTGATATTAAAACCTATTTTTACACTTCCATAGTGTTTTGACCCCAGTTTGGAAATTAGCTATTTACCCATAGCTGAGACCCTAACAGGTGCTACCAACCGAGGCCAGGGTGAAACTGGGGACACCAGCAATTTGAGTACACGCTCCTCAAAACCTCCTGATCCGAGGTTTTGCTGTTGATTTTAATTTATCGTCTTACCCAGGACGCGGATGTATTTTCTCGTCATACCCAGGACGATATGTAGAAGTAATTGTGGATCCGAATATAGTTTTTGTAGCTGTTTTATAATGTATATATATTAATTGGTTTTGTTTTTTGTTTTTTTCTTATTCCTAAAAACACCCTGTCTTGGCCACATGTAAGAAATTCAGTACAACCTTGTGCCACATGACGCCCTCGTTGGGGGGGGGGGGGGTTGACTGAATATCGTCTCGGGGAAATTGACTCCGTTTTTACGTGGTCTATAGGGAATTTTTGCCCGAGCCTACGAGGTCGCATACCCCACTTTAAAACTCGTCCTTGTGCCACATCTTGCAGCGTGGGGCAGCGGGTAAATAATATTTACTCTGGGTGCGGGCCGAATACTGATCATATTCGGTCGGGTCACCCATCGAAGGAGTCTGTTGTTTATTTAGACCCGAAACTTCTAGTGACTTGGGAGCAACAACACTGACGACGCACCTACATTCGGCACTTAAAGGTGTATTTTTAACAAAAACATAATGTTGTTTCTTAACCATTATCATTTATTATTGATTACTTTATTATGCTGTTGATTATCATTATCATTATTATCATTATTATTATTATTATATCATTATTATCATTATTATTATAATTATTATTATTATTATCATTATTATTATTATTGTCATTATTATCATTATTATTATTATTATTATTATTATTTATTATTATATCATTATTATCATTATTATTATTATTATTATTATTATTATATATTATTATTATTATTATTATCGTTATTATTATCATCGTCATTATTATCATTATTATTATTATTATTATTATCGTTATTATTATTGTCATTATTATCATTATTATTATTATTATCATTATTATCATTATTATTATTATATCATTATTATTATTATTATTATTATTATTATTATTATTATTATCATTATTATTTATTATTATTATTATATCATTATTATTATTATTATTATAATTATTATTATCATTATCATTATTATTATTATTGTCATTATTATTATTATTATTATTATTACATTTACTTGTTTTTATGTCTTCATTCGTAGTTTGCTAATTTGTTTATTAATTACTTAATTTCTTTACTTATTCATTGATTTAGATTTATTTTTTTATTTTGTTCATTTATTTATTTGTTCATTTACTACTTTCGTATTCATTTCATGAAACCAATATGAAAAGCAAATCTTTCGCCGCGGGGTGTTGTCCTCAATGTCCACTTTTATATTTACATACGCTCTATCCCTAAAACCCATAGCATAACATAAAACTATATTTTATAATATATATATATATATATATATATATATATATATATATATATATATATATATGGGCGTTGTACTTTTACTCACCTATATTTGCGTACTGTCATAATTCCCCGGAGTAAGTGAGTTGACCTTCATGCATCAAGAAAATCGACAAAGTTTTGTTGCACGGGGAAGAGAGATAGAGAAAAAAAATATTATATGCTATTTTTTTCTGTAACCATCTCTCCCAAAGCAAGGCGATAAAGCCACTATGACTCAAAGTGCTACTGAGTGAAACTGAGAAAACGTTATTAAGGAAAGGAGCCGATCAAAAGAACAGGATTCAAAAAGACAGAAGATAATTGCGGCTCAATTTTTTCAAGATCGTACATCAGAAAGAGATTGTTGAAATTTCTAGGGTGCATAAAGAGGAAAGAGGACTTGGTAAACTCGACACTCACGGGACATATTGAAGGCAAGAGTGATAGAGGAAATCAGTGCATAGCCTGCCTTACGAGCTTGTGTAAACGGTTGGCAGAACATTGATTAGGGGAGTGTTATAGTGGAACACACCTATTCTATAGTTAATAGACTCTCCCACCTATAATAAGTAGGAGTAGTAAGAGTAACAAGGGGAGTCGCTCAGTGGGTCGATGCTAGACGACTGTTAGTCGGATACTAAAGTATCAGCGACCACAACTAGATTTCTCTGCATCATTACCTATTATATCAAGTTCCTAACGTTTTGTACGTCGAACCTATTTTAGGATCGACTTAGTACAAATACAAGCCTCCACTGTGAAACCACTACATAACAACTTGGCGACGAGGGATTCGAACTCATACGGAGGAAGAAAAACTTTTCGCACTCTACATAACAGAGAGATAGCGAAGGAACACAGCACATAGAAGAAGAAGAAGAAGAAGAATAAGAAGAAGAAGAAGATAAGAAAGCAAGACTGAAACATAGTTCCATAGGCGAGAAATACAAGAGAAGAAACCATTAGATTAGAACTTACGGTTCCACTTAGCAATTTCAACAGTAAAATAATGAGACCTAACCGCCAATCTAGTATTACGCTTAAATTCATGAAGCCGAATTATCAAAGAGAAAACCTTATGATTCAATGATATCAAATGTTCACCGTTTTTGGAATCAAATCTCCACAGGTTTAGAACCTGTTTAATATTATTGGTCTTTAAATTTGTATTATAGGGAAAACACCTTTATTAGCGTTAATTTTCTAGATTGAAAACATAATCCAGACGTTCAATTTAAAGGTCATAGTGCAAATTTAAATGTACGGGAAGTAAATATGACAGGGCGGTGGCTAAAGGGCAATAGCACCCACTCCCCTCAAACTCTTGCATTCTACATTGTTTTAAAATATCCACTTTTCATCACCCATTGGTATTAAAAAAAAAAACATTTTTGTTACTCTTAAGTAGTGAATCACACAAGAAAGTATGTATAGTTTCCAACAGCTCTATAAATGTGGAAGCTACACATCAATATAACTAACATATCCAACCTGGTGCAAATGGATTTTTAACACTTGATTTGGATATTAAAGTGTGGCCTATCTCTTGCATTATTCAAGGAATTGCTGAAAAGTTCTCAACCTGACCAAGAATCATTTCTATTTGTTTGAGACTTTTTTTATCGATTTTCACCTTCAGTTGGTTCAATTGGGATTTCCAAGTGGAGATGAGCTCTTTCCATTTCCTCTATGGACACAGCATCATCCTCTTGGATGAAGACATGCCTTTGTTACAGGATGCTGGTATACTTTTGCAACCCCAAACATTGATGCAACAAAAAATCGCATAGAAGCTATGTACCAAAGATACAAATCAAAAATCAATTCAAAACATGAACCAACAAATAGTTATTTGATGACTTCATGTGAAATCAAAGATGAAAAAGAAAAAAAAGTCCGGAGAAACAAACTGAAAGAATATGGCTGAAGAATAAGGCTGAAAAATATAACTTAAGAAAGATGTTGCATAGCCAAAAAAAATAGATCAAAGCTATCAGTCGAGAAAATGGTTGCAGGAAGACAATGAAAATTTACCAAAAAAAAAAAACATGAAGAAAGAGGCTGAAAAATATAACGGAGGAAATAGGCCAAAAATATGACCGAAAGAAAAGCCTGAAATAGACATACAATAACTTGAAAATAGTTTATTCGGTAGGCTGAAAGAGATTGAAATTAGTCGACGAAAGAAATGGTCGAAGAAA
>CAHIKZ030000313.1:37500-42500 GCA_903632075.3 Acanthosepion pharaonis | reverse complement strand
GCACTTTTAAAAATTTATAACTTTATTTGTATTTGCGGTAGAAATAATTTGTAATAAGGATTAGAAAGAAGTAAATCTATATTTTTTAAGGTTTTATTGAAATTTTATTTAAGTTTTCACATGTCCTTTGTCATTAGCAATACAAGGGGTAATACGATTTTGTAGTTCACGGAAAACATTTGCCAACTGATTTACAGTAATGCCTGAAAACACATTAGTTATTTTAGCTATACTTAAAACTAGATATATTAAACTTTATAACATATATCCTGCATTTGGAGATTCATTGTCGAATTCACTTGACTCACTTCTAGCAGTTGACTACTACTTCTATGCGCCGCTGATGAATCTTATATGTGTTGTTCTTGTCCTAAGTATTATCGTTCATTACCAACCTTCGTGTGATTATTCTATTCAGTAACCTTCCCTAGGTTACAACAGATTCTTTATAAAGAAACAGCTAATATTACAATTACCATTACCCTTCTATCAGTAATGCTTGCCTGACCACTGACAATCCCTTTCTTCCTGATTTTCAATGCATTCCTATAGTAAAATCATTAGCAATGCATTTCCATTATACATATAATAGCCCTATTCTATCAGTAATGCTTGCAGTCATTCCTGACCACTGACAATCCCTTTCTTCCAGATTTTCAATACATTCCTATAGTAAAACCATGTCGGGCTGTCGGTTTCCTAGGAACTGATCTGCTTGATCCTCATACGTCGAAATCGACGGGAAAGTCGAGTATATATATATATATATATATATATATATATATATATATATATATACTCGACTTTCATAACATCACTACAAAAATAGACATTTTGTTTCAACACTTCTGGTGTGTTGTCAAGTGATGGTGTTGATTGCAAAATAAAGTTTTTTAAAAAGTTGAAAATCAACGAAACCCCTCATTAGTGGGAAACTTTGTTACGTAACCTAAAATGACCAATCAGAATTCAAAAAGCCTGACAACATCCCCTAAATACAAACTATTAGTGCAATAAAGTTATGGTTAGATTAAATTAGAAATCAGTATAACTACTTAAGTTTTAATTCCAGAGTAAAATTAAAATTGAAAATTACAAATTTCAAATTCTAAATTTAACCGAGCATCGAGTTTAAAATATTAAAATTATTAAGCAATCGAGTTTATATATATATATATATATATATATATATATATATATATATATATATATATATTGATGCATGTTTCATTAAACAATATAGACAAGTTTTGTCTATTTATTTAAAGAAATTCCTTTCATATTGTCTGATAAGCATATAACATAATATATATGTTTTATATTCTATAAATTTAGAAATATATATATATATATATATATATATATATATATATATATATATATACACAATAAAAGGGGTAAAAAAACAGCGTATATTGTATATTACTGTACACTACCATGGTTTCCACTGCTATGTCTCTTCAGGTGGCTGAGTAACAAGTGTTCCTCAAACACACCACAATACGGCACCAGAAGTTAAGAAGGGGAGGTCTTGCATATTTGTAGGAGTTAGTGTAGAGCTGTGTCCTAAAATGCCAAATACCATGTAAATTATGAAGTGTCGTGCGTTACATTCAAGGAGTTATTTTAGTGCTACTGTGTTATATATATATATATATATATATATATATATATATATATATATATATATATATGAATAAAATAGACAATCGGAAAATAGTACTTACTACTTGCCGATGTGCTTCTTCATTTGACTTTATCAAGTGTGGAGTTTTTGTTTAGCATCACTTGCCTTGATAAGGTCAAATGCCGAAACGCATTCCGATTGTCTATTTTATTCAATTTGTCTTCTCTACAGATTTCTTCTGAGAAATTTAACACACACACACACACACACACACACACACACAGACACACACACACACATATATATATATATATATATATATATATATATATATATATATATATATACAACAGTTCAAACGATTGAGGCCACCCCTAGTAATTTTTTAAATTGGCCCAAAATGTAGTTGTTTTGCACATTAAGATAAAATTATTATACATGCTTAAAAAAAAAGTTAAACTTTATTTTTTATTAGATATTTTATTATGACCAATAGAAAATAAAGCATTTTACGATTACATTTCGCTCTCGTCAAAATATCCTCCTTTATTTTTGACTAGTGCAGCACAGATTTTTGGCATTCGTTGTGAAAGTTTCTCAAAGTATAAGTTTAATAATTGATTCCATTCTTTTTTTTAATGAATCTAAGCGTTCTTTTTCATTTTTTTTTCACTCTTCTCCCAAGTTCATTACATGCTAATTCTGAGTGTAGCTTCAAACTTTTAAACTGTAGTGTATATGGTAAATGTAACAAGGGAATATTTGCGTTCTTTTTGTCGTATCTCGAAGTGTGTGATGTCCTGTCCATATGCCATTTCCTCATAAATGCGATTGTTACTTGACAGTTTTGTAAAAATAAATAAAAATATATATATATAATGACACACGGTGTGTACCTGCACTTTGTAATTATAACCTGTCCAACCAGTGGTACGCTGCTGTGTGACGTTGTCCCTGGTTCTTTATAACTGTTATCATTGTTACTTTTTTACCTGCATTTCCTATGCCTAGCCTCGTCAACAACCCTACATCTTTTATCAATAGTCCTAGGGTACCTAATACACTTCTCTCCTCTAGGATAATACAGCTGAGTCAAAATTATGCTAATTAGTATGAGAGGGATTAGTTATTCAGAGTTTACTGATCAGTCTTCACCTGTCCACCAGCACGATTGATGTACAAAAAACAGAGATCAACAATACACTATAGTTCCTTGACACACATTTCACGGGTTATTTTTGATATTACACCTTTTATTCTGTCCTTGAGTTCTTCAACGCCTCTAATTTTTTGGCTATACACGCAATCATTTTGTCATACTCCATAACTAGGAGTCACAGGGTGTAATTGGCCCATATTTCTTAACAATTCCATTGGATATGTCACGGCAGCCCATTGGCATGGTCACTAAACTCCCCTGAGAGATTTGGGAAACTTTGATCAAGACAAGCGCGTCCAGTATGGGCAAAATGAGGCTGTGCCTGGAAATACCCTGCTTGTCTGATCTGTAGGAGTATGCTATTAATGGCAAACTCTTGTAGCATTTGTAAGCATTTGCTGTCACCGTGAGATTTGCAAAGAAATCTGGGCCAATTACATAGGTGCAATATCAAACATTCCCCGTGAAATGCGTGTTAAGGCACTAAATTGTACTGTTGATCGCTGGGTTTTGTGCATCAATCGTGCTTGTGGATAGGTGGAGACCGTTCAGTAAACTCTGAATAAATGAGTCTTCTCATAATACTGTTAACATAATTTTGACTCATCATCTGATACTTGTGTTAAAATAATTTTGACTGACTGCGTATATTGTGAAATGGTGCCTTTCGCACAAATGACTTATGAAATAATTCTTTTACTGAACAGTTAAATTTGTGGTTAATAATCACGTCTTGGATAATGTTTATTGGCATCTTTGAGGTGGGTAATTATCAGCATGTTCTTATTTTCGAGGTGGGTAACTATTAGCATGTTCTTGTTTTCGAGGTGGCTAATTATTAGCATGTTCTTATTTTCAAAGTGGGTAATTGTCAGCATGTTTTTATTTTCGAAGTGGTTAATTATTAGCAGGTTCTTACTTTCGAGGTGGGTAATTATTAACATGTTATTGTTTTCAAAGTGGGTAATTATCAGCATGTTCTTATTGTCGAGGTGGGTAATTATTAGCGTGTTTTTATTTTCGAGGTGGGTAATTATTAGAATGTTCTTTTTTCGAGGTGGGTAATTATTAGTATGTTCTTATTGTCGGGTGGGTAATTATTAGAATGTTCTTATTTTTGAGGTGGGTAATTATTAGCAAGTTCTTATTTTCAAGGTGATTAATTTTCAGCAAGTTCACTATGCCAAAAGTAATTTGTCTGAAGAATACGATGTAGAACAAAAATCAAAAAAAAAAAAAATTGTTTATTCGTTCTTTAAATATCCAAATTTCAGGTAGCTTCTCCTTCTGGGTAAGCTAATATCAATTACTTACATATATATGGCTATAAGCATTTTTTTCAGTAGGTACGGGTGCTAAAACTGACATCCCTTTTTTTTTCTATTATTGTCTTAAACCATAAAAATAAATATCAACCGGCCTAGACAGAGAATTGCAATCTACTTATATATATATATATATATATATATATATATATATATATATATATATATATATATATAGTCAACTTAATATCTATTAAAAATAACATTTACAATAATAAGAAATAATATCGGTTAAAATAATCAAATATATATGTGTGTGTGTGTGTGTGTGTGTGTGTGTGTGTGTGTGTGTGTGTGTGTGGCGAGGGAAGGGATGTATAATATTATCTGACAGAAAAGTGAAAATGATAAGACAAAGTGAAAAATTTACAAACGACGCGTTTCACCGAGACGTCTGCTGTCCCTGGCTTCTCCAGGCTAGAATGAAAGAAAGGCAAAACTGTGTGGACCTTTGAGAATAAGCGAAATTATCACGGGGGACCGCGTCATTTATAACTTTTCTATTTTGTCTCATCATCTACGCACACACACACACACACACACACACACACACACATATATATTATAGCAAAAAGAAAGAACCGTAAGATATATAATCCAGTGTTCTTATTGATATTTTTATTTTTACAAAACACTGCTCAATGTAAATATTTACAGAGCATACGATATGCGTTGAACAGATGTCATAATTGGTTGAAAAATACACCCCTACCCTCCCTAAGCTTAACCTCGTTTTCGAATGTAACTCATAATTGATACAATAATAGTTAATAAAAATGAACACGCTACCGCCCCTGTCTAAATGATTGGATTTCTCTGTATCCTTGGAAACAAAAAATTATGAAGTGTATGTGCGTTTAAAACTCAGTAAATTAAAAAATAAGTTATT
>CAHIKZ030000313.1:0-35000 GCA_903632075.3 Acanthosepion pharaonis | reverse complement strand
CCATTATAATAATTTATTTCACCAGGGCCCTTTTAAAAGACGCCGGATCATCAGATAGCACTTCCAAAAATGAAATGAAACGAAAAATGAAATCAAAATTGATGGGTAGTGTAAGTTTTTGTAATTTAACAGAGAGTGTGAAAGGGATAGTTAAAGAGACATGGTAGAGTATAGGGAGGGATTAATTTCATATCTCTCTCAAGCATACTTAGTATTGTGAGGGGGGAGTGACCAGCCAGACCTTGACCTATTTAGACGGTTAACTTAACGGAAGTGATATATTGAAATGGGAGCGGAGAAGGGAGAAAAGAAGAGGGAGAGGGAAGTTCTTCATAACTTATATATATATATATATATATATATATATATATTAAGCATGATATGTTAACGCAGCAATACTTCATTTAAAACTGAGAATTTCGAATGAGCCTTTTGTTTAGTTTCGTCTGTTGTAGAAATAATTGCTTTATTTCATGTAGGCGTTTCAGGATGGTGTAATTGTTAATGAGGTTAATCTAAAAACTGAGTAATGAGTTCGATCCTCACGAGGTGCACCATACAACATACAGCATTAAATTATCCAACAGGGGCAGACATGTCATAAAATCAACCCACCGTAGTTATCCTTTATAATTACACAATAATTAGGAAGTTTAGTCTGGCTGGCCATGACTACTGAGAAATGAGTTCGATCCTCACTACGGGTTTCATAAAACATAGTATAAATAACCCTACATTGATTGACATGTCGGAAAATCCACCCAACGAACTTAGCCTTTATAATTACTCAATAGTTATCAAGGCTAGTCTGGTTGACCGTAACTACAGAGAAGTGAGTTCGATCCTCACTAGGTGTCTCGTAAAACATAACGTAAATAACCCAACATTAGTTGACATGTCGGAAAACAAACCTAACCAATTTAACCTGACCGAACTTATTTCAGATGAAACTTGTAAATTAAATGTTAGAAACTGAGGAATTCGCAAAGAAAGCCTTGTCTTTATTTTCACGAAAAATAAATTCACCCATGACCATGCTGACTCCAACTGCGCATGTTCGAGGTTAAGTTCTTTAGTTGAAGTAGAGATACTGGATTTGTAATGTCAATCGAACATTCATTGAACCAGAAAAAGAAGCTGAATATGTTATTGAGAAACGGAAAAAAAATCGTTAGAAACCAAGAAAAATTTGCTGGATTGCTATGTGTTATCCCTCCTCTTATATGGCAGTGAATGGTGGACAATTTCCACACGGATACGGAGAAAAACTAGAGGCAGCTGAAATGTGGTTCTAAAAAAAGATACTGAAAATTCCATGGCCGTAATGAGTAAGTAAAAAGAAAGTCTTTAAGAAAATGGCAACAGAAAGAACACTTCTAATAGCTGAAATTCCTTAGACACATAATGAGGAAGGAAGGCTAGGAAGATTTAACACTCAGAGGGCATATTGAGGGCAAAAGAGAAGGGGGAAGGCAGCGAACCACTAACTGAAGAGCTTGTGTAAATGAATAGCGGAACGGGGGTGCCTAGCAAAGGCGGGGGGCTGCTAAGAAGATGTGGAGAGCCATGATCGCTTATGCCTTGAATTCACACTCTTTGTGTCCTGTCAAGGGTGTGAGTTCAATACTCGGTGAAGGCAGTGGAGAACTTGGAGAGGGGAATTAACAGGAGATAACTGATACCTCATATCCTTTAAACATGGCACGTGAAACTAGAACAGTCTACCCCAGCGAGCGAAATAAAGGGTTCAGTTTGACATTCCAAATTAAAATTAAAACATTTAATTGGCAAAAGATACACGTGCAGCATCTCCAATTCCAACATAACACAAAAGATGAAAATCATACTCAATATCGCTTGGGCACTTTGACTTGATGTAATGGTTAACAAGCATGTCTTAAATATCTGTTTATATTTCTGAAATGAGGTATTATGTACACAGTTCGTCTTTCCAACTACCTGACGAAGGCCGGGGCGTACAACGGCCGAAACGTTGGAATATATATGCTGACAAAGATGAGGACAATAGTCTGAAGAATGTAAAGAGTGTACATAATACATCATCTCAGAAATATCGACAGATACTGAAGGGCCGAAACGTTGTAATAAATATGGCAACAAAGATGAGGACAATAGTCCGAATAATGTAAATAGTATACATAATACCTCATCTCAGAAATATCGACAGATACTGAAGGGCCGAAACGTTGTAATAAATATGGCAACAAAGATGATGACAATAGTCCGAATAATGTAAATAGTGTACATAATACCTCATCTCAGAAATATCGACAGATACTGAAGGGCCGAAACGTTGTAATAAATATGGCAACAAAGATGAGGACAATAGTCCGAATAATGTAAATAGTGTACATAATACCTCATCTCAGAAATATCGACAGATACTGAAAGGCCGAAACGTTGTAATAAATATGGCAACAAAGATGAGGACAATAGTCCGAATAATGTAAATAGTGTACATAATACCTCATCTCAGAAATATCGACATATACTGAAGGGCCGAAACTTTGTAATAAATATGGCAACAAAGATGAGGACAATAGTCCGAATAATGTAAATAGTGTACATAATACCTCATCTCAGAAATATCGACAGATACTGAAAGGCCGAAACATTGTAATAAATATGGCAACAAAAGATGAGGACAATACTCCGAATAATGTAAATAGTGTACATAAAACCTCAATTTAGAAATATAGATAGATACTGAAAGGCCGAAACGTTGTAATAAATATGGCAACAAAGATGAGGACAATAGTCCGAATAATGTAAATAGTGTACATAATACCTCATCTCAGAAATATCGACAGATACTGAAAGGCCGAAACGTTGTAATAAATATGGCAACAAAGATGAGGACAATAGTCCGAATAATGTAAATAGTGTACATAATACCTCATCTCAGAAATATCGACAGATACTGAAAGGCCGAAACGTTGTAATAAATATGGCGGCAAAGATGAGGACAATAGTCCGAATAATGTAAATAGTGTACATAATACCTCATCTCAGAAATATCGACAGATACTGAAGGGCCGAAACGTTGTAATAAATATGGCAACAAAGATGAGGACAATAGTCCGAATAATGTAAATAGTGTACATAATACCTCATCTCAGAAATATCGACAGATACTGAAAGGCCGAAACGTTGTAATAAATATGGCAACAAAGATGAGGACAATAGTCCGAATAATGTAAATAGTGTACATAATACCTCATCTCAGAAATATCGACAGATACTGAAAGGCCGAAACGTTGTAATAAATATGGCAACAAAGATGAGGACAATAGTCCGAATAATGTAAATAGTGTACATAATACCTCATCTCAGAAATATCGACAGATACTGAAGGGCCGAAACATTGTAATAAATATGGCGGCAAAGATGAGGACAATAGTCTGAATAATGTAAATAGTGTACATAATACCTCATCTCAGAAATATCGACAGATACTGAAGGGCCGAAACATTGTAATAAATATGGCGGCAAAGATGAGGACAATAGTCTGAATAATGTAAATAGTGTACATAATACCTCATCTCAGAAATATCGTCAGATACTGAAGGGCCGAAACGTTGTAATAAATATGGCACAAAGATGAGGACAATAGTCTGAATAATGTAAATAGTGTACATAATACATCATCTCAGAAATATCGACAGATACTGAAGGGCAGAAACGTTGTAATAAATATGGCAACAAAGATGAGGACAATAGTCCGAATAATGTAAATAGTGTACATAATACCTCATCTCAGAAATATCGACAGATACTGAAGGGCCGAAACATTGTAATAAATATGGCGACAAAGATGAGGACAATAGTCTGAATAATGTAAATAGTGTACATAATACCTCATCTCAGAAATATAGACACAATTTACAATTCGAATAAATGTTTCCGAACAATGTTCACATAATCCGTCTAATTCATGCCCTTTTTGAATTGTTTATATTAGCGATATTAGCGTCTGAGGATCCACCGGCTTGCGGCCATATCATGTTGAAACACCGGTTCTCGAACTATCACCCAAGTTAAGCAACGTTGAGCCTCGTCAGTACTGAGACCGGTGACCGCGAAGGAATACCAGGTGACGTGAAACACGTCGATAGACCTAGCAAGATGCCGATTGATGTACGCTCTTTATTTTTACTAACAGAAGACCACGATATATCAGAGGTCCTTCTAGACTTGTCATCCGTATAAAAGTTGACAGCTTATTTAAAACTTTAATAATGATAATCTGTTGGAAGCGGAAAAGCGAATATTTAAAAAAAATATATAAATCATTTACACTATTTACATTGTTATGACTGTGGTCTTCAACTCCATTGCCATATTCAGAACGTTTCGGCCGTTGTCCGCTCCGGTCTTCTGCAGGTGATTGGACTTTCAAACTGAACCCTTTATTTCACTTTATATCCACTAGGGTAGATTGTTCTAGTTCCACGTGCCATGTCTTTTCCGTGTATCTTCGTTATCTCCTTTTAACTCAACTCCACAAGTTTTTGTTCACCTCTGCAGTAGCCAGGAATTGAACTCACAACATTTTTATGGGCCGTGTGTCCTTGAGGAGGAAATACAGGGTTCATTTCGAAATTCCAATCACATGAAGAAGGCCGGAGCGTACAACGGCCGAAATGTCGGGAAGATGGTAACGGAGATGAGGACAACACTCCGAACAATGTAAATAGTGTAAATAATTACAATACCACATTTCAGAAACATTGACAAAACCTGAAGAAGGCCGGAGTGTACAGTGGCTGAAACGTCGTGAATATGATAACAACGATGAAGACAACAGTCCGAACAATGTAAATAGTGCAAATAGTTACAATACCTCATTTCAGAAATATAGACAGGTATATATAAATACATACAATAAATATATAACAAAGACAAAGGAAGGAGAATAAAATAATAGTCATCGTAAAACTGGTGGATCAAAAAACAAAAAAGAGCTAACCGGTTATCAATCCTCACTCTTCAAACCTCAACCACAGACAAAAGTATGTGCACAATGATTTAAAATGGGAAAAAGAAAATGACTACCTGGTAATCATCAGTATAGATCACAGATATATTACATTTAGATCCAGCAATCATTATTTCTGCTTTCCGAGGGAAGGCTGCTTGGGCTTAATATAAATGGTTTTAAGCATTCTTAGATAGTAATCTAAATGCTCTTTGCTCTTTTTTTCTTATCATTTTTCTTCCGCCTTTTGTTTTACATTTTTTCATATATTTATATATATTTTTAAAATGTGTTATATAGGAATAATTATCGCTGACGACACTTGAGTTTGAACATAGATCGCCAGGGAGCAAACACAGGCGATCTCATTATTGAATCAAGTAGACCACGTGACCATATAGGAAATGTATATATGTGGGAAGTGGCGTGATTGCTATTTCTCCTCTATACTATTCCGATCGTTATTTCTAGTCTATCCTCTATTACTGTACGGTTCGCGATTCACTTCTCTACGTTATTCTCTATACTGATCGCAACACGGATTACCATTCGGTGGTTACTATTCGAGCGAGTATTATCGAGCAAGTAATATTAGTGCGAATGATATTCGAAGGCGTCTGACACCAGTATTGTTCAACGGCGTTACTATAGTTGTATCTGCGATTACAAAGTCTCTGCTACAACGAAAGTGACTACGAGCATCCGTTGACATCACAAAAGTGGCAACGAGTGTTCGTTAAATTCACAAAAAAATGTCCGTTTTTTAAAATTGAAAACTTTGTAAACGCCTCCAGTTGCATGGAAATATTTTACCATTAGGAGGATTTGTGAAAAAAAGAAAAACAAGTATTATTGATTTGGCACGTTGATTGTTATAAGATTGTCTCCAAGAAATTGAAATCAAAGGACTTGATGTCGATATCGGATTTAGACAACACAAGTTAATAACTATGGAAACAGTTAATATTATGACAAGTGGCCGAATACCATCTATAGACAATGAAAAGTCTCAGAAAGAATAAGGGTTTTTAATTTCAAGACAAATCAGGAGGAATATGAAGATATGACTTAAGGTATCAATCTTGAAATACATAAGGAAATGAATATATCGAACGGCAATAGTATACACATTAAGTAACGATATCAGTGGACTTCTATCATTCCTTCTAAAATAAAACTTTGATTAGTAAACCAGCAACTGTCGAATCTTATATGTGTTGTTCTTGTCCTAAGTATTATCGTTCATTACCAACCTTCGTGTAATTATTCCATTCAGTAACCTTCCTTGGGTTACGACACATAGTATACAAATTGAACAAGGGCATACATCAGCAGATAACTATTTAAAAAATTCGATCATTGCCCGTAAAAACGTTGAAGTGATTCGAAAGCCTGTAACCATTTCGTGAGTTAACACAAGACACAGAGATTTGGGAAGGACTGATAAGACAGATTTACTATATTTAATAGCTTTGGAAACAGACAGGAATTTGAAGATAAGACTTAAGTTATAAGTCTTAAAATGCATAGAAGGAAATTAATGTTCAGGGAAATGAATCTATCGAACAATAATATACACATTGAGTAACGACATCAATGGTCTTCTATCATTAAAAAGAATAAAAAATTCCAACGGATAATTTATTGTTAAAATAGATATATTTCGGAAAGCTTTTGGAATACTTGATCACTCTTGAGAAATAAATGAAACTGACTAAACTACATTGTATACGTTACAAACTTCTCATAGGTCCGGCGGAAGTGGATATCAGGTGAGGCGGAATGACTGCAAGACAATCAAAGATTTAGAAACAATTTCAAAAAATTCATATGCGAGGGTTTAGCAATGGGCTCGCCATTATCACCAGCAATAGCTAATATATATATGGAATACTTTGAGAAAATGGCATTAGAATCTAAGCCAACTCTATTGTTAAGGTACGTAGATGACACCTTCATACTTGATCACTCTTGAGAAATAAGTGAAACTGACGAAGCTACATTGTATACGTTATAAACTTCTACCATTCCTTGTAAAAAAAAACATTGATTAGAAAACCAACAGTACTTTTTTGTTTCGTTTGGTTTATTTTGATTTTACGGCATATCCACCTGAATGGGTCATTTAATGCCGACAAAATTTTATTGTTGGTAATATTTTTTTTTAAAATATACAGGGGTTGGAAAGAATAATTGGAACACTTGCTAAATTCAAAGAAAATTTATTTAATATGGAGTTGGTCCTCCTTTAGCCTCGCAGACAGCTTTAATACGTCTGGGAATGGAATCATACAGCTTCCTGACTTCATCCAGAGGAATTTTCAGTCATTCTTTCATTAAAACCTTTTCCAGCTCTTTACGACACGACGGTGGAGGATAGCGGCTCCTAACTTGTTGCTCCAAAATGTTCAATAATATTGATATCTTGAGATTGGGGAGGCCACCCCATGTATTCTAGCTCACTTTCAGGCTCTTAATACCAATTCTTAACCACTAGACCAAGCATTGTGATCTCTGCACCACTTCAACCTCTTTTGAATGTTGCGAGTGGAAAGAAGAGGTTTCCTCACAGCGGCTCTTCCATGATATGCAGCCTCATAGAGCTCACGGTGAACAGTTTTAGTAGAAACAGAACTATTCAGATGGTCATTCAACTCAGCGGTTACTTTGGCCGCATTTGTCCGATGATTTTTTCCCACATTGCGTTTCAATGCACGTCAGTCCTTGTCAGTAAGTTTGCAAGTCCGGCCTGAATTGCTACGGTTGCTAGAGGTCTTGCCCTGTTTCTCGAATTGCATCAATGTTCTTGATATGGTAGCTCTTGAAAAACCAAACAGTTCAGCAACCTTAGTGATCGAGGCTCCTGCCATGCGAGCTCTAACAATTTGCTCTTTTTCGAACTCGGAGAGGTCACGCATTTAGCTTAAATTTTACTAAATTCTAAAAATAAATAAGACAAAGACAGTAAATTAGATAAATAAACGTATTTACGTTGTTGCACATTTAAAATTGCAAAAATATAATATTTTATGCATTTTTTTAACGTTGGCTCCTTTTGAATTAAGGTAATATCGAGTGATAATACTGATATATGGTGTCTCCAAGAAACCAAAACTAAGCAAGGAATTGAAATTACTATCGGGGCCAGACAGCATGAGTTAATAGCTTTAGAAACAGACAGTAAATATTATAGAAATGGTTTTGTCATCAGTAACAAATAAAGACTATCACCCAGAGATAATTGATGAACAACCATAGTATACACACTGAACAAAGAGAAACGAAAGAGAACTATGAAGAAAATTACATAATTCCCCGTAAAAATGTATTTTGAAGAACTTGTAAGACAGGAAGGTTTGGATAGGAATGATAAGAGATATTTACAAAGTTGCTGAGGATGAGAAATAAAATGATTTGCAACGTGTCGTCAAACAGCTCTCATGATAATGTTGGTAATTTTAATTATAACCTAATATTTTCATAAAAGTTTAATACTAATAGTAATAAAAAAAAAACAAGTAATAATGCTGGATTGGATGGTGTCTTCAAGAAACCAAATCAAAGAAGGACTTGACATTAATATCAGATTCAGCACAAGTTCATAACGTTGGAAACAGAGGAAACCTTACAGAAATGGTTTTTGTCATCAATACCAAATGGAAGAATAACATCCATTGACAATGGACGAGCAACCAATTGAACAACGGTATTAAAAGAACCATGAAAGAAATTCCATCATTGTCCGTTAAAAATAAAAAAATTGAAGAGTTTTGAAGACCTGCAGAACATTCGTGAATGAGCAAAGTACGAAGAGGACGGAGATATTTACAAAGTTGCTGAAACTGAGAAATCACGAATGTCCACTTGAAATAAAACGACCAATTCGCCACCTCGAGAAAATACCTAAAACGTTCAGATATTCTCCATCTGTTCTATCTAATATATATATATATATATATATATATATATGTGTGTGTGTGTGTGTGAAAAATATATAGAAAATAGGAAAGAACTCGTTAGGTAAATAATCCAAAGTTCTTTAGTATTTTTGTTATTATTTTAAAAAAATAGTGCTCGATACGAAAGTAAAAGATAAATATAATTATTTATTTAAAAAATATGATTGCAACACGCTACTTATGTAGCGTGTTGGAATCATATTTTAAATAAATAATTATATATATATATATATATATATATATATATATATATATATATATATATACTATTACTTAGTTTGCTGCCCCTACATACTATATATAATTGAGCACTTTTTTTCTTTGGACTCTGAACTTTAATTCTGGACGATTATTTTAGCCGGAAATACATGTTCTTAGTTCTTTCTTTTTTAACCCCCCTTTTTTTCCCTTGGGTATTGGTTTGTTCATTTACAAGATGCAACAGCTAAGGTTTTGCCGGACGAGTATAGCTGCTTATATTTATAAGATTATTAGTATTATATATATATATATATATATATATATATATATATATATATATATATATATATATATATAAAAAGTGAACACTAAGTCAACACTCAGAGGCGACAGACTGTTTCATGCTGGATGCATTCGCGGCCTGACGATTGCGTCCAGCATGAAACAACCTGTCGCCTCTGAGTGTTGACTTCAATGTTCATTTTATATTTATATTTACATACGCTCTACCTCTGATATTGAGCACTTTATCCCATAAATATAGCACACCTTAAAACTATATTTCTTCATATATATATATATATATATATATATATATATATATATATTGATTGTCTGTTCTATTTCGCAATATATTTTTGAACAATGATCTGCCCCTACACACTATATATATATTGTATTCCGGATCAATCAACATTCGTAAACAATTATATAGGCCACACTACAACATGTTTGACAAGAAGACGAACACTATATCTTTCTGACCATAGCTCCATTAGGTCTCATTTAAATACTCATAAAGATCTACCGGACCCTATTTGTAATATACTTGTTGTTAACGCAAATATAATAGTATCGTCTACATGTAAAAAAAAAGGCTAAAAATAATGGAAACCCTATCAATAAAATAAAAAAAACAACACTTAATAATATCAACAATGAATGAACATGGACACAACGTCTTGACCGTGTTCTGAAAATGAAAACATTATAAAAATATATACATACAACAATCTATTTCTTGTTAACAGTTAATATATTTCAACTTTGAAAATGGCTAAATGTATAGCTGAAAGCACTCGAAAAGAAAGCACAATTGGACAGTTTTTATATAATTTATCTACCGAAAAGAGGAAAATTATAAGATCACATAAGAAATTGAATAAAAGACTAAATCAAAGTACCTTGTTTGTCATATTCAATGAAACTTGCATCAAAGAAGGATTGCTGAGTAAATACACACACAAGCGCAAACACACACAGAGATATATTCATTCATTTAAAATTTTGTAGATCAAATTTGATAGGAAAGCTAGAAGCCAGAATAAACTTTGACAAGAGTGAAGTGCGAGAGAAGAAATTGTTAGCATAGAACTTACGGTTACATCTATCAATTTCATCTGTAAGATAATGAGACCTAGCTGCTAATCAAGTACTGTAGACATTCAGGTCAACACACAGGGGCGAAAGGCTGTTTCATGCTTAAATACAATCTTCAGACCATTAGATATGTTGGTCAATGATGCATTATGGGTAGAAAGTCTGTTGTATTATCCTAACAGTTATTGGGTAGATGTTAACAGTTATGTTTCAAACTGTTCTAAAGGCTATCCTTATATTTTATTTCATAATGTACATCAGGGGACGAAATGCACTGGCTAAGGTATTTTTTTTTTTTTGTCTTTATTCATATATATATATATATATATATATATATATATATATATATATATTTGAATTTATAGATCGGATGAATTGGATTATGATTACGATTCCAATGTAATAAATGATAACCATGGAATTTTAGTGTTTGAGCCTTTTATATTATATTCTTACTCTGTCCTGGACATTGAGCTCTACCTGGATTCTATCCTCTTGAAATTTATATATATATATATATATATATATATATATATATATATAATCTCTTACATAACTAGGATGTCATGTAATCGATATACCTACATAAAAATTCCGTCATAGTACGTATTTGTACAACATGAACCTATAAATAACTTTTGTACATATATATTATACGTTTATATATATATATATATATATATATATATATATATATATATATATATATATATATATATATAATAGTACATTTTCTGTATATTTATATCCTGTTGAACTGTCGTCTAAGTGTAACAATTTAAGAATACACACACACACACACACATATGAAGATTTCAAATTATTCAAAATGTTTGTTTCTGAAACCTAAATAAAATAAAACCAAAATAATGTATTTGTTGAATTATTTACTCGCATAATATATATTAATTATGTATATATAAAATATCTTTGTTCATTTTTACTATTTATATGCCTTTTTGTTTTCAAATATTTTTATTTCATACTACTAGAAAGGGGTGTAAGGCAAGAATGTGTCTTCTCGCCTGATTTATTCAACATGTCTGCTGAAGCTGTACTGAGAGAATTTGATGTCCTACTAGAACTCATTATTACTGGCCGCACTTTTAAGAAGATAAGATATACAGAAGACTCATTGTTGATAGCAGAAAGAGAACTCCTAGAAGGCAGTAAAATAAAGTGAGAGGAAAGGACTAAACACCAATTACATGAGGATATTGTAATGATGCAGGAGTAGCATTGGTGTAGGTAAATCACGGGGGTCACATGACGGCCGCTGAAGTTACTTCATACAGTAAGCAAAGCGCCAGTTATTTTTCAGTTCGTTTTCAGCAGCCGCAATATAAGTTTGCTTTCTTTTATCCTGGGCCAATCTCCTCCACTCCTGCAAGTCAACGGTGCTGTTTCTCTTTGGAAATATATCATTCCAAGATATAAAATGAAACTCTAGCTCGCAGTCCTCAATTTGGGAAAACCTAAGACTCGCTGTTCCCCTTGACTGGAACAAAAAAATCCGGTCCGTTTGAATTCGGAGCCCTAAAAATGGCTTCTCCAGGTACAGGAATATCTCCATATTATATGTAAGACACTTCCTTTTCTTTCTCCTTACACTTTAATTACTGTGTGTATATATGTGATATATTATTCTCTGCGTGTGACATATGTGTTTATATGTATAGTTTTGTGTATGTATTTGTATTAAAAAAGTCTATCTGAGAACAAAACATATTTGTCATTCTTTTTCCATTTTTCGAAAAGGCTGGAAAGAAATTTCTTATTATATCACAGATATAATAATGCCCATAATGGGAGAAATACAAATGAGAGCATAAATCTCTCTTCACTTGCTCTACTCCCGTTAAAATATAATGCATGGTTGTTAACAAAAGGAACAACCCAACATGCAAATTATAAATTATAGATACCAAAAATAAATAAGTACACCAGTTATTACCGGAACTACCAGTCTCTGTTGACTGCGACAGTAAACAACAGCGATCAATTCTAGAACTAACGGACTAATATTTCTGCTGATTTTGTCTGTTAAATGCGGAGTCCGTTGAATCCGGGACCGTTAATTCGTGGTTTTATTGTACAACAATTTAAATATAGGGGAAGTGTTTCAACAGAGGGCAGAAAGTGTGACAGAGAAATTCGAAAGCGCATTGCTCATCTAAAAAACAGAAACTAGTAGATTATAGAGTCTTAACGATTGGCGCAACACAATCTTCCTCTATCCCTCTTCGCATTTCGCCGTGCTAATTTAAACTAAAAAGCATTAAAAAAAACCTGGATTTCAAATGCTCATTTGAAATTTTGGCGAAACACAATCTTCCTATTCTTTATTTCCCGTTTATTTGATCTTTAAAGACGAATGCTGATTTTCAAAGCAAATCTCATTTTAAATCATTGTGAAACATGATCTTCCTTCATCTCTATTTGAAATTGTGTTTGTCTTCGGAAATATAAAATCTAACGCCATCTCAAAAAAAGATTTATAAAACACGGATTAAAAACTACATTTAAAGAAAGCAAAAATTTAAAAAAGATGTTGACGGATCAATGTATTTTCGAACCAATTTAAAGGTTTCCTTAAATCTCGTTTGACTGAGATCTCGCGCTCAGACTCAAACAAACCGTACGCCATTGCTACACGAAACCTATCCTATTCTTAGAACTGATATTTTCTGTTTGAAAATTTCCGACTGCGGATAGAGAGAGCGAGAGAAAGCTACCAAAGAAAAAGCACATAAAAAGAATAAAATAGCCAACGTCTTGGAAAAATTTAGCTGATATCTTTAGACATTGGAACAAAGGTTAACCAACTTTTCGTCTGACCGAGATCTTGTGTTGATCTCATTAATGACCTTATATTGTTGCTATGGAAAATCTATTTCCGATATTCGAATATCTTAAGTCTGATGATAGTTGACACAAAAGGAAAAATAATTGTAAGAAAAGAAAATATTTTTTTTTCAATTATAATTTGACAACTTAGTGAAAGATCGTTAATTTCTCGTTTGAACGTGATTTCACGTTAATCGTTTTTCCGAATCCAGTGGCATGGTTACTGAAATCTATTTTTGGTATCTCGCAGTTTATATAATATTCTGATACATTAGTTTTAGTTTGAAACGTTCAAACAGACTTTTTGGTATTTTCGCATAATCATACCTGTCGAAGTTTTAACCATTAACATGTAAACTGCGTACTAGTATTGTATGTATATATATATATATATATATATATATATATATATATATATATATATATATATATATATATATATATATATATATATATATATATATATATATATATATATATATATATATATATATATATATATATATATATATATATATATATATATATATATATATATATATATATATATATATATATATATATATATATATATATATAAATATATGGATATAAATCCGACAGTATGAAAGAAAAATACAGAAAAAACAAAATTCTGAATATGCATTATTAATGTTAAAATAAAGTCGACGTCGGACGTTTCGGTCTATTTAAGACCATCTTCATGGACATTTTCATTTAAACATAATTAACATTATAACTTATAACAATTTAACACAAAAGACGATGGACATAAGAGCCTAACTGTTTGAATTAGTTAGGTTATTATGTCCAAGGTGTTAGTCTTGCTTCTTCAACAGGCCGTCAGAACAAGGTTACAAATCTTCTTCACGAAGGTTTAAGCCGCTAATAAGCAAAGCCAACAAAGCCAAGAGACTTGAATGGGCTTACTATTACAAAAATTTCACCGTAGAAAACTGGAAGAATGTTCTCTTCTCCGATGAAAGGAAAGTTGAGCTAAATTCAAAGGATAAAGTGAGTCATTTTTATCGAACAGCACTGTATATTATGTATTCGATAGATAGTTATACACAAACTAAGAAATATTAGTAGACATAGACAGAGAGATAATATTGAGGGCGCCAAGAACGTCTCTAGCTAATTCTTTATATACACAAAAATAACCAAATAATGACGATGTGTTGTGGGTGGTCATAGGGTGGGCCGTTTTCTATCTGACCGAATTCAATAGACTGTGAATATCAGAGATTTTTTTACGGTCCATTGGCTGAATTCAGCTTTCTTGGATAACGTTTGAAGGTTGATCTTTACTTTGGAAGCAATAGAAGGAACTTGGCCCAGTAAAGGTGATTTGTGATAATCGAATTGAGGCGTCGTCTCCAGAGTTAAGCTTCATATTTTTCTGATTGCAGATCTCGTTTCTTAATTCCTAGGGACTTCGTTTAAATTGCCGTAGAGTCCGTTCCAACTTTGGAGAAGAACTCAAACTCACTACTCTTGCAAATATGCAGTGTGTCTGTAACTTATCTATACAATCTTAAAAATTCATTTAAAAAACCCCGTAAAAATGAAGATAATTCTAGAGGGTTTCTTTGAAAACATAGGTAAACAAAGCTTTATTTAAAGACATCAAAACACTTTCCAATGGGTTCCAATGCTAACTCGTCCTGGTTCATGGTTTACATTATTTTACGGTATATCAACACCTCTATGGGTTATTTAATGCCGACAAAATTTTTAGGATAGGTTCGTATGAATGGAATATTTGTAGATCATGTTTCATTGATATATTTTTGCAAAGAGGGTTTTTGCTGAGAGTCAAATGTATTGCCGGGAATATTTTTTTGAGAAACTTATTGCCGGTATTTTTTCTATAAAAACCCATTTTTACACTTTCATAGTGTTTTGATCCCAGTTTTAAGGTGAACCATTTGCCCATAGCTGGGACCCTAGCAGGTTCTACCACCATGGACCTGGGAATACCAGCAATTAACAGATGGTTCCATGCTCCTCGAAACCTCCTGCTCAGCCGGGTATATTTTATCTTCATACCTCGGACGTAACCCGTTATGGGTATGACAATGAAATTCACCCGGTACAAGAGGTTTTGAGAGGCGTGGAACTATGCTGTTGTTTCCAAGTCCACCCTGACCCGGGGTGCTAGCACCTGTTAGGGGTCAAAGATATGGGAAAATATTTAACTCCCAAACTGAGGTTAAATAAAAACACCAGTAATACATTTATATAGTGAAAAATATTACCAGCAATTCAATACAAGTCCTCTGACGGGAAGTTTTTGGGAGCGTGGAAAGAACTCTTAATTTCTCTTGTTCCCTAGGACCCGGAGTGGATAAGGTTCCAGCCATGGACAAATAGTTAACCACCAAACTGGGGTCAAAACACTCTGAAAGTTTGAAAATGTTCATTTAATTTCGGCATTAACTGACCCATAAATTGTTGATATACCGCTAAACAAAAAAGGAAAAAAAAAAAAAAGAAAAAAAACACGAGGTTCAATACTAACACAGCGTGGTGATTTTTTCATACTTTGTATTGTAATTCGACTGGACCTGTGTTTACGATTTGATCTCTATGAACCAGGATACAACACGGCGTCTTCCCCTTGACGTGTTGTCATTTTTATTAAAATTCAGGGATCACAAATCAGCACTTTTAACATCTACATGAAAAGACAAACGAAAGTGAATTAACAAAGCAACAATAAATAAAATCTTTAATATTCCTTTAACAGTCAATAAAGTTCATTTTGTGTATCCATTAGAGTTAAGTCTAAACTGAGAACGTTGAACAGATAATTTGTCGACAACACACACACACACACACATATATATATATATATATATATATATATATATATATATATATATATATATAGATATAGATAGATAGATAGATAGATAGATATCTGTCTTACAATCGCAAGGGCGTGAAACCCAGGGTCACAAACTCACATCAATACAACTAAGCATATATATATATATATATATATATATATATATATATATATATATATATCAGGTCATCCCATAAGTTCTATCCGAATTTTAACTTTTTGTTAAAATGAACCAAATTTAAAGAGTATTTTATAATGTCTAATGGAGCTGAACATTATTTTTATGCTTAGATGCATTTAAACTGATCAAATTTTATTTCAGAGAACAATAAAATAAAATTTTGTTTGATTAAAACCCTGCTAACATGGAAGTACCCAAGAATCATTTGAGGCACATAATGCTTTATGAGTTCAAGAAAGGAAACTCAGCAGCCGAAGCAGCTAGAAACATTCACCCAGTTTATGGAGAGGAATGTGTGAATGAAAGAACTTGCAGAAGATGGTTTGCAAAATTCAGAGGTGGAGATTACACCCTTGAAGATGAAGATCGAACCGGACGTCCAGTTGAGTTTAATGAAAAGCTTCTTGAAGTAGCCCTTGAAGAAAATCCTGCTTTATCAGTTGAGGAATTCGCAGTGGTTCTCAGTTCAAACCATACAACTGTTCATCGTCATCTTCAACAACTTGGAAAAGTTCCTAAATTTGGAAAATGGGTGCCTCATGAATTGTCTGAAAACAATCTCAAATTCCGAGTTGACATCTGCTCTTCTCTCCATTCTCACCAACTTGTTTCATCTTTTTTAGATAGATTTGTGACTGGCGACGAAAAATGGATCTTTTATCGAAATGTTAAGTGTCGTAGACAGTGTGGTAAAGGGAAAGGACCCCAGCCACAGCCGAGAAGGGAACTTCATGGGCAAAAGGTTCTTCTTTCAATCTTGTGGGATCGCCAAGGAATAATCCACATTGAATTCTTACCACCTAATGCAACAATTAATGCTCAAATATACTGTCGGCAATTAGAGCGTTTGAACCAACTTTTGAGGAAAAAAAGACCTACTCTAGTGAAGCGAAAAGAGGTGATGTTTCATCAGGACAATGTGCGACCCCACACAGCAAGAATCACGTCACAAAAGATCGAAGAACTTGGTTGGGAGAAAATTCCTCATCCACTTTATTCTCCCGATCTTGCTCCTTTAGACTACCATTTGTTTCGTAGCTTACAGAATCATTTGGAAGAAACAGCTTTTGTAACACAGGAAGAGGTTAAGACTGACATTTGTGTGTTCTTCGAATCAAAGCCAAAAGAATTTTACAGTAATGGAATTAGTAAGCTTGCTAATAGATGGAAGGAAGTCATAGATAATCAGGAAAATACATTGTTGATTGAATCTGTAATTAAATGTAACATTTAGTCACTTGTTTTCTTTATTCAAAATTCGGATAGAACTTATGGGATAACCTGATATATATATATATATATATATATATATATATATATATATATATATATATATATATATATATATATATATTGAATATAAGGTGTTAATGCATGGCACATCCATAGATATGCAACCCCTAAAAGATGGTCTCAGATTAAAAGTACTTGTGAAAATAAAAACTATTTGAAAGAAAATTTTGGAATCTTTCTTAATCAATTTTCTACAGTCACCAAGAAATTAATTCGTCGATTTGAGAGAATTAAAACTAGAATAAATAGATATATGTCTAAATTATTTAACCAGACATGCTTGATAGATAATATGCTGCCTAAATATACACACGCGCACACACACACAGATATATATATATATATATATATATAGAGAGAGAGAGAGAGGGGGAGAGGAGAGAGAGAGGGGAGAGAGAGGGGGAGAGAGAGATTAAAGGTACTTATCAAACACCAAAAACAAATGTACAAGGCCAAAGAGTCACTCAAGGTAGAGGACTACAGAGTAACAGGTAATAGGCACAGATTATTGGAAGATGCGGGGAAGATAATGCTTGAACTTAGACTTGAACAGTTTAGATTGGTTCGTAGCGGATCTTAGCCCTGAAGGTTAGAACTGGTGGAACTAAGGAATGTAGCTCGTCTGAGCACTTTCCATGGAAATAGCGATAAAACAGCGATAGTTTTGTCACGTTTCCTCTGTGGAGAAAGAGGCTGTAGGGTGGAAAATAACTCATTACCGGAGACGTTTTTGGACCTTCATCGAGGGTTGAAAGAGTGGGCAGCTCCTGCCCATATATAGCATCCTGTACTCCATTTTCGGTCTGATATGGTTCTTGAAAACAGGAGGAGACAGGTAATGGAGGTATATAGGGAAGCGAACATTTTTCTAGCATTTTAGCGATGGATCGCATGTACGAGTTCTCCTAGTCTGGATTGAACTTAAGTCTTAGTAAATGCACAAGGCATAGGGTCGCCCTGAGGTTCATCGCGATAGCCGAAAATTCAGGGTCTTCTTAATGAGTTTAATTTTAAGGAATTGAATGGGACCAGCCAACTAGTTTCCCCACCACACACTGAGCTGTTAGAACTAGGTCGGAAGATCAGCTGCCAGTCTCTGGTCATCTAGAGTTTGGGATTTGCACCCATATACCAATTATAAGAAGATATAATGCATTGGTTGTTAGTAAATCCGAAAGCGCATTGGGCTAACGAAAGTTGCCTTCCAAAAGTTAAGCAAAATATTAAGAAATAGGAATATTTCGTTAGAAACAAAGAAAAGAGTACTGAACTGTTATGTAATGTCAGTCCTCTTATATGGCATTGAATGCTGGGCAATCTCATCACAGATGAAGAAGAGACTTGAGGCAATAAAAACAAAGAAAAAGATTACTGAACTGTTATGCAATACCGTTCCTCCTACAAGGCTGTGAATGCTGGACAATCTCATCACAGATGAAGAAGAGACTTGAGGCAATAGAAACAAAGAAACGAGTACTGAACTGTTATGTAATGTCAGTCCTCCTATATGGCATTGAATGCTGGGCAATCTCATCACAGATGAAGAAGAGACTTGAGGCAATAGAAACAAAGAAAAGATTACTGAACTGTTGTGCAATATCGTTCCTCCTACAAGGCTGTGAATGCTGGACAATCTCATCACAGATGAAGAAGAGACTTGAGGCAATAGAAACAAAGAAAAGAGTACTGAACTGTTATGCAATGTCAGTCCTCTTATATGGCTGTGAAGGCCGGGCAATCTCATCACAGATGAAGAAGAAACTTGAAGCAACATAACTGTATTGAGAATATTATGGACTAGACATGTGAGCAATGATGAAGTTTTAGAGAAAACCGAAGCAAAAGAGGGACTTATATGTAACATCAAAAGAGACAGTTGAAATTTCTAGGGAACCCAATGAGGAAAGAAGGCTTAGAAAATTTGATGCTCACAGGACATATTGAAGGTCAGATGGACAGCGGAAAGTACTGCATAACTTTCCCAAGAGAGATTAGGAGAGGTAGCGAAAAGACAAAGTTTTACTAATAGCTACAAAGAACGGGAAATTGTGGAGAGCCATGATCGCCCACGGGAAACAGCACATGAATGATGAAGAAGTAAGACAGATGAGGGATGCCCCAGATTTGAAGAGGTTATTTTCAGTGATCGAGGAAGCAACATCCCGAGAGTTCATTCCACAGTTCTACAGTTTTAGGGAAGAAGCTGACTGAATAGAACTTCTTCATCACTAATGGAAGATGCATCTACACGGGATTCTGTTCAAAAAAATAGGTGTTCTCGGTAAGAAGCCGTCCGAGTTGAACTTCTTACTTACAAATGGAATATGAAGGGAATGAGGGTCATTCAGCTCTATGTACGCGACATAGAGCCGTAAAGCTCTGAAATAGTGGAACTATGGAATGTATCTAGTCTGGACATTTGCCATGGCAAAAACGAATCTGTAGCGACATACGACGTTTCGTCTTTGGAAACGAGGCTGTTTGTTTGAGATTAATCTATCGCCGTAAAGTGAAGCTGAAACAGAAACTGCCTAAGTATAGCAGCCATCCACCATTTTTATTTTGATCCCACTCTTTTAAATTTCGAGCATGGTAGTCTTGTACAAAGAACCGGCCATTTTTGTAGAATAAAGATTGATTGTATACTGTATGTAACAGCAAAATTGTCCAAATCGTGTAAAAGCACAAATCTCACAAAATGTTTAATATCGAAAACCCCACTAAACTAATTGAGTTTCTTTGTTTCCAGATTTTCAGATAAGACGTTTAGCCATCTTGATACCCTTTGAGTTATTCAGCTAGAAAGAGAACAGGTTAAAATTGTCTTATATCTTATTGTCTTTCCAACTGAGCAATGGTGAGAGGAAAAAGATCATTCAGGCCTTCAGTAATGGTACCAACATTTATTCTCTGGCCTCCATCTTCAAAATTCATTAAAAAACGATCAAGAGAACAGAGAATAAGTTTTAAAAAAAGCTCCAGAGAGGAAAACACGATTTGGACAGTTTTACTGTTACACGTTCTATATATAACGAGAAAGAAGAAAATTAGATCAGGAGGCCACAACAGAAAGATGAATCATCATTTCAACTTAGAGCTAAAGAGATCACTTAGAAAAGATCCAACTCTATTCATAAAGCTTTTAGCAGGTTTAGTGCGTGAAACCTGTAAGGAAGCGTGTTACTCCAGGACAGAAAGTGAGAAGGTTAGAGAGGGCGAAGATCATCTTCAATAAGTTGGAAAATGATCCTGCAATAATATATAAACGAAACGTTGTGATAAACAATGCGACAAAGATGAGGACAACAGTCTGAATAATGTAAATAGTGTATTCTTTTGATAGTGTTAATAATAAATAGTATAGATGTATTGGCGTTCGTCTGACATTTTGCAATGATTAGTTTTATTAGCACCCTATATAAAGACCCTTTGCTTTGCATTCTATGTTGTTTTGTATGATCTATACACTGCGTGCCAAATTATTATCAAGATAACTTTATTTCTAATATTTCTTGACATATCTCGCGGCATTACAGCAGATGACACCCTACAATTAACAAATTCTATGGATCGTCGACTTTTTCAAGTAATTTCAAAACATTCAAAGCACATTCCCTATTAATTTGTTTAAAACTGTGCCTTTGTTTGTATCTGTTATTATTTGTTTGATTATCTTATTTATTAGCTTCTTTTGATCATAAACACTCACGTTCAACATTAATAAACGTTTTGTTTGCTCAATTCTGGGAATTTTACTAAACCTTTCTAATAATTTGGCACGCTCAAATCACCGTGCTGATAACAAATATGGCGCCAGTTTGTTTACATTGCACAGATCTGTACGAAAATTTCAGTGATTGCGCAGATGAGTGCTGCCAACATTGTGTGAAAATTGTGTGTCAATTGATTGGACGGTTTTTGAAATATTAGAAAAATAGTTATCTCGATAATAATTTGGCACGCAGTGTATGTATAAATAATTTCGTTTGATCTATATATTAAAAGATTTTGTTAGATCTATACGTTTTAATAATTCTGTTAGATTTATTTGTTTAGGCTTTGCTTTTATTTCTTAAAGGGTTCGTTTGTTTAGCAATTATAAAAATGTGAAATTTTAATTGTTTTTTTTTAATTCACAGGGTATGTAGTTTGTTGAGTATCTTGCTAAATTACGTTTCTTCTCTTGTGGGAGATGACATTTGTCTAACGTATAACCTTTGTAGCCAATTTACATCCGTACCGAAATTGACGTTGATGTCGTCTGCGATTCTGGATCCGTGGGTAGGCCATTAACGTAGGCCATTCCGATTGGTTGATTTGAATATAAACAAAACAAACCCTGCTACAATGTCCTCTCTTTTCTTTCGTATTCCTTTTCTTATTCTTGCTTTTATCGAGAAAAGAGTGTGTATGTTGCGTCTTTCTTTCTAGCTCTTTTTCTTTTTTTTCCCTTTTCTCATGCAAAGAGGAGGGTATGTTGGTTTTAAATTTCAATAAATTGTCTACCCACCAGTTATTTACTAATGCCTGATTAGATGTGTTAATACACATCGAAACCCGATTGCATTTGTGTAGCGTTTTTAAATGTTTTTGATGTAATATCCTAAAATAAAGTATATATATATATATATATATATATATAGTTAAATTCCCAGATGAATTCTGTGGACAAGACAGATTGGTATCAAATGACAATTGGAAAAAAACAACAAAAACATTTCGATTTCATTTTTGCCTTGAAAAAGTCGGAAGACGAAACGCGTTGGCAAAATGTAAGATTTTTTCAAATTGTCATTTGATACCATATATATATATTATTATTATTATTATTACTTCAGTCAGTCAGTTATGTGCAATGCATGATACACGCTTAGGCGATCATGTATCTTTCGATACATAACTGACTAGGCATTTCTTTCGATACATAACTGACTAGGCATTTCTTTCCTTCGATGACGAAGCAGATTCTTTCTCGCAGAAGGTTGCCATTTCTTTCTGCGGTAGACCAGTTGCCATCCAAAGCTATAGAACCCGGCCTGTCTTGCAGTGATTAAGAGAGGATTCATATTAGCACGTAAGTGAATGTAATGGATTCGACTGGAATTCGAACTCGGATCTCCGGTTCCTCAATCCAAGCCGCTATCCATTACTCCTCCTTACTAATACTCATTATTACTCCAATGTTGTTAAAATGAGATGTCAGTGTTATTTTCATTTTTACGTAATTTAGACGACAATTTATCCATCGCATTTTCTATTTCGCCGTTATATTGTGTTTCTTTTTAATGTTCTAAAAACTTTTCATTTTCCAGCTTGTTTGTTTTTATTTTTAGAGATAGTGACATTTTGGTCTCCTTATTTATTTTTATTTATTTATTTCTCTGACACCACATTTAAGATATGCCATCATTTTTTATAGAATGGCAAAAATAGTATTAATAGAAGATCCTACTGGATATAAAGTATGTGATCATTTTTCTCTTGTTATTAAGTAATAAACTTATTACCCAAGAATTACTTAACAATTACTTCTCATCATTTCTGACGGCATGGATAAACTAGTATTCTTATTGACTCGCGACTTTATCTCCTGATTGTGATAGATTTCTGATTAATTGGTCGAATTGTTACAAATGATGAAATTTTGGTCTCCTTGTTATTATTTGTTTATTTATTTTAATATAACCTGATTGTATAAACTAGCTGACTGGTTGATCGAACTATGGCTTTGTTTGTCTGCCGAGTTTTATTATCCGTTTATTTGTGATGGTGAAATATTGGTTTTTTGGTTATTTCTTTTTATTTATCTATTTCTCTATCACCTACCACCACAGCCTGCCTTAGCAATATTTCAAATACTATTGTATTAGATAAAACTTTTAAATAACAAAACATTAAAAATTGCAAAATAATCCTTTTTCTCTCATAAAATGAAAAAAAAACTATTTAAATCTTAGGAGATCGCCAGATAGAATGATATCACTGCTCGTTATTTGGAGTTGTTCAGATTTTTAACACTTCCTTTAATGAAATCGGTCAGCAGTTTTTACTTTTTATTATTTACAGTTTTTGAAACAATTTGTGCATTTATCTGACTTGCAGCAGACATTTTGAAAAAATTTGGCGCCAGCAATGTACCAGCAATGTACCGGCAATGTACCGGCAATGTACTCGAGTTGAATTACACGGATACATGCGGTCAGTACGGGAAAGGGAAGAAAAAAGGTAGACTTGTTTTTACGACACGCCTGAAGCCCAGATCCCCCTGTGTCAAAAGTAATTTCATTTTCAACGAGTCTTTTAAGCCTTGAATTGTTTCTTTGATTTTATTTGCTCCTGACGTCAATGGCTTACGGGCATATCACTTTGAAATACCGGTTGCTGTAGATCTCCAAAGTTAAGCAACGTCGAGTCTGATCAGTACCTAGATGGGTGACCGCTTGGGAAGACCAGCTACTGTAAGCTTGAATGCGCGTGAGGTGCAATTGATATTGGTTCGGAATTTTTAAACGGAGAGCCGAGTTCCAATTCCAGTTGTGTTCGTTATATTTACTTACGCGCAAATACCTTTCAGAAATATATATATATATATATATATATATATATAGTAAACCCAGATATAAGAGAGTTGTCGGGACTGGAGAAGTCTCTTATATCAGGGTTTCTCTTATATCCGGGTTTGGTCTATTTATAAACATTAACACAGGCTCTAATTTGGGACCAGAGAAAATCTCTCTTATATCCGGGTTTCTCTTATATCAGGGTCTCTTATATATCCTGTATATATATATATATATATATATATATATATATATATATATAGTGTCATAAAGTTCGTTGCACTTTAGAATTATAAATTTAATGAAGTGCACACGAACTTTATGGACACACCATATATATATATATATATATATATATATATATATACGATAAACGTGCAATCAATTTACAAATACATGAATTATTCACACAAAAACTAATGCAAAGGTTAATGATTTAAATGGCGAGACATCCATCATCGCAAACAATTCAAATAATATACAAAAACCTCCGTATCCGTTATGAATGAAATGATCCTTGTTTATATAAATTTCTGCCGTATTAGTTCTTATTTTTACTACAAGCTTTCGTCTGTTCCTACAGACATCTTCAGGTATAGAATAGATGTTGTTCTTGTTTTTCTCTTAGTAATAAGAGGACAACGAAAATATATGTATTGTTGTATCCGAAAATGCTATTGAAAATGAGTTACTGTTTTTGGAGCGCGCTAAAGCAACGCTGAGTTTGATTTTAAATTTTTAAAGGTTGTGCGTTCATATATGGTGATGAACGAATTTTTTACTGGTAAATTTTTCTGTCAAAGTGGCATGAACTATATTATTCAATAATTACAGTAATGTCGCACTTATTATCCAAAAGTCGCACTTGGATCAGTTATTTAAATTACGATAAACACCGAATTTAATTTAATTTTGTAATTAAATTTTACAAAATTAAATTCGGGGCTTTTAGCTTCCATTTTTGAAACATGGTTAGAACTGTGTAGCGAAAAAAAAACATATTTTAAATCAATTAATATATATATATATATATATATATATATATATATATATATATATATATCTTCTCCACTCAGCTATGGATTAATTAGTAAGACATATCAATAAACCAATATTATATAAAAAGAAAGTAATAATCTTACAATTTACAAATAGTTGAATTCGATGAGTAGATGTGTTCAGTACGGGAAAGGAAAAAAGTAGCTATGTTTTTACGAAACGTCTGAAGCTCGAAAATATAGACAGATTCACAATTATAATACATATAGACACATACGGATATACATATATATATATATATATATATATATATATATATGTGTGTGTGTGTGTGTGTGTGTGTGTGTGTTACATCAAACGTTATTTTTAGTGGATACACGTGTTTGAAGTAGACACCCAGCTTTTTTTTTAATTAAAAAATTAAACAGTGTGTATTGCGTCTAACATTTTCATTTTGAAGTTTCGAACTCGTGAAAATGAAATAAATGCAATATGCTCACCATTAGGGCATCTACTTCAAACACGAGTTTCCACTAAAAATAACGTTTGAAGTAATAAAAGAATCGGATAAAAATAGATACATTAATTTATATATATATATATGATGACATGATGTATGACAATATATATATATATATATATATATATATATATATAGTCATCCATACACATACTGTTTCGCTGTATTACAGCTCATCAGTGTAGCTAGATATCCAGTTGCCTCCAGCCAGGATATAAACATGACTGATATTTGGCATATGCATTTCGTAGTTGAGTGAGTTCGTAGGCCGGCGATAGATATCTTCTCGGTGTAAGGAGGCAGATTTCAATTGGTTTTTAGTAGTGGGCCGACGTTCTTTCTCGACAGTCCATAGTAGGTAATTCTTTCTTGAAGATGGGTATAAAGATCACTGCTTTTCGAACACAGGTATGGAATAACACAGATATATTACAAACAGGAATATATACAGAGAAGTGGAAAGTGTTAGTACGAACAATCAGGTTTAGTAGAGAGAACAATGTCGTCTCGACCAGTATCACTATTCCAATGTCTTGCAGTAATATATATATATATATATATATATATATATATATATATTATAAATTAATTGATTTAAAATATGGTTTTTTCGCTACACAGTTCCAACCATGTTTCAAAAAAATAATATTAATGCTCTGTAAATTTACATTGAGCACTATTTTGTAAAAAATAAAAATATCTATAAGAACACCGGATTTTATATCTTACTGTTCTTTCTTTTTATTTATATATATATATATATATATATATATATATATATATATATATATATATATATATATATATATATATATTATATATATATATAGTTATATATATATATCTTTATTCTACATTCAGCACCATCAGTTTGTTAAGACACCAAAAGAGTCGAAACAAAATGGCTATTTTTGTAATGATGTTTATGTTATAATTTGCGAATAAATTATATTTGCTCTACTCTATATTGAGCACTCTTTTAAGAATAGTATTTTTTCGTTATTGAATTTATTCCGTATACACCAATCGTATACTTGTATTTTCAGGTGTAAATACACATTGTATTTGCACCTGAACATTGCAGTAACTCCATGAAACTCCGAGTCGTGCTATCGACATTGGATATTATGTATATTCACTAATATATACTTATAGCTCTGCCTCATAACATTGAGCACTGTATTTATAACACCTGTGGACGAAATATATTTATACCTACGTAAAATCTTTCACACGTGTATGTATGTTTTATAATGCACACACACACACACACACACACACACATATATATATATATATATATATATATATATACACATATATATATATATATATATATATATATATATATATATATATATATATATATACAGAGGATAATGCCCGATATATACAGAGGATAATGACTATCGGACGGCTTAAATATATATATATATATGTAGCTTATATATATATATATATATATATATACATATATTATGTATATATTTCGTTGGATAGATGTCAGTTTGTGACCCTGGGTTTCACGCTTTAGCGATCGTCAGACAAAAGCGTGCAACCCAGGGTCACAAACTCACATCTATCGAACCAAATATGTTAGCTCTATCTCTGATATTGAGCGCTTTCTAATAAGTACCGCGCATATAATATATAAATAATTATACATATCTATATTTATTTATATTTATATACACTTTTCACATATATTATGTATATATATATATGCATATATATATATGTATATATATATATATATATATATATATATATATATATATATATATATATATATATATATAGAGAGAGAGAGAGAGAAAGAGAGAGAGAGAGAGAGAGAGAGAGAGAGTTTCAAAAAAAACGACTGACAAGGAACTGTGTTTAAGTTTGTTGTTTAACTTTTCTTATGTTCTGAAAATTCTCTTCTTTTTGGGACATAAATTATGTACAAAGTATCCAAATGTTTTGTATGTCCGAGGCCTTTCTGATATACTTTTAGCCATTATCAAGGTTGATTTTATATTTACTTTTTATAAGAACATAAGAAAAATTAAATTAAAAAAAAATTTAATCGCAGTTCCTTGTCAGAATGTGTTGGTTCTTAGTCAAGTCCTCTAATGAAATAAGCTCCTTAGTATATAAAAAATTCTTGACTCATTTCTGATAATTTTTCTTTCAATATATTGTTACTCATAAGCCCAATGAAAATGATTATAACGAAACAATATTGAGTAATCTTATTGGATGAGTACAAACTGTGGAAAAGAACAATATTGGCATCGAATAATTACATGGGATGGGAAATGGATACTCTTTGACAATAGTAAGTTAGTATGCCAGTGGTTATATGCAAGTGAATCACTATTGGAATTTTATTTGAGAACCACGACTACAATATTTTATAAGTTCACATTCTTGCCTATTTTCCAGTTCTTACACCAAACTTTTTCCTTTTTTTCAAAACCGGCTCCCAAAGCCTTGATTCTTATCAGGAATAAGAATATATTTTCTGACAAACGAGAGAGCTGTAAAATATTAAAAGTAATTTGACCACCACTATCCTGTCCATGGTGCCATAAAGTCTGTGGCTTACAGCTTGTCGGACCCTTGCTTCTAAACCAGCTCCCAAAATCTTATCAGAGATAAGAATATATTTCGTAACCAATGAAGGGGCCAGAAATATGTATAGCAATTTTGGAGGGAAAAGACCCCGATATTTCTGAGCCTCCTAAATCTCCATAAATTCGGAGAATCTTCGCCTATTTGGCAGTGAGTAATCGACAACCGTCTGTGGTAAGAACAAAGGTCGGCGACAGAAAAGCAGTGATCTTCGTACACATCTTCAAGAAAGAATTACCTACTATGGGCTGTCGAGAAAGAACGTCGGCCCACGACTAAAAACCAATTGAAATCTGCCTCCTTGCACCGAGAAGATATCTATCGTCGACCTACAAACTCACTCCACTACGAAATTCATATCTTCCGACAGCTTTCTACTCTGCAAGAACTCTGAACAAATCTGTGAGTGTTTTAACCTTTAAACAACAATCTACTACTCGCTTAAAGAACTTTAGGCGCCCAGAGAAATATTTTGAGGAAGGCTTTTCTTTTTTATGAATTTTTTTTCTTCCTTTAAAGTTAAAGGAATTGTGTATATCCTTGTTATGGGACCTTACCCATAAGAACATAATGGACTATTCCATACGTAATAAATACTGCGCCTCAAGAGGAAGCAGGGAGTTCTGTCTGAAGTCGGGCGACCGGCTGACCGGCTGATCGGTTGAACTCTCTGCCTTCGGGCGGGGAGGAATCCGAACGAGGCTACGCCGAAGGGCGGAGTCTCTTTCGGGGAGTAAACCGACCCTGAACCAGTTTATACGGGTTCAAAGGGCATATTTTTGGCCGAGCCCACGGGCTCGGAGATCCCATGTTAAACCGGCCTTGTGCCACATGATGCCCTCGTGGTGGGGTGACTAAATACCGTTCCGTCTGAAGTCTAGTGTTCAGTCTGAAGTCTGGAGTGAAGTCCGTCAGGAGTCACTCAGTCAGTCAGAGCGAGCGAGTCAGTCAGTCAGTCCAGTCAGAGGCAGTCCGAAACAGAGTCGCGTTCAGACAATTACTACTAAACCTGATTGTTCGTACTAACACTTTCTACTTCTCTGTATATATTCCTGTTTGTAATATATGTGTGTTATTCCATATCCGTGTTCGAGTTCTTCTTTATTGGTTCTACCTTGGACTATCACCGTGGTACAAGGAACCGGACCATAACAATCCTTATACCTTTTCTTTTTGTGTATGTATATAAACATTTTCATCTTTTATTGTTACACACCGAGCTGGAGTATGAGTCTTTCTTTATTCTTTCACCTAAAAGAGAGAGTTTGTCCACTCTGATCCGTCATGATGTTATGGTCGGGTTCCTTGTACCACGGTGATAGTCCAAGGTAGAACCAATAAAGATGAACTCGAACACAGGTATGGAATAACACAGATATATTAACTAAAACAGGAATATATAGGGAGAAGGAGAAAATTCCCGAGCCATTAGTATGAATTTGAATCAGTTTTAGTAGAGAGTTCGGCAATTCCTCCTGTAGTCTCGACCAGTATCACTATTCCAATGTCTTAGGCTCAAAAATGGTCTGAACGCGACTCTGTTTTGACCTTCGCCTTGACTGACTCTGACAAGGCCTACTGACAATTGAAAGGCCATTAGGCATTGCGGCTCAACCCGAACTACTGACTCCTTGCCTACTCCTGAGGCGCAGTATTTATTAAGTATGGAATAGTCCATTATTATTATTATGGGTACGATCCCATAACACATGGATATGACGATAAACTACATCCGCGTCCTGGCTAAGACGATAAACTATGTCCAACAGCAAGGCCTCTGATCAGGAGGTATTGAGGAGCGTTGAACCACCTCTTAATTGCTGATGTTCCCAGCTCCACCCTAACCCGGAGTGGTAGCACCTGTTAGGGTCCCAGCTATGGGCAAATAGTTAACCCTCCAAACTGGGGTCAAAACACTATGAAAGTGTAAAAATAGGTTTTTATATCAGAAATATTTTGTCAAAATTATTACCAGCAATACATTATTACCAGCAATACATTTTTGTAGAAAAATATTAGCAGCTATACATTTTTCGAAAAATATTACCAACGATACATTTTTGGAGGAAAATATTACCAGCAATAATAACTGTCGGCATTAAATAACCCATTGTGGTTGATATGCCGTAAAACAAAACAAACCAAACCAATCCACTCTAATATTTCAAGCCGTAGTTACATTTTTTATTCAGTTTTGTCGCATTTTTTAACCTCAACCGTTTTATGTGGGAAAGCCGGGACAAATTTCCCATATCACCAAAACAATACCCAAAACCTCCACTGCACTCTAAAAAAAGTTGATAGTCACTGCATGGTGGTCTTTCAAGGGGGTTATTCATTATTCATTCTTGCCTCAAGGGAAACAATAACAGAAACTTCGTATTGTGGGGAAATTGAGCGTGTGCACGAAAAATTGAAAAAGAAACATCCTAGACGTGTGAATAACCCAATTTTGCTGCACGATAACTCAAGGCCTCAATCAACTGTCCAAAAGCTACATAGCCTGAATGATTATTTTTTTAATATTCACCTGATATCTCTCCTACTGATTATCACAGTTAAGCATTTTGAGCTTTTCATACTCAATAAAACATTCTTCAATAAGGAAGCGGCAAGTGAATCATTTGAACTGTTTATCTCATCAAAGGATGAGAATTTTCTTAAAGATGGAATCAAGAATTTAGAGATACGTTGGAGAACTGTCATTCATCAACATGGTGCTTATTTCAACTAAATAAATTAGAAGCGTTTTATTCATTTCCTATACAGTGCGTAATAATAATAAGAAGAATAAGAATAATAATAATGGTTTTATCTGTGTAAAATGTCTGTGATTGTTTTTAAAAAATGATCAGTGAAAAATGTTATGAAGTTTGAGACCCGGAAAGAAATGTGTATATGACAGAAATCAAAGGAAATAATAATAATAATAATAAATTGTTGTTATTATTATTATTATTATTAGTCATTATTTTCGTGAAAACGCCTCGGCGTTTATATGACGTATGCGTGACGTAAATGAACGCAATCGTGTTATTTGTACACTTGAATTTTTATCAATTGCTTCTCTCGCCATCACCATGTCGCTAATATTGAAACAGTGTATGTTAATACTATCTTTCCTATCATTCATTGATAGATTCATTCTGTCTCTCATTCATTTATTTCTTGCCGAGGCTACTGCGTTGCACGCGTCGCTATCGACAACTCGTGTGCTACTCTGACGTTAGAAAATCGCCAGCAGTTCAAAGCGCCTCGTTTTCGCATTCCGTTTTTACCAAGCGATCGCGCAAGCGCGACGCACATCAAACAAGATTGAGTCCAACTGCGACAGTTGCAGACCGCAGCTTTGCTGCTCGCGTCTGAATATTATCAAAACCAAAAATAGGTTATTTGATTAACGATAAAAAGACCTTTTGATGATATTCACCTGCAATAACTACTGTTAGGGAGCGGCCATCTTTCCGTCGATAACATAGTATGAATGAATGGGTTTCTAAAGTTAGAATTCTTGGCCAATCATTTATAACAGAAAGAATCACGTGATTAGATACTGGTCAGCCAACCGGCAGCCGTCTTTGAGCGAACTAAATCAAGATTAATTTTTCAGGTAATACCATTTTCTCTTTGACATACAATGACTTTTATTTTATTTATTTTTTAAATAAATTTTTTTTTAAAAGGGGAAAAATATTTGTAGATATGAAGAAATTTTTTAAATTATGGATGTTTTATGAAGATCACTGCAAAGTAGTATTGTGGTACCTGTTAAATTGGATGGAGAAGAATTCTTGTAATGATTGAGGAAATTGTTCGAGTGAATAGCTCGCTATGCGAAATTATTTAGGTGTATGATAGACAATGTTGACCAAGCTTCTCCTTCGGCCTGATGTAACAAGTTAATGTATCCACATTTATTTATATAAATACAATGGCTTTGTGATGTCATCGAACACTCGTTGCCACTTTTTGCGATGCCAACGAATACTCGTTGTCACTTTCGTAATGCTCGTTGTAGTAGAGACTTTGTAATCGCAGATACAACTATAGTAACGACGTTGAACTATACTGGTGTCAGACGCTTTCGAATATCACTCGCACTAATAGTATTTGCTCGATAATACTCGCTCGAATAGTAACCCGTACAGTGGTCCAAATAGAGAAATAGTATAGTGAATAGAGTCGAGAATAGCGATCCATATAGTAATAGAAGATAGAGTAGAAATAACGATCGTTTAGGCGTCACGCTCAGTGGCGATTCTACCTAGGGGGAAAAAAGGACCAATGGCTCCCAAGAATTTTGGCTGGTCCCTCGATCCCCACCCCGCTTTTCTAAGTTTTGTAGAGGAAAAAATCAGAGCAGACAAATTTACATTGTTCTGTAGTATTGCCGTTAGTAATAATGTTATGGTCCGGTTCATAGTACCACGGTGATAGTCCAAGGTAGAACCAATAAAGAAGAACTCGAACACGGATATAGAATAACACAGATATATTACAAACAGGAATATATACAGAGAAGTAGAAAGGGTTAGTACGAACAATCAGGTTTAGTAGTAATTGTCTGAACGCGACTCTGTTTCGGTCTGCCTCTGACTCGACTGACTGACTCGCTCGCTCTGACTGACTGAGTGACTCCTGACGGACTTCACTCCAGACTTCAGACTGAACTCTGAACTCCCTGCTTCCTCTTGAGGCGCAGTATTTATTACGTATGGAATAGTCCATTATGTTATTATGGGTAAGATCCCATAACAATTAACCCTTTGATTTTTTTTTAATTTAACCTCTCTTGTGGTCCAACAGCTTAAGAGTGGAAAAGAGGGCAAGAATAGATTAGAACTCCACTACTATGAATGAAAAGTTATTCCGTTTAATTGAGTGAAGTAACATACTTATACTAAAACTCATTCCTAAGTTGTGTATACGATAGTGGTGTAGTATGAAAATAAAGACACTGCTCGAATCCCCGTCCCTCATCCGCAGCAAAATCTAGCCCCCCCCAAGTAGCCCCCCAACGACTTTCAGAGTTCCAGAATCTCCACGGGTCACGCTACCTTCTATATGTGCGTTTCCTCTGTGGTGACGTGGTTTCCTTAATTCAATAATGGGATCGCCCGTGTTTGCTCACCGGCGATCTATGTTCAAACTCAAGTGTTGGCAGCGACACTTTATTCCTATATAACAAATGGCTTAATAAAAAATGAAGCATACTCACTAGTGCTATTTCGTAGAATAATATAACAAATGGCGTAATAAAAAAATGAAGCATACTCACTAGTGCTATTTCGTAGAATAATATAACAAATGGCGTAATAAAAAAATGAAACATACTCACTAGTGCTATTTCGTAAAATAATATAACAAATGGCTTAATAAAAATGAAACATACTCACTAGTGTTATTTCATAAAATAATATAACAAATGCCTTAATAAAACATTAAACATATTCACTGGTGTTATTTCGTAGAATATAATCCTGTAGAAAGGCATTACATCACAGTTTATCTACTTGAGTGTCTTTTAAATAATTCATTTTTTATTTCTGCGGTGTAATCGATGTTGTAATGATCCGATGTGTTTGTGAGTTTTATACTGTAAGACGGAACATCGTAGCGAGAAATTGTGTAGCTCAATACCGCTAAAATATTCAATTTGAAGAATAAGGAATTTTCCCGACCAACTTGCAATTTAATTCGATTAACAGGAGTTGTACGTTCGTGCTCACGCCGATAATATTGATCCTGTATTTATGTTGCGTGAGAACTGTCTAAAGGAGAAAACTCCAGGTCTATTAATTAAACCAGTGTTTCTCAGCCATTTTTACTTTAGGGAGCACTTGTAGAATAGCTAAAACTCTGAGGCGCACTTTTAAATTTTAATAAGGAAAAATTAGTTATTAAATTAAAAAATAATAAATAATAATGTCTTCTGAAATAAACATTTATTTTTAAAACATTGTATATGTAAAAGTGTGAAACCAGTGCTTTGGCAGTTATCGAAGACTTTATAGGTGATAAACATACTCTCATTTCTTCATCCATGTATTCAGCATGTGATCTACAATGTGCGATGGATAAATTGTCGTCAAAATGACGCACAAAAAAAATAATACTGACATCTCATTTTAACAGATAATATTTACCAAAATTACACAAAAATATCTTGAAATACTTAAGAGTAAACTTATTCAATAAAATCGCCATTGGCTTCGACGCTAGCCTCCAGATGAGTTCGGAATCTCCTGCAACTCTTCTGGACAATCTCCTTGTTTCAGTTGGTTAATACTTCAGTTCACCTTTTGGTGTTACAAGGAGTTTTATAGGTCTATCGCTCAACTGCGCCCCACACATAATAATCAAGGGGGTTGCAGTCTGGGGAGTTAGGTAGCTAGATGTAAGGGGTGTTGTGGTCGATGAAATTGCCTGACAGCGATGTTTCGGTTCTCTGGCTTGTTTGGCATGGTGAAGAGTACTGTTGCCTGACATAGGGTCTTCCAGCAGCCACCCTCTTGACCCAGGGCAGCAGTACCTTCTCAAGGCAATTGATGTAGGCCCCCGACAAAATTCGGGAGTTCTTTTCATATTAGA
>CAHIKZ030000312.1:1435000-1440993 GCA_903632075.3 Acanthosepion pharaonis | reverse complement strand
ATACAAAGACGAGGGTGACCGAAAAAGAAGTTCGATAAGAGAAATAAAACAAAAACAAAAGAAATTGCATCACCCATCAAAAAAAAAAAAAAAGAACGAAAAAATATGACGAGAAAAGGACGGGTTTTTCTTTTCCTTCTGGTCTGTCGTCGTCACTTCTTCCCCACAACCCTATCATCGGAGTCAGTGCACTCCCCACAAACCCCATGGTTCGTGCAGCTAAAAACACACACACATACAAACACGTGCGCGCGCGCGAGCACCCAGAGTTATAACCTGATAGAGACAAACTTGAAGCGCTTACATAACCCATACGTCATAGCTGGAGCGTCATTCCGTTCGAGCCCCTATCGTAATAAGTGGGCAAAGAGATTTAAAATATCTGTTCATGTGTTTAGCTTGGAAAATGTTAAATTTTTTATTGGTAACACTTCAAATTAAAAACCCAATATGTACCAGATCAATGATTGGTACAAGATTCAATAAAAAAAAAAAAAAAAAAAAAAAAACATACATTATAAAAAAAAAAAAAAAAATACCTAACGAAACATGAAGACAAACTTTTATCAACATTTTGGGGTTATTTATTTAAAGAAAAGACCAAAGGTTATTTTATGGAAAAATTATTTTTTAAAATCATTTTAAATGAACCTTCAAAATATGGGTTAAAAATCTTGTTTATTCTGGCGTCAACGTGGGACTTATTTGTACAAGAAATTTGATCGTTTTTTTTTTGCGTTGAAAAACAAATTCATTTGCAAATTCTTGCAACAATCAGCTAATTTTCGGATCTTAATAAAGCTTTCAGAATATATTCACTAATGAAATAAATGATTTTCTAGTCACTTTTTTAGAAAATCTTTGTAGAATTATTTTTTCACATGTTTTTTACCACGTTTATTTTATTATGAAGTTTCTAGAAATATAAGTGTGTGTGTGTGTGTGTGTGTGTGTGTGTGTGTGTGTGTGTGTGTGTGTGTGTGTGTGTGTGTGTGTGTGTGTGTGTGTGTGTATTAAGTCAAGCGTTTCTAAAAAAAACCCTGCCCACCCTCATAGTATGTGTATTTATGTTCATTTCAAATTCCTGGCCGTTTAACACCGTAAACGATCCACGAGTTTTCTTTTTCGGATTTTGCCTTCGTTCCTTGAAAATGACCAAAGATGGTCGAAAGAACTCGGAACATTACAAACGATTTCGGCAAATTTCTTCACAAGTTTTCATCGACACCAGAAGTGAATCATAAATGGCTTAAAAAACACATTTCTTTTCGGTTTTATTCAGTAAACGAAAGAATGAACTTCGTTTAAATACCGACCGAAGATTCTAGCTATCTGTCTGTCTATCTAGCTGTCTAAAAATGTTCTATCTATCTATCTATCTATCTATCTATCTATCTATCTATCTGAGTCTATCTATTATCTATCTATCTGATCTATTCATCTATCTATCTATCTATCTATCTATCTATCTATCTATCTATTCTTATCTATCTATCTATCTGAGTCTATCTGAGTCTATTCACATCTATCTATCTATCTATTCTATCTATCTATCTATTCATCTATCTGATTCTATTCATATCTATCTATCTATGAGTCTATTCATCATATCTATCTATGTGAGTCTATTCATATCTCTATCTAGCTAGATGATTTTATGCCTATGTGTGTGTGTGCGCTTAAAGTTTCAGCATTTTAGTTTTGTAGGAGTTAAATAGGGTATGAAACTTACTGATTATTAAAATTTATTTTTACTATATATATATATATATATATATATATATATATATATATATATATACATACATAACTCAGATTGAACGTTTTTACACGAAGCTGATTTTATTTGAATCGTCCATTTCAATTTTACGTTTTTTTAAATTTGCGATTGTCCAATATCAACAGATTGTTTACAATCCGCCGAGGTTGCCAAAGGAGCCAGCCAGACAGTCAGCTTTTCATCCGCTAACGTGTATGCACACGTCCACACACACACACACACATATATATATATTATATATATATATATATATATATATATATATATATATATATATATATATATATATATATATATATATATATATATATGTCAGTCATAATGATTTTAAATGTTTAAAATCCAATCAGTCAGTTTGTAAGTCGTAAAAAAACAGGAATATTTTTGCTTTTTATGAATATTTTCCATTTCTTTTAAAATGTATCGTAGCCAAGTTACGTCAACAACTATATTGAAAAATAAATAAATATATATATATAAAAAAAAACATGTACTTTTTTGATTTAATGTATTTTACACGCGACAGACCGGAGTCCCCTACAGAATTGAGGTCGTTATCGAATGGATCGATTAATTTTACTTTTTAGTATACTACTGTACAGTAGAAATATTTAGAAATGAATTTAAAAGTTACTAATTTCGCTAAAAGTTAATTGAATCTGCTTGACACAAAAAAACCATTACACGCAAAATCTGCATTTTAACGAACTTCTCACTTAGCGGCCAGCTTGTGTTGCAACAGAAGTCTCTCGTTAAATGAATATATATATATATATATATATATATATATATATATATATATATATATATATATATATTATTACATTATTTGTATTTATAGAGGAAGAACGCGCAGTGTCGTAGACAGACGTTTTATAGATATAGACAGTTTATATTCTATAAACATATCTAACTTTCTTAGTTTCTTCATATCAATTTATCAGTACATATATATATATATATATATATATATATATATATATATATATGACAGTGTGCTGTATTAATACAGAAAAGCACTCAGTATATAGAGAAGGGACAGTTTATATTCAATCTTGAAAGGTGATGCAGTTACCAACATATTAGACTGTATATATATATATATATATATATATATATATATATATATATATATATATATATATATATATATATAATTTAGGCTTTTTTATATTGAGCACTGTTTTTTTTAAATAAAAAAAACAAAAATACTAAAGAACTTCGGATTATTTACCTAACGTGTTCTTTCCTATATTTCAATATTTTCAATATATTGACACACACACACATACATATATATATATATATATATATATATATATATATATATATATATATATATATAATGAACAGTTTATCAATATTATAAGCAGACTGTATGAATCTCCAGAAACTTACATTCAAGTTATATATATATATATATATATATATATATATATATATATATATATATATACACACAGGCACGTGCATGTTGAAAATTAATATGTTGATATACATTTTGTTTTTGTGAAGTAAGTTATTTATTTACGGCTTTGACTAATACCCAAATAGATTGACTATTATTAGGCTTTACAGATAGATTAGGCTAAGCCAAACACCGATACGAAATCGACATTAGCGTCAGAGATATTTAAATTCAACATATGAAATTTTGATACTTGACACAGTTGAACTCTGATAGTTGGCACCTGACAGAAAAACTTTCTATATACATAAAACTATATAAATACATGCTTATATTCATACACACATGTTCACGTATTAAATTAATATAATACGTAAGTACTTTCCAATTATCGACTCATTTTTTTCTCAATGAAGGTTTTACTTTTAGTTTTAACTAATTTAAGAGTGTATAGCTTTACTTTTTTTTTATTGGAGTTTTGACGATCGGGTTGGAAAATGTATACCCTCTTAGCTAGGAAGGTATATCGATATATCTATGAACAGATTTCGATAGATAGATAGATAGATATTAAACAATACTGAAATAGAGATAGATATTAAACAATACTGAAATAGATAGATAGATAGATAGATATTAAACAATACTGAGATAGATAGATAGATAGATAGATAAATAGATAGATAGATAGATAGATATAGATAGATATTAAACAATACTGAAATAGATAGATAGATAGATATTAAACAATACTGAAATAGATAGATAGATAGATATTAAACAATACTGAAATAGATAGATAGATAGATAGATAGATATTAAACAATACTGAAATAGATAGATAGATATTAAACAATACTGAAATAGATAGATAGATAGATAGATATTAAACAATACTGAAATAGATAGAAATAGATAGATAATGATAGATGAATAGATAGATAGATGATAGATATTAAACAATACTGAAATAGATAGATAGATATGATATAATAGATGGTTAATACTGAAATAGATAGATAGATAGATAGATATTAAACAATACTGAAATAGATAGATAGATAGATAGATAGATGTTAAACAATACTGAAATAGATAGATAAATAGATAGATATTAAACAATGCTGAAATAGATAGATAGATACATAGAAACAAATAGATTTAGATATGAGTAGACTTAAAGATAGATAGATCGATAGACATACAGATAGAGTGAGAGACTTGAACAGATTTAGATTTTAGAGTTAAATAGATACCTTCATATAAGTGTAAGTATTTAAGTATAGTTTTAGTAGACACATTCCCGTGCAACTCATTTTTTCATAAACATTCTTAATTTGTTTGTTTTTGGTTTTGTAAAAAAAAAAAAAAGATACTCCGTTCAAAATTCTCATTGAAATGTAGCCGAAAAATTCTTCTAAATATAACATTTATCGAAAAATCATCCCACATTTAGGCATTTCGCATTCAGAATGCCAAATCATAATATTTTTTTTTAGATAAATTGTTATTGTTAAAAAAAAAGAGTATAGGCGACAATACTTCCAGCAATGAGTATGTGCTGCCAATATGCGTGTGTGTCGTTAATGTGTGCGTGGTCTTTGGTTTAAAACCACAGAATTTACATTAATGCACTCCGACCAAACAAAGAAAAGCAAATAATTACGACATTTAATTTACGTAAATTTTTATTTTGAGCCAACATAGTCAGTGCATTGACATCTTTTGCGAAGTAGCTGAAAAGAAAACGAATATTGAAGCACACACACACGCGTGCACACACACAGAGGATCATCATAAACACCGTAATACTAAAAACGTTTCTCTTCTCATGGGAAGAGAAGTATGTTCGGTGACGTCAGTGCCTTATCGTAAGTTGTGCAGAGAGTAAGAAGTAAAATAAACTTTCTTGATTGTCTTTGACTTTTCGAAAATATTTCACTTCGAAAAGAGAAGCAAAAAGGACTAACAAAACAAGGTTTAATCTACTAAAAGCTACGATTTAATACACACAAACACACGCATGTACAGAACAGACATAGATAGATAGATAGATAGATAGATAGATAGATAGATAACAGACATAGATAGATATCAACAGACTTAGATAGATAGATAGATAGATAGATAGATAGATAGATAGATAGATATTAACAGACTTAGATAGATAGATAGATATTAACAAACTTAGATAAATAGATAGATATTAACAGACTTAGATAGATAAATAGATAGATAGATATTAACAGACTAAAATAAATAGATAGATAGATAGATAGATAGATAGATAGATAGATAGATATTAACAGACTGAAATAGATAGATAGATAGATAGATAGATAGATAGATAGATAGATAGATAGATAGATAGATAGATATTAATGAACTATAGAATATTAAAATATATAGATCAGGTGAATATTATCCGAAAAAGTTACCAGAAAGTCCACGGCCCGACTAACTTAGTCCATTTAAACAAATGACCAAACAATCAAATTTTATTTGAGAATCACTTTTTAGTTGGGCCGACAAATTATCAGTACCGTTTCGTTTCTATAATATGTGTACACACACAAAGACACACACACTTACATCTGTGTGTGTGTGTATGTGTATACATATACAATATAATTAAATTAAAATAGAAATTTCAAAAACTTATCTGTCAGCTTCAATTTACGCAGATATTGCTTGCCTTCATCAGTGGTAAGATAATTCAATTGAATTTAATATTGACAGATATGTGCGTATTGCTTAAAAGACGTTGGGTATTAAAGGAAATATTTGACAGCACATTTTTCAATT
>CAHIKZ030000312.1:1415000-1430000 GCA_903632075.3 Acanthosepion pharaonis | reverse complement strand
TTTGTTGCAATTTCGCTGTGTCTTAATGTAACAGATAAGTCTCAAATAGTTATTTTGGCAATGTCTGGCACATGAATACATTGATGATGTTCTCATTCGTTTCGTCTGCATTCTATTGCAACACAAATTTACTGGAAAAAGACTGGCGCAATGTAATCTTCCTAAGCGTTCCATTACTTTTATTCGTCCTTCTAAAAGACACAGTACGGTATAAAGCGAGACAGAAATATGCATTCCTCAACCCGGGCTCAATAAACTCTATTTTCGTGTGTGTACTCTAGAGTCGAGATAATAATGTATACGCTGATTTAACCCAGCTATCTTTCTGCGTGTGTGCACGAACAGGGTGCGTCTATTTGCGCTTCAGAAGACAATATCGCAAGGTTTACAGATACACAGTGGAAACTACTTATATATATATATATATATATATATATATATATATATATATATATAGAGAGAGAGAGAGAGAGATAGATAGATAGATAGATAGATAGATAGATATAAAATGTCGTAAACTTTATAGATAGATACTAAAATGTCCGTAAAATAGATAGATAGATATAAAATGCCTATAGATAGATAGATGTCGTAAACTTGATAGATAGATACTAAAATGTCTATAAAATAGATAGATAGATAGATCTGAATAGGTTGTGATAGATAGATCTGAATAATGGTTCTGATAGATAGATCCGAATAATGGTTATGATAGATATTAAAATGTATGTAAAATAGCTAGCTAGCTTTAATATTAAAATATCTGTTAGATAGATAGATAGATAGATATTAAAATAGCTAGCTAGAATAGATAGATATTAAAATATCTGTATATATATATATATATATATATATATATATATATATATATATATATATATATATACAGGCACAGAGATACAAATACAGAGATACATAGCTTGATATAAAATGTCTGTAAATCAGATAGATAGACTGAGTTAGATAGATATGAAATGTCTATAAATTAGATATAAAATGTCTGTAAATTAGGTATAAAATGTTTGTAAATTAGATAGAAAGATATAAAATGTCTGTAAATTAGGTGGAGAGATATTAAAATTGACTGTAAAATAAATATAAAAATGTTTGTAAATTAGATAGATAAATAGGTAGACATATAGATAGATGTAAAATGGCTGTAAACTAGATAGATATTTAAATGTCTATTAAAATAGATAGATATCTGTATATTAGACATAAAACAACTTGCTTAAACAACTTATATATATACATTCATGATTTAACTCCTCACACACACACACACACACACATATATATATATATATATATATATATATATATATATATATATATATATGTGTGTGTGTGTGTCTGTGTGTGTGTTACGAAAATTAATGACAAAGGTTAAAACTTTTTTGCTTTTGATGTGTTCGTCTTTTAGTTCCACTTTGTCATTAATTCTCCCAACATTGTTCTGGTAAATAAAAAAATATTTATGACTTTCACCCATATATATATATATATATATATATATATATATATATATATATATATATATATATATATATATATATATATATATATATATATATATATATATATATATATATATATATATATATATATATATATATATATATATATATATATATATATATATATATATATATATATATATATATTATATATATATATATATATATATTATTATATATATATATATATATATATATATATAAATTCACCATTTCTTAAATGAGGCTTAACCACTGTATCTTAGAAATGATTAAAGATATCTTACTGAAATTTTCCGAGGTTTTTATAACGTTATTGGACTCTACTTTGATCAATAAGAATGTATAATTACTCTCCAAGCTTAAAGAAGAATCGTGACGAAATCGATCATAAACGAAAATGACATGTTCATTATTAATTAATCATAGCTAAGGATCGGAAGCACGTGAAGGATTGAAATAAAGTTCAAATATATGTATATATATATATATATATATATATATATATATATATATATATGTATGTATGTATGTATGTATTATTCCAGGATCATTTTCCAACTTATTCAAGATGATCTTCACTATCTCTAACCTTTCTAACTTTCTATGTTGGAGTAAGTAACGTCACAGTTTTTACGTACGATTTTCAAGTTTTTTTTTTTAATGCTCTTTGGACTGTCATAGTTGAACCTTCTCTCTCACGTGCCAAAAGTCTTATGGATTGAGTTGGATCTTTTCTAATTGATCACTTTTGCTCTAAGTTAAAATGATGATCCCTCTTCCTATTGTGACCTCCTGATCCAGTTTTCCTCCCGACTGTTCCCTCTTTTTAAAACTTATTCACTGTTCTCTTGATGATTCTTGAATGGACTTTGAAGATGGAAGCCAGAGTATGAATGTTGGTACCATTACTGAAGGCATGAATGATCTTTTTTCCTCTCGCTATTGCTCAGTTGGGAAGACACAGATTTTAACCTGTTCTCTTTCTAGCTGAATAACTCAAATAGTTGTTCAATGATCCTTATGACAAAAGGTGTCAAGATGGCTAAACGTCTTAACTGAAATCATAGAAAAAAGAAATTCAATTAGTTTAGTGTTTGATTTTAAGATATTAAACATTTTGTGGGATGGACAATTATGCTGTTACACCCGGTATATATATATATATATATATATATATATATATATATATAGACATATATATAAACAGATAGATAGATATGGGCGTAAGATATTAACTTCGTAGCGTCATGATTTCAATCTTTCGTCTTTCAATGCACTTAATCCAATCAGTTTGATTTTTCCTGGATGCCACACAATGCCAGAATTTTTTTCTCTTTCTCTCTTTTTTTCTCTATATCTTATTCTCTGATGAAGCTTTAATTAAGGTCGAAACGTGTTAAATTTCTAAGCGTTTCTTTTTTCTTCCTTATCCTATCATTCTATCGGACCCCGATCAATATTTTATCCAGTTCACATGGGACTAACTTTGGCGAACTTTTAATGGTAAAATTGTCCCGAAAGTCGTCTTTAGGGAATTTAACTTTGGCTTCCTCAGTCTCTTAGTCTGGCACAAGACTCACTTATAGATTCAGTTTAGCATTCTTATTCAAACGTACACCTTTCGAACTGTAGCTAGCAAGATTATCTCCAAACCTATCAAAATTATCAGTGAGTTCATCTTCTACTCCTATTGTATTGAGCTAATCTTCTTCTATTTTGTACTAATATTCACCCAACACAAGGCCCAAGAGCCACTCAAGGTAGTGTGAATTTGAGTAAAAGTAGCGTAAAAAAGAACAAGCGTCTGGAGATCAGGGCTGAAGCACACTTTAGAAGGAACCGGAAAGCTGATCCTAAACAGAAGACAAGAGATAAATCTGTACTCTTGTTCGGGAAGGAGTCTGAACCGGGCGATAGGCGAACCTATTTGCTTCTACTGAGGAGAACAATAAATAAATAATTTCAGTGTTTATGCCGAGAGGTTACAAGTATAGGATTGATGTAGATTTTAGAAAGAACCTGGAATCCAATCCTAAACAAGAAACAAGAGATAAACCTCTGTTCGAGAGACCGGGGAGGTGCGTGAACCGGACTATAGGCGAACTTATCTACTCCTATTGGTGTAGGAGAGAGAAAAAGTAAAATAGAATAAATAATTAGTGAATAAAATTTCAAAGTTACGTAGCAGACGTTAGGAGTACAGAACTGAAGTAGACGCGAGAAAAACACAGAAAGCCAATGATTCAAGAGATGTTGTCTTACTTAAAATTTAATGAGTAAATAACCTAATTTTTAGGCTAACAATTCAATAAATATTTTTAAACGTTAGCTTATTGAAAAGCCAAGTGCCAAAAATCAATTGATTTTATACCCGATCTTCTGCAAATGCACAGCATTTAAGACATATACCCAATGAACGTATATGTCGGCGTACAAGGCGACCTATTACCTTTAAAAAATCCCCTTAAAAATAAGAGGCCGTCTTATACTCCAGGTATAAAATGTAAACCTTAATTCCTGTAATTTATGGTAAGTCCTTACCATAGGAAACTTTTGAAGGTAGGCTAATCCCTGCCTTGGTAAATATCGACACAAATATTTTCTACTGAAACGACTTTATCATAATGAAATAATTAAACTGTAGTGAAATAAAAGTACTCTTGCCTTATATAAAATGCGCTATGATTGCACGACAATAAAACAATATTCGTCAAGAGAGAAATTCCAAACTATCGTCCCACATTGTAAACATGATAGACTATTCATTTTAAAATACGATTGGGGGAGTCGTGTACAGCAAATATAGCCCGAAACCTACAGTTTTATTTGAAAATTTGGAGGTCGTCTTATACGCCCACCCCCTTGTACGCCAGCATATACAGTATTAATCTATAAAGTGTCAGCTTTTAAACAATTATAGTTATTAATTTATTAAAAATTTTATACTCTTCAAGGAACGCACATTCACAGAGAATCGAGCATTTTTTTTTTTTTTTGTTAAATATGGTTACACATTTTTGTCTACTAACACGTCCGCGCACCAGGTGTAAATAAAAGCACAATGTACAAAGCAGGCAGTCGGCGTGACAATAAGAGTAGTAGACGGATGCAACTGTCCTAGTCAAAGTAGTAAAAGGAGTCATTAATGAATTTTTCTGTACTTTATCTGTTCACAAAAACAGAACGTAAAAAAATAGAAAAAAAAAAGAAGCAATTTCTGTAAAACCTCAACAAATTCTGGAATAATAAAATATTTAGATTTGCAATTTATTTCCTTTCTTCTTTTCCTTTTCCCTCTTCTCTGTGGGCGAATTGAATATTTTTCACAGGGCCAAATTTTCAGCCCCTAAACCGGCCACAAATATTTGCATCAGATAAAAGCAGACAAAGAAAAAAAAAATCTGTGTCTTAAAATTTGGTAAAATTAAGAAATTAAACAGATTCAAATTATAGCGAACATTGAAATATTTTATTAATTATCTAGTTTCAGGCAAAAAAATAAAAACATTTCATAATTGAACATTATTAATAAGATACCATATTACTATAGAATGGTTATCAGCTTAAAGTTTATAATTTATAATTTGCAAAGAAATCTAAAAATTGAACTGCATTTTATAACATACTCCAAATTACTATATATATCGGCGCATTATTATGATAAGATATTAAAAGTGCAGTGTAATAAAAGTACTTGCCTCATATCGTAAACAAAGCAACTGCTAGACTATAGAAAACATTTTAAAATACGGTTTGGTGGAGGGAAGACTTGTACAGCAAATATAGCCAGAAACTTACATTTCTGCCTCTTTTCCATCTGAAAAAAGCAAAGTTTAATATCTATCTTGTGTCTACTGCAACGTCCGCACACCAGGTATAAATAAAAGTACAATGTATAGAGCAGAGAAAGTTTAATAAATAATTTCCGTTTTTGTTTATTAACGTTATTCTTAAAAAGAAAAAAAAAAGGAAAAAATGAAATTAACTTTTTATCCAATTCTATATTCACAATAAATTGTACCAACTCTTCAATATCTTTTCAATAGAATTCCGCTTTTTTTTCACCGAGAAAAGATTTCCCCAAACTCTTGTATCATCTTTTTATTGGAGAAAGTGTTTTTTTTTTTAGCCCTCTAAGCGACTTGCAGTAATCGAATCGATAATAATCGGTTAGTGCAAGATTGAGTGTATATGGGGGAGGGGGGGGGCTACAACCGACTAAACGACAGCCAAAATGTTTTCCACTCTTATGCTTGTTGCATTCGTCCCTGCGCTGTCATGGAAGTGAAAAAACATTTTTGTTGGAATTCACTGTGTATGCTGCCACTGATATGCCAAAGATATGTCACTGAAATTCAAAATTATTCCAAACTGCGGTGTATGGTTTAGGGCCAAAAAGTTAAAGTCGTCATTAAAATTAGTTGCCCAAAATGGGATTGGTTATGGGTCAACCTAATATAGATATGTTGTGATTGGCCTGAAGATCACACTGAGGCTTTGAAATTAATATATATATATATATATATATATATATATATATATATATATATATATGAATATGAGGAACGGTGGGGTAATAGATAGCGACTTGAATTGAGGAATCGGAGGGTCGAATTCAGTCGAATCCATTACATTCACTTACGTGCTAACAACCCTTTGGGAAAGGTATGAATCCTTTTCTTCTCCCCCTCCAGCTGTGGGTAAATAGCAGGACAGTCTGGGTTCTATAGCCTTGATGGCAACTGGTCTAGGAGAAGGACAACTCTGAATTAAAACCTGCAGAGGGTCATTTGGGGACCTTTGTGGCACGTAGTGCACCAGGTCTCTGTATTCAACCCTTCAAAAAAGTGTGGATGGTCCTGCACGAAACCTTCACCACTATAATCAAATCTCATGTGCCGTTGTCGGTTTCCTGGGAACTGATCTGCTTGACCCTCATACATCGAATTCGACGGGAGAGTCGAGTATATATATATATATATATATATATATATATATATATGTGTGTGTGTGTGTGTGTGTGTGTGTGTGTGTTATCTAGGAATAAAGTGTCGCTGCTGACACTTGAGTTTGAACATAGATCGCCTATGAGCAAACTCAGGCTATCCCATTATTGAATTAAGTAGACCACGTGACCAAAGAGGAAACGCATATATGTAAGAAGTAGCTGACCACTAATAATCGTTATTTCTAGTCTATCCTCTATTACTATTCGAATCACCATTTCTAATCTATCCTCTATACGGACTGCTATTCTCTACTCTATTCACTATAATATTTCTCTATTCGGATCACGATACGTATTACTATTCGAGCGAGTATTATCGAGCAAGTACTATTAGTGTAAGTGTTATTCGAAGGCGTCTAACACTAGTATTGTTCAACGGCGTTACTATAAGTTGAATCTGCGATTACAAAGTCTCTACTACAACGAGCATTTACGAAAGTGACAACGAATATTCGTTGACATTGCAAAAATATGATATAGCGATACATAAGTTTGTATAATTTTATCTATCAACAAACAGTATTTAGAAAAATAGTATGACAAATTGAAAAAAATAAAACGTTTTTTTGGCGCGCTTCATCCGTTAAGATTTCATCGGACTGGGCTTTGTTGATGTTGCCACGTTTACATGCGCACACGAAACGACAGATGCTGGTAGTTTCATTTTTTAAAAATATATATATATATATATATATATATATATATATATATATATATATATATTTTTTTTTTCAATCTGGCCAAATTAATCGGTATTCTTTTTCTTTTCCCCCATCAACTTTGTCCGTGATTATCCTATATTGTAATAAGAATGGTGATATATTGTAAAGAAACTGAACGCAAATTTACCATGGGTTCAGTTCGACATTACAACCACCTGGAGAAGGCCGGAGCGTACAACGGCCGAAACGTTGTGATAAATATGGCAACAAAGATAAGGAGAATATTCCGAATAATGTAAATAGTGTACATAATATCTCATCTCAGAAATATATACATATATATATATATATATATATATATATATATATATATATATTTCTTACTTGGGAAAAATCTGGGGCGTAGATTTATATTTTGATAACATTCAATAGCAGCACTTTTCGGAATTTTCCTTCTAAGTAAATTCTTATTAAAGAAGAAAGTAACTTACTCAAAATTCTCAAAAGTGCCGCTATTGAATCTTATTTCTCACTTGGTGTATGTGGGGAGGTCAACTCATATATGCACGTCCCCTCCATCGGATCCACACACACATGGTCCTAAGTATATGTTGGCTTCGAGTACAGGGAGATCCGACAGAAGTCATTCACTGGTCAGTGCGTACATTATGCGATTCACCCACCACCGCCAAATAAAAATGTCTCCCAGTAATAGTTACGTTCATAAATTACCCACTCTTCCACGTCGAAATCATACTACGCAATCCTACAATTCATTTCAGTAAGAAACTCTCTTCCCCAAAGGACAATCACGTTGGACTCTTTTTAAACGCGGAATAGTTTTGATGTAGATGTATTTCTTTCCTCGTACATATACTTTCAAAGAGAACCCTTTTGGATTTTCACTTCCAACACACAGCCTGGTAAGTTTATTAATATCGCTTCAGACCAAAATGCCGCCGTCTGCCGAGTATGTGGCCTTTCTGTGTTCTCTCTTCTTTTCATCTCTATATTCCCACTAATTCCTTTACTAATATTTCTGTGTGGTATTTGCGATTTTTGCTTGCAGCGTCAGTCTACATCAGAGTGCAAATGACACTGGGTCGCTGTCAGGCGGACCTGGGCAACGATGGTTCTTTTTCGTTTTGTTTTTTGTTTTTGTTCTTTTGCGCGCGCGTGTAACTTTAATTAAAAACTAGGCTATATCATTTTTATCATTATATGGACCTACATTGGAATTACTGACATGGACAAAGAAAAATATATATATTTTTTTTCTTTTCTAGTTACGAATGGATATATTTTAGAGGCTGATTACTTGGCCGATTTAAACCTTTGCGTAGCTCAGCCATATTTATTCGGTTGAGACACACCTTCTAAGTTTGACACAAGGTCACTAATGGTTGTAAAAGGTGGAGTGAACCAATATTGTTTTCTGTCAGACTGCTTCGAAGAAGGGAAAGCTTTGAAAATCAGCATTCCATTTCTCTTTTTCGCTTTTACCTGTTTTGAACAACTCACCAAGGCAAATGTACCACAACAGAGGTTGCATGGGTTTTTGTGTTGCTAGCTAGACTGCTTGTATTTTAAAGACACTATTATTAATGTAGTACTTCACATCTTTCCACATGTCTGCTCATCTCTCTCTCTCTCTCTCTCTATATATATATATATATATATATATATATATATATACACTGTATAGAGAGGGAATGAGAGAGACAGAGAGACCTCACACCTTCTTTCCATATGAGCACAACCGTATATATATATATATATATATATATATATATATATATATATATATATATATATGAAACTTGACTAATGCATGGAATAATAATACAACACAAAATGTACTTAGAACAAAATGTATTGAAACAAGAAAGTGTACACAATATTTACATATAGTTTTTTGTATATTCCTGGTAAGACCGTTCCTGGAGAATGTGCTGACTGAGTCGCAGTCGGGCAGAGTCTCTGGTTGAATCTCTTGATTCCTCCCTCTCTTCCCGGTACCAACCATATTTATATGGTCGGTACTCCATTATGCAAATTAGGTGGATCCTACCACAACAGTATAGAGAGAGAGAGAGAGAGAGAGAGAGAGAGAGAGAATTGATACACGTAAAAGATGTCTCACTTACTTGATTGATGTTACTTTTAGCATCTCGACTCCTGAGTTTCGGGAATCACTCGGCCCACTCATCAGGGGATATCAGCAATTTACTGATCGTACTTCTCGATATATATATATATATATATATATATATATATATATATATATATAAATGACAATAGGAAAACTGTAGTTATGGCTGACTTTCTCAAAGCAAAAAGACGAAATGAATTTAATTAAAGAACATAACTAATAATTGAATTAAATTCATTTCGTTTTTTGTTTCTTTGAGAAATATATATATATACACACACACATATATATATACACACACACACATATATATATATATACACACACACACACATATATATATATATACACACACACACACACACACACACATATATATATATATATATATATATATATACACACACACACACACATATATATATATATATATATATATATATATATATATATATATATATATATATATATATATATATATTATGGCCATTTCAGGTCGAAACTAGTCGAGGAATCTAAATGGAATAATAATAATAAAAAAACGAAAGAATATTAATCTACAACCCAGTGTGTCTAATGATTTTAATTTTTTAATTTTTTTATTTTCTTATTGTTCAAAATATATATATAGTGTGTGGGCCCGAATGATAGAGAGAGAAAGGAAGAGAGACAGAAAGCAGATTTTGCATATACACCTTTTTTTCTCTTCCGACTGTGTGTGTGTGTGTGTGAGTCTCTTTCTTTTCGTAATTTATTTTCCGTGAAATTTTCTTCCATTTTATTTCAATCGATTCGACTCTCACCCACATCTCTTGTATTCCCACCCTCTAAATAATAACATATCATTTTTTCTTTCTTTTTTTTTCAACATCCTCCTCCCTCCCGTACGGCCAACAGCGTCTGTATTTCTCCTTTTTAGGCTACTTTTCTTCGACTTGTTGCTGTTAATATGAATTAATTAATTAATTAATTAATTAATCTAGTTTATTTATTAATTATTTCTCAATATTTAGCTCAAATATCATTCTAAACAGGAAACAGGGTTTCTGATTTTGTGTGTATGTCAATGTTTAAGGTATGTATCTTTTCCAAAACCACCTTCTTCTTCTTCTTCTTCTTCTTCTGCTTCTTCCTCTTTTTCTGCTTCTTCTTCTTCTCCTTCTCCTTCTTCTGCTTCTTCTTCTCCTTCTTCTTCTTCTTCTTTTTCTTCTTCTTCTTCTTCTTCTTCTTCTTCTTCTTCTTCTTCTTCTTCTTCTTCTTCTTCTTCTTCTTCTTCTTTTCTGCTTCTTCTTCTTCTTCTTCTTTTTTCTGCTTCTTCTTCTTTTTCTTCTTCTTCTTCTTCTTCTTCTTCTTCTTCTTCTTCTTCTTCTTCTGCTTCTTCTTCTTCTTTTTCTTCTTCTTCTTCTTCTTCTGCTTCTTCTTCTTCTTCTTCATCACATTCTACTTTTACTACTAATACTGCTAAGACAACTATATTTATATCGTATATTTTTTTATTGCATCTCAAATAAAACGTTATTTTAACAATGTACATTCATCTCGCCAATATTTCATTACCTTCCATAATTAAATTTTTTATTTATTTATTTTCTAGTCTCTGTATAAAAAAACAAAATTTTCTAATCAGTGCTTTTCCTTTCGTTTTTTACTTTTGATCAAAGATTATTTTTATATCGAAATAGAGCTTAACTTTATCAACGTTTTATTTTTATCCTTAAATCTATATAAATATTTCAGGTATTTTATTTATTTATTTATTTTCATCTACCTGTAATAATTACCTATATGGCTATTATTGATGAAAACTTTTTTTTCTTTCTCTCAAATCTAACACACATCAAACAAAAACTATTCAGATTTTCTAAACTTCATACTAAGCCAGCAATTTTCTTTTAGCGTCACAATTCGAAAAACGAGAGACATTGCGGTCTGCTATAGATGCCTGAGTGTAGCATAAAATCTTATTAACTAAAGTGCCGTTAAAACTAAAAAAAAAAAGTCATGTAACATTTTTTTTTAAATGTCGTCACTATCTTCAAATCAGCCTTTTTAAATTTTGAGTTCTGCTCTCTTTCCTCGACTTATTAAATTAATATTGGTTGTTTTCTGCTGCTCGATGGGTTAGGAGATTTAATTGTATTTTTCCACAGTATAATGTGCCTTCTAAAGGATCGAAACAGATACATACAAACCTTAGGATACAACAGACGACAACAAAAACGCAACCTGGCAAGAGTTTAAAAATACGAATTCGCATATATAAAACTGTAAAACATATTTGAAAGAATTATTATTCCTTCTTTAAGAATAGGGTCCATATATATATATACACAGAGAAAATCTATCTATCTATATGTGTGTGTGTGTATGTATGTATGTATGTATATATATATATATATAATATATATATATATATATATATATATATATATATACATGCGTATATATTGTTTATAAATGTAACTATATATGCATGTATATACAGTTATGTGTATGTATATGTATGTATATATATATAGTTATGTGTATGTATGTATATATATATATATAGTTATGTGTATGTATATGTATGTATATATATAGTTATGTGTATGTATGTACGTATGTATATATATATATATATATAACCCTTGATTGTATATGTATGTATATATATATAGTAATGTATATGTATATATATATATATATAGTTATGTGTATATGTATGTATATATATATATATAGTTATGTGTATGTATATATATGTATATATATATATATGTATATATATATGTATATATTATGTATATATATATATATACATATGTTTTATGTATATGTATGTATATATATATATATATATGTATGTATATGTATGTATATATATATATATATATATAATATAGTATGTATATATGTATATATATGTATATATATTATATATATATATAGTTATGTGTATGTATATGTATGTATATATATATATATATATATAGTTATGTGTATGTATGTATGTATATATATATATATATAGTTATGTGTATGTATGGATGTATGTATATATATATATATATATATATGTGTATGTATATGTATGTATATATATATATATATATATATAGTTATGTGTATGTATATATATATATATATATATATATATATAGTATGTATATGTATGTATATATATATATAGTTATGTGTATGTATATGTATGTATATATATATATAGTTATGTGTATATATATGTATATATATATATGTATATATATATATATATATATATGTATATGTATGTTATATATTTTATGTATATATATATATATATATATATATAGTTATGTATGTATATGTATGTATATATATATATAGTAAAAATATGTATATGTATGCATATATATATATATGTGTATGTATGTATGTATATACTTATTCTACATAATATATATGGATATATACATATGTATACATTTATATAATATATATGGATATATATATATATATGTATATATATATATATATATATATATATATATATATATATATGGATATATATATATATATATATATAATATATGATTGTATGTATATATATATATATATATGTATATATATATATATATATATACATCTATGTATTTATTTGTATATATATATATATATATATGTATATATCTATGTGTGTGTGTATATATATATATATATATATAATATCTATACGTATGTATGTATAAATATATGACCTGACTATTGCGTTTAGCATGAATCAAACTGTGTTAACTTCAATGTTCACTTTTATATTTACACACGCTCTATCTCTGATATTGAGCACTTTATTCCATAAATATAGAATATCTTAAAACCATATTTTATCATATATATATATATATATATATATATATATATATATATGTGTGTGTGTGTGTGTGTGTGTGTGTGTGTGTGTGTGTGTGTGTGTGTGTGTGTGTGTGCATGAGGAGAAGGACGTTGATATTTTAAAATTTGAATGTTTGTTTTTTCGGATGTGCTTGGATATATTGTCTAGCCAATTTCATTTTGTTTCTTTTACTATTTGTTTGCTTCTATCAATCTTGTTATTAAATATCCCACACTGTGATAACAGAAGATATGATAATAATAATAATAATAATAGTTGTAGCTGGAGCCTGCGGATTGATTAGAAAAGGTTCCGATAGACTGAATGAAGGGTTTTTTAGTAGCCCATCCCTTGAACAAATGCAAAAAATGTACTCACTACACGTACAGCACACTACTTACGAAGGGCTTTATCAATTCAAAGGTTAAATGTTGTAAGCAGCTGGATGTAAATTTACTGTGGATGATCTACCGATGAAAGCATTTTTCTATATATTTTCGTCTTTGTAAATAGTCCTCGTCACCCCCAACCAACTCACATGTATATGTGTGTGTGCGTGTGTGTGGGATTTCGGCTCGTATAAATCAACTACGCTATAATAAAGTCTACCCCGGAAATCGACCAATTCCAGTCGATTTTAGAAATTGCTCAGTACCTACTCCATTATTCGTGCTCACAGAAAACGATCTGGGAATCGAATTCGCTTTGCACATGACTTCATTTCTATCGCTGAGTAAATATTTTGCCCGTTCCATTTTGCTAGTTTCATTAACGCGGTCATAATGGCCGCTTTTTGCAAGCTGCCTAATTAGCGAAATGAAATCGATGGAATTAGAAACCGTTTGTGGCTTTGGTTACATGGTTTTTTGTTTTTTGGGGTTTTTTTTTTTAGTGTGTGTGTGTGTGTGTGGGGGGGTAGTGTCACTTTTTATAATGAAAAAAATATGAAATACTTACTATCATCTGGAATCTACGGGTCTCTTCCTAGCCGCACCAGCTAACGTGAAAATATACTATAATCATAATAATAATAATTATAATCATGATAATCATAATCATAATAATCATAATCATAACCATAATAATAATCATAATAATAATAATCATAATCATAATAATAATAATCATAATAATAATAATCATAATAATAATAATAATCATAATCATAATCATAATAATAATAATAATAATCATAATCATAATAATAATCATAATAATAATCAGCATAATAATCATAGTAATAATAATAATCATAATAATAATAATCATCATAATAATAATAATAATCATAATAATAATCATAATAATCATAATAATAATAATCATCATAATAATAATCATAATCATCTGAGAGAAACACCTCCATGATAATGATCGAGAAATTATCCAAATACAAAGACCTTGAGATCAAGATTAACAGGATGTGGCGAATGAAGACTGAGACTGTACCAATAGTAATCGGAGCACTGGGCCTCGTGAGAAAAGAAATGGACAATTTTAATAACAGTGTCCCAGGTAACATTAACATACAATTGCCAAGAAGATCGCCCGACTAGCAACATCCCATATACTAAGAAAAGTGCAATCAATTAAATGACAATTCTCCTATAGTGCCTAAGGACCATAGTTTAAATCGGCTCCACAGGATACAAAGCAGGAAACATAGCACACAAAAAACAACAACAATAATAATAATGATGTTAATAATAATAAACTTACACATTACGAAGAATTTTGGTAATCAACATACAAGTTGCCCAGAAGATCGCCCTACTAGGAATATATCATATACTTAGACAAATGCTACCAATTAAATGACAATTCTC
>CAHIKZ030000312.1:1402500-1412500 GCA_903632075.3 Acanthosepion pharaonis | reverse complement strand
TGATTATATATATATATATATATATATATATATATATACGAGATTTTTTTATTTTCAAATATAAATATGTGAACGCACACACGTACATACACTGGCATATGTGTGTGTTAAGTTTCCAACGGTCTCCTTTGAAAACCAGAGACTGATTAACATATATTGGTGCTGACCCGTTTTTCGTTGCAAAGATTTTCACCCACGACAGACGTGTTTTACCTTCGAAACGACGGACATTAAAATATTTTTACATCTACTGAAATATAGAGATTCAAAAAGAGTAGCTTAGATGTGGCACAAGGCAGAAAGTATGGAGCACCCAGTGAGAATCGAACTCACTATTCAGTCGGAATTGATCTAACAATCTGGCTAACCTTTTCACCAAGTCGAAGTGCGCCAACCCATGCAATATGCGGATATCTCTCGATTCGTGCTGCTAATGTGTAAATCGGAAACAATTAAAAAAAAAATCAATTCTTAATTACTATAGTTTAAATGAAGAAGATTTTACCGCACTAATCGAGTATTATCTTATACACTAATCGAATTTTGGTATATCAAAATTATAATCGAAAATGCATTAATCGAATGCGCATTAATCGAATGCGCATTAATCGAATGCGCATTAATCGAGGGATGTCTTTAATGTACATTTTCCTTGAAAAAGATTGATTTTTTTTTTACACTTCTTCATATTGTTAACAATACACAATAATCTTCCAAAATATTCAGCAACGAATTTTTTTTTTTTTTTTTTTTAAAAAAATAGTCGTTGTTGAAAACAAAATTGTTCAGGTCTCTTCCAAGTCACTTCCAAGCACGTTGCAGGCAAACATTGGTTAATGACAGTCGCATTGTCGATCATATTTTGAAATGATGATATTTAACTCATTATTTAAGAAAGATCCATGTTTTGGGTTTTTTTTTTTTATGTAACATTACTGTTAATTGTCCTGAAGATAAGCGGGCTATTTGGCTTTTAATGACGTTTTTCGGAAAATTGGCAAACTGCTTTTTGCATAAAGAATTGGGAATTTTCTTATTTTTCGTTTTTTTTCCAGTAAATTTAACGTTTCTAAAAGTTTCACTTAAGATATATATCATGTTCTACCTGTAATATGAAATTTGATTAAAGAAATTAAGTTAATTTTCGTTTCTTATGAATTTATTGAGAAATGTTTTATTTTCAAAAGATTGAAAATTATTCTGATAACTTATTTAATGGAAGCTTTGTCCGAAAAGTGGGGAATCTCACAGACACACACACACAATTAGATGAATTGATATGAGCATATATATATATATATATATATATATATATATATATATATATATATATATATATATGTGTGTGTGTGTGTGTGTGAAAAATATATAGAAAATGGGAAAAAGAACTGGTTAGGTAAATAATCCAAAAGTTCCTTAGTATTTTAGTTATTATTTTTAAAAAATAGTGCTCGATACAAATGTAGAGCATAAATATAATTATTTATTTAAAAATATGATTCCAACTCGCGACATAAGAGGTCTCATGTTTCAAAACAAGAGCCGTATTTCTGAAATTTACGTGTTTTAATAATTGAAATCAAAATTTCCATGGTAACAGCTAGGGCGAATTGTTTAAATTTAAATTGTTTAAATTGGGTAGGCGTGTGTTGGGTGTTGATAATAAGTATCAGTATAGAGTTACTTTCATAGATGTCAAGTTAGGGTAAGGTGGGGGTGTCTAAATACGTTATTCAAAAAAAAATTCGCTTGAAGATGGAACAGAGCTTACTTTAACTCAATTTAATTCAAATAATTATATTGAAGTTTTCAGCTCTTGTTTTGAAACATGAGACATCTTATGTCGCGAGTTGGAATCATATTTTTAAATAAATAATTATATATATATATATATATATATATATATATATATATATATATATATATAGAGAGAGAGAGAGAGATATTGAACAGAGATAGATAGATAGATAGATAGATAGATAGATAGATATTGAACATAGATAGATATAAACACACTGTAGATAGATAGATAGATAGATAGATAGATAGATAGATAGATAGATAGATAGATAGATAGATAGATAAAACTATTTATTATTTATGATATATATATTCAATGCTCTCTTTTTTTTTTTTTAAATTAATAGACCTAATTGGACATTGAGTAAGCCGACTAGACTTTGACTTGTAAAATCAGCCAACCAGTTTAGGTATTTTCAGAAATGCTCTCATCTGGATGTCAGCTTTATCGGTTGTTTTTTGAAAACAAGATCGGTTTTATGTATTTTATTTTATTCAATAGTCGTTAATTTGCTTTTAATTATATTCTCAGATTAATTTTAATCTGAAACGAGCTGTGAAATTTATCTCTTAACTTCTCTTGGTGGGGAAGTAAGAGTGCGCGAGAAAATGAACACGCACATGTAGTCAATAACATATATATATATATATATATATATATATATATATATATATATATATATATGTGTGTGTGTGTGTGTGTGTGTGTGTCTTTTCTGTGCCTGTGTTTCTGTGGCATTCTAAACATTTATAAAATACCATTTCGCTAACACGCAAATATGTAAACATATATAAAAATCTCATGGGTAACGGTTATCGATCAATATGATTATGCATTTACATTCGTGATAGATAGATAGATAGATAGATAGATAGATAGATAGATAGATCTGAATATATTGTGATAGATAGATAGATAGATAGATAGATAGATAGATAGATAGATAGATAGATAGATAGATAGATAAATAGATAGGATCTGAACATATTGTGATAGAGAGATAGATCTGAACATATTGTGATAGATAGATAGATAGAACATATTGTGATAGATAGATAGATAGATAGATAGATAGATAGATAGATAGATAGATAGATAGATCTGAACATATTGTGATGATAGATAGATAGATAGATAGATCTGAACATATTGTGATAGATAGATAGATAGATCTGAACATATTGTGATAGATAGATAGATAGATAGATAGATAGATAGATCTGAACATATTGTGATAGATAGATAGATAGATAGATAGATAGATAGATAGATAGATCTGAACATATTGTGATAGATAGATCTGAACATATTGTGATAGATAGATAGATAGATAGATAGATAGATAGATAGATAGATAGATAGATCTGAACATATTGTGATAGATAGATAGATAGATAGATAGATAGATCTGAACATATTGTGATAGATAGATAGATAGATAGATGGATAGATAGATCTGAACATATTGTGATAGATAGGAAGATAGATAGATCTGAACATATTGTGATAGATAGATAGATAGATAGATCTGAACATATTGTGGTAGATAGATAGATAGATCTGAACATATTGTGATAGATAGATAGATCTGAACATATTGTGGTAGATAGATAGATAGATCTGAACATATTGTGATAGATAGATAGATAGATAGATCTGAACATATTGTGGTAGATAGATAGATAGATCTGAACATATTGTGATAGATAGATAGATAGATAGATAGATAGATAGATAGATAGATCTGAACATATTGTGATAGATAGATAGATAGATAGATAGATCTGAACATATTGTGATAACTAGATAGATAGATAGATCTGAACATATTGTGGTAGATAGATACATAGATCTGAACATATTGTGATAGATAGATAGATAGATCTGAACATATTGTGATAAATAGGAAGATAGATAGATCTGAACATATTGTGATAGATAGATACATAGATAGATAGATAGATAGATAGATAGATAGATAGATAGATAGATAGATAGATAGATAGGGGCAGATTCAGACAGAGAGAGAAGAGAGAGAGAGAGAGAGAGAGAGAAATACGTACAGAGAGATCTGAACAGACTAAGATAGACAAATACATTAATTGGAAAATCGTGAAAAACGAACATTTTTGCTCTTGTCTATAAATACTTGTTGCTCAAAAAACTCTTGTATTTGCCTTAAGAAATTCCCTCAGAGTATTAAACGCGCCTCCTAAGGCAAGTTTTCCTTCAAAGCGTGGAGATTTCCGCATATTATTAAAAATTTGGGCCACTAACACACACAAAAAAAAGAGAATGTCTCATATCGAGAATATTTAACATCGAAAAACATTAGAAAAAATTAATTATTTTTAATAATATGTGTAAATCTCCACTCTGTGCCTGATGAAGGTCGCGAGACCGGAAACCCGTGTAGCAAAATTATGGAAAATAAAGCATAATATTTAAAAAAAAAAAAATCCACATTACAACCAAAAACGTTTTCGGTTTCTCTCTTCTTTTTAATATACACACTTTTCTCTCGTTGAGACTAATATAACCTCTTCCCTATATATATATATATATATATATATATATACTCATGGGATAGAAAGATTGAGCGTTTTTAGACAACCTAGACATATCAATCAACACTGCATGACGATGACCAACGACTGCCAGTTGAATGCTCAAAAAGATCTTAGGACCATGTCTCTGTCTCTCTCTTGCTATCACACACAACACACACACACACACACACACACACACACACACACACACACACATTCACTATCTCTGTCCACTGGCCGAATGACTGTTTCCTGTAAGGGGGACGTACGTTCGAGTCCCGCCGGAGAGCTAATATTTTTCTTTTAATAAGATTTCTCGAATATTAGTGCCGCTAGACAAATATCAATAAATACTGTTTAATAAATCCACAGCGAGAATCGGCGCGCCAGAATCGTCCATATTTGGGGAGCTCGCAAAGGTCAACCTTAATGGAAGGGCCTCGCTCCTGGAGAATATAAATAGTAAATATAAATATATAATTTAGTAAATATTATAAATTAATTGATTTAAAATATGTTTTTTTTCCGCTATATTTAGATGTATCAGTTATTTGCAACGACATAATGAACGCGCAGACAGCCCTAGTCTAGTAAAAGTGGTTTTATCTGTAACCTTGGAAACATGAATTATAATTTTAGCTGTGTCTTTAAAACCCAGTAATTTTTAAAAAGCTACTCCAAAATTCGCTTGAGGATGAAATGGAACTAAATGTCTTGAATTTAATTACAAAATTAAATTTGAAGCTTTTAGCTTCCATTTTTGAAACATGGTTAGAACTGTGTAGCGGAAAAAAAACATATTTTAAATCAATTAATTTATAATATTAATGCTCTGTAAATTTACATTGAGCACTATTTTGTAAAAATAAAAATATCTATAAGAACACCGGATTATATATCTTACTGTTCTTTCTTTTTATTTATATATATACATAATTTAGTAAATATAAATTCTTTTTTTTTTATTTTGGGTTGTAATTAATATTTTGTGGGGAATTAACAGAAAAGATCCGATTTTTTTTTTTTTTTGACTCAAATAAGATAATAAAGAAAAAAGAATTTTTTTTTCTACTCAAGCCCCCCCAAATGTCATCGGCGGAACATCGCCAAGTTCTACTAAATTGTCTTATATATTTATTTCGTCGGCTAATTATTCAAATTTATTCTTTACAAACGCGCACGCGCGCGCACACACACACACACACACACACACACACACACGTGTGTATATTTTGCGTGTGTTTCGCTATTTGTTTTTTTCTTTTACGGCTTTCCGTTTTACTTTTTTTTTTTCTTCTTCTAGTGGCTCGCACACACAAACAAATTATCATTTCACAAGGCAACGCCCGAGCAATATTTTATACAACTTAATATAGGTATTATTAGCTGTTTTCGTTTTTTTGTTTTAGTTTTTTATGTGGTTGTTTTTTGTTTTGCTTTTTCGTTTTCTTTTCTTTTTTTTTTTTTTTTTTTTTTTTACTTTATCGGAACAAAGAAATAAAACCACGTAAAAGAAAGAAAAAAAAAGCGGAAAAAAAAAGCAGCATAAAAAACAATTACAAATAAAAAACAAAACAAAACAATCTAAAACACTTCACTCGTTAACAGCTTTTGGGTGAGAAAGAGGAGGGTTGGAAGTGCGAGAGGGTGAAGGTTGGCGGGTGGTGCTTCGGCTGTTGACTCACCATTGCTGGAAGAAGGAAGACCAGACACATAGTGTGTCCGTATTTTCTGGTGTGCACTTGCAGAGTTTTCCTTCTTTTTTTTTTTTTTTTGTTTTTCGTTGTTCGGTGTGGTATTTTTTTTCTTTTTGCTGAAACCTGTCTACAACGACGGAACTGGCCGAGAAAATACGAATTCGCTCGTCCTGAAAAAAGGTCTTTTCTTATTCTGTTCATCTATCTATCTATCTATCTATCTATCTATCTATCTATCTATCTATCTATCTATCTGTCTCAGTCTCTTCTCTATCTATATAAGCCTCTTCTTATCTATCTATCTATCTATCTATCTATCTATCTATCTATCTATCACTGTTAAATATCTATCTATCAAAATCAGATCAATATCTACCTCTGTTCAATATATATCTATCTATCGTTGGATGTTCATTATCTATCTATCTATCTATCTATCTATCTATCTATCTATCTATCTATCTATCTAACTATCTATCTCTGTTCAATACCTACCTATCTATCCATCTCCATCTATCTCTATCTATCTATCTATCTATCTATCTATCTATCTATCTATCTATCTATCTATCTATCTATCCAAGTCTGTTCCTATCTATCTATCTATCTATCTATCTATCTATCTATCTATACCTCATCAGCATCATCTACCAAGTGTTGCAAGGAATAAGTCTCAAGCTAAAACTTTCCAAACAGGAACTACAATTTGGAATTACAATGAAAGCTGTCATGGCATGTATCTTGCCTCCATCATCAAAATTCAGGATGTGTACTTCGTAAATCTGAAACACTTCAAACGTCTCCGTCTGTGGACCAGATAGAATAAATTTAGTATAGGACAGAAGGAAATTAAACATAAACCCTAACAGGCTTCGCTAGATGTAGTCTTGTCCAACACCGCAAATTGCGACAAAACATTAATCTGAAAATGTAAGACATGTCCTAAAATAGTTTCATCAAATCGAGAATTTCATTTCGATGCCATGCATGGCGTCAAACCCTTTCAGAAGTTAGACTGTCGGCTGTATGCAATCGCTTTCTAAGATCATTGAGGAAAAATGTCCTTGAACAAGTGAAAGCTGTGGATCATGGCGAAGACCATTCTTTTTCGAACCTTGTGGACAAAGGCCTGTGTGTGCCGCTCACCTCCTAACTTGCAAAAATTTATTTCCACTGATATTTTTCTTCAAAAATCTATTGCTGGTAATAAAATGTTTTCAATAATGTATACCTGTTAATATTTTTTTTCAAAAAATGTATAGCTGCTAATATTTTTTTTACAAAAATGTATAGCTCGTAATTTTTTTTTCAAAAATATATAACTGGTAATATTTTTCTTTTTTTTTTCTTTTAAATGCATTGTTGCTAATAATTTTATCCTTCAAAAATTTATTGCTGGTAATATTTTTTTTTAAAAGTATTTCTGGTATTAAAACCTATTTTTAATTTTTCATAGTATTTTGAGCCCAGTTTTTTATTTGCCCATAGTTGGGACCCTAACAGGTGCTACTACTCCAAATCAGGGTGAACCTGAGAACACCAGCAATTAAGAGGTGGTTCCACGCTCCTCAGAACCTCCCGATCAGAGGCCCTGCGGTTGGACGTAGTTTATCGTCTTACCCAGGACGCGGACGTAGTTTATCGTAATACCAGGGACGCGGACGTAGTTTATCGTCATACCCAGGACGCGGACGTAGTTTATCGTCTTACCCAAGACGCGGATGTAGTTTATCGTCATACCCAGGACGCGGACGTAGTTTATCGTCTTACCCAGGACGCGGATGTAGTTTATCGTCATACCCAGGACGCGGACGTAGTTTATCGTCTTACCCAGGACGGTGCGAATGAGGGAGCCCCGGAATATAACAGGCGCGTTCCATTTATTGCTCTAATCTGACTCTTTTAAAGATAAAGCGAATCAGAATGGTAATTCCTGGAGCGGTTCAGCATCTTTAGCTATGGATCGTGTCTGTTTTAATTATGGTCTGTAATGACCTAAGACGTAAGCAATGACTAGGTGAAAAACAAAACAAAAAAAACATTATTAAAAATATGGAATATCAAAAGAACCAATATTGTCTGGTTCATGCGATGTCTCGAAAAATCTCTATGTAAAATTCACTATTTTTAACCGTAATGTTGAATTTATTAAAATTTATTAAAATTCTTCAACTTCTTAATAAGAATAAACTCAAACTGATATTAAAAATTGCCACAAAACATTTTTGATTTACTTAAGACGGAATCATTTATTATGTCACGTTCAGAAATTATAATGTCTGCTTTATACAATCGTTTTCTAAGATCAATGATAAAAAAAAAAAAATGTCCTTGAGCGATTGATTCTGTGGTTCATGACGAACATTGTGGACAAGACCCGTGTGTGCAAGCCTCACTGGGGCCCCCGGGCAGTTCTTTGTCCTCACTATCTTATTGACATTTGCTTTTTTTCTACCTATATTTATCTACATTACAAATTAAACTAAGCACAACTCATTACTCAAGGATGAAATTTTTTTTTGCGGATTTTGACGCCATATTTTTTTTTCTATCGTCCATATCTGCGGATTTGTTTTGTTCAAGTCTCGAAAAAAACCACGATAAAAAAATTCACTATTTTTTTAACCATAATGTTGAATATGTTAAAATTATACAAGACAAATCTCAATTTAAGATAGAATGATCTATTATGACAAGTCTCTAATTTGTATTTAGATACTAGATATTAAGGGATTTTATGTGTAATCCGACATTTTTCGTATTACACTAAACGTGACTTTAGCGAATGTACTTTATTTGACGAGAGGCCAAGTCTTTTTTTGTTTCTTTTTACAGGAGAGCACATTTTCTTTATTAAATTTCATGAATGAGCAGGCGGGTCGTCATAAATTATGCTGTTTAGACAAAAACAAGGTTTATCCATTAAAATTAAGTTTATAGTAATAATTATTATAATATATATATATATATATATATATATATATATATATATATATATACTTTATTTTAGGATCGAAAACGTATCAAAATCGCTACACAATTGCAGTCGTGTTTCGATGCGCATACAACATTATCTCATCAGGCGATTGTAAATTACTGGCGAGCGAACGATTTAATTTATAATGCCTTGTATGCACATCGAAACAAGATTGTAGCGATTTTTGACATGTTTTCTATGTAATATCTTAAAATAAATAATATTGATCTACTTTTGTATTGAGCCCTCTTTTAAATTAAATGTTTTGAACCTTGGAATTGTACTCTATTCGTTCTCATCTTACCTGATATATATATATATATATATATATATATATATATATATATATATATATATATATTATGAAATGGACAAAGTCCGGCAATTAATTTAAGACATTTTATGTTTAACATTCTTTTTATAGATACAAATATTTAAGTACATTTATAATAAATGTACAGCCAATTAGATCAGGGCTACAGGAATGTAGGACGCCCATGGCTAAGATTCAAAGACAAGCTGAAAAGCAACTTGTCAGCAGTTAATATACCGCATAACACCCTTGAGCGCTTAGTCTTGGAACGGGTAGAATGGAGATCAACGTGTTTTAGTGGACTCAGCAATTTTCAATCTGCTTGTCTGCTAAATCATCTTCAAGAAGCGAGAGTAAGATCTAAAAGGTCAGCCAATCTAACAGTAATCTCATCTCACAATCCTCACACTTGCATCTAGCATTTAGTTTCATTTTACATGTCACTTGCATCTAGCATTTAGTGTCATTTTACATGTCTACCAATTTCCGGACAGCTTACATATATTAAAACGTTTTGTTTTTGTTTTGTAAAAAACAAACAAAAAAAAAAGATAAAAAAAAGAACTCCATGACTACAACGAATAAATTTTAAAATTCTAAAATAGCTACAACAGAGAGCGTTTTCACGTATTTTTAAAAAAATCACTATGGCAACAGAATGCA
>CAHIKZ030000312.1:1392500-1395000 GCA_903632075.3 Acanthosepion pharaonis | reverse complement strand
ACATGACTAATACAGATAATGAAAAGACATAGATAGATATGAATAGTGTTTTATATATATATATATATATATATATATTGGGAAGTGGACACTTATACGTACCATTATTTATATTTATTCATTTGATTATATTCATAGATAGATAGATAGAAACAGCCTTAATATATATATATATATATATATATATATATATATATATATATATATATATATATATATACAGTGTAACCGGATATGAGAGAGTTGTCGGGACCGGAGAAGAAGTCTCTTATATCCGGGTTTCTCTTATATCCGGGTCATTAACACAGGCTCTAATTTGGGACCAGAGAAAATCTCTCTTATATCCGGGTCTCTTCTATCCGGGTTCTATCCGGGTTACACTGTATATATATATATATATATATATATATATATGAGAGAGAGAGAGAGAGAATTTGAATAGAGTACAATAGATATTTAGGTAGAGTGATATAAACAACGTGTCATAGATAAATACATAGATAGATAGCTTATCATAGAAAGATATAATTAGCTTTTCATGGATAGATAGATATAAATAATGTCATTAAATAGATATAAAGAGCCTGTCATAGATAGATAGATAGATAGATAGATAGAAATAGCCTGTCATAGATAGATAAATAAATATGAGTAGTGTGCCATAGATAGATAGATAAATATAAATAGCGTCATAGATAGATAGATAGATAGATAGATAGATAGATAGATAGATAGATAGATAGATAGATATAAATAGCCTGTCATAGATAGATAAATAAATACGAGCAGTGTGCCATAGATGGATAGATATAAATAGCGTGTCATAGATAGATAGATAGATAGATAGATAGATAGATAGATAGGACTAGTGTGTCGTACATAGATCGATGAACAGACTGGGAGAGGGTGACTAGATATAGAAGACTGAAACAGATCAGACAAAGTGAGAGAGAGAGAGAGAGAGAGAGAGAGAGAGAGAGAAATATCGAAAAATTTTGCTTTCTTGAACAAGACCATATATAGTCAATGAAGGAAGACTCTGTTGCGTCGATTAGGGTTGAATTGTCTACCTTGAAAATTCGAAATTCCAGTTATTAGCTGGATTCCAGACACCGTTACTTTCGGAAATTTGCAACTACTTCAGCCATTGGGCAAACCTCCCTCAATGTAGGCATGTATTAATTATGTCTTTCTATACGGTAGCCCTGTTGTGTTGGATCTTGATGGGCGGGTCGTTCCGGGGTTTTGTTGGTATGCGTGTGTGCCTCTCGTCCGAAGGGAAGCATATCGCACTATTTTTCCTGGTCCCATCCGCTTGTCATAAAGTTCTCTGCTGTAGAACATGTCACCTTTAAGAGATGTTGAAACGTAAACAAACCAAGTTACCTTGAAGCAAATGTCGCACTCACTGTCGTGGAGATGCGGGGGAAAACTACTGGTAAATGAATCAACAATAACTCGTTTCACTATTTCTGTCTGATCTACCCCCCCTCTACCCCGCCCACTTTTTTTCTCTCTATATATATATATATATATATATATATATATATATATATATATATATCTTTCGTTCTCTTTCTTTCCTCCTCCTCTTTTTTCTGTTTGTTTCTCTCTCGTTTTTCCTCTTTCCTCCTCCTCCTCCTCCTCCTCCTCCCCCTCTCTATTTCTTTCTCTCCCGTTCTCCGCCTTTCCTCCTCCCCATCCTCCGCCTTTCTCTCTCTCTCTCTCTCTCTTACTTGTCTTCGTTTGTTTATCTCGGAAGGAAAACAAAACACTATCTTTTTACTACTGCTTCTCTCTCCCTCTCTCTCTCACTCTCTTTCTTTCTCTCTCTCATTCTCTCTCTCTCACTCTCTTTCTTACTCTCTCTTTCTCTCTCTCTTTTCGTCTTTTAGCGAACATTCGTTTTTTCCTACCCAACGATTTCCTCTTTCCCTCTCTCTCTCTCTCATTCATTTATTCTGTCTCTCTTTCTTTACTTCATCTGTTTTATTCTGTTTCTCTCTTTCGTTATATTTTATTGACTCTTTCGGCGTCTCTCTGTCTAACTCTCTTTATCTATCTATCTATCTCTAGTGTTATTCGGTCATCTAATCTCCCCCCCTCTCTTTCACACACCCTCTCACTCACACACCCTCTCTCTTTCTCTCTGCCTTTGTTACTCCGTTTTTCCTTGAAAGTTTCCCTCAGTCTCTCTCTCTGTATATTTGTTACTTCGTTTTTCCTTAACAGTCTCTCTCTCTCTACCTTTGTTACTACGTTCTTTCTCTCTTTCTCTCTCTCTCTCTCTCTCTCTCTCTACATTTGTTACTACGTTCTTTTTCTCTCTCTCTCTCTCTCTCTCTCTCTCTTAATAGTGGGCCATCGGATCTTTCTTTCTTTCTTAGTTTGATATATTCAATTTTTTTTCTTGGTTTAATCTTTTTTCGTTCACTCTTTCTTTCTTTCTTTCTTTCTTTCTTTCTTTCTTTCTTTGATCAGTTTTCTTCATTCATTCATT
>CAHIKZ030000312.1:1382500-1385000 GCA_903632075.3 Acanthosepion pharaonis | reverse complement strand
GAGTCCTGTTTGATCAGGAACACAGTTCCTTAAGGGGCATTTGAACTCATAGATATAGATATATAGATAGGTATGTTTTAAGACATTTTTTATGTTTATACGTTCTTTCGATACAGATATTTAAGTAAATGCTCTGTTTATAATAAACAGTAATAATGACCTGAATGTCCGAGAAGTTTTCATAGAAAATATGCGTCCTCCGACAAGAATCGAACCGGTATCCTATACGGAACCTTCATATAGCCTGACGTGCTTTTACTGATTGAGCCACAGAGGAGCATTTCGGTTGGCAAGGTCGATTTTACTCAAATTCCGGCCGGTAAATGTCGTTAATACTGTTTATTATAAACAGAGCATTTACTTAAATATTTTTATCCATAAAAAGAACGTATAAACATAAAAGAATGTCTTAAAATAATTGTCGGACTTTGTCCATTTCATAATATATATATATATATATATATATATATATATATATATATATATATATATGTGTGTGTGTGTGTGCGTGTGTGTTACAATCAATGAAACTCAAACAAATTATTCCATACAGAGAGGCAATTCATCCAGAGGTAAACCATTTCCGTGGACTTCTCAATGTAAATCCATTTGTTAAAATGAATGAATTCCCACGATTTTTTTTAAGAGAATTTCAAAACTGATCCACAAAAAAGAGCTCAATATAATAAAAAAAAAATTATATTGAGCTCTCTTTTTGTGGATCAATTTAATATTTTCTATTAATACGATCTACTCGGATTACTTACCCACGGTTTTTTACCTACACACACACACACACACACACACACATATATATATATATATATATATATATATATATATATATATATATATATATATATATATATATTCTTATTTATATCTAGTTTTGTTTTAGTAATAAATTTATTTTTAGCCTTGGCTTCTTTTTTCAATTTCCTATTTATGATTAATTTTTTTTGTTTGTTTTTTTTTTTTGTATGTTTTTTTTTTGGGTTGAGTTTGTTTTTTTACCAACGAATCTTTCTAAAAAGGTGTTGGACGAAAAACATTCCTTCTAAAGAAAAAAAAAGGAATGTGCTACGTCATTTTTGAAAGAATATATAGTAATATATAATAAATTTTTGTGTTATAAAATTCATATATATATATATATATATATATATATATATATATATATGCGTGTGTTTGTGCGTGTTCAAATGAAATGCCTGAGACTAATGATATGAGTTTTCTTCATTGAAACTGATAAATACATCTTAATAATAATAATAGTATTAATCTCTAACACTCCTCCTCACTTCTCTCTCTCTGTGTCAATCTCTCGTAATAATTTTTCTTCCATATCCCCACCCCACGACATTTTTTTTCAATAATAACGCGTAATTTTCTCTATCCATTTTGATTCTCTCTTTTCCCCTTCTCTTTCTTTCTTTTTTCTTTCTTTTCTTTCTTTTCTTTTTGTTCTTTTCCCCCCTTTCTTTCCTTTTTGTTCTTTATGGTCCAACATCCTCTGTTCCTTTTCTTTCTTTCTTTCTCTCTGTCTTTCTTTCTTTTCTTTCTTTCTTTCTTTCTCTTTCGTTCTTTTTCTTATCCTCTGTTTCCTTTTCTTTCTTTTCCCACTTTCTTTCTTCTTTCCCTTTCTTTGACAAAACTTTTCTCCTCCATTTCCCTTTTTCTTTCTTTTCCTTTTTCGACATTTTTTTTTCGTTCTTTTGTAATAACATCCTCTGTTCCTTTTCTATCTTTCTCGTTTCCTTTCTGGTCTGTTCATTTTTTCTTTCGTTCTTTTATTCTTCCTCTTCCTTTTTCTTTTTTCTTTTTCTTTTTTCTTCTTTTTCTTTTTTTATGGTCTTCCTCTGTTTTTTCTTTCGTTCTTTTCTTTTCTTTTCTTTCTTTTGTTGTTTCTTTCGTTCTTTTATGGTCTAACATCCTTTCTTTCTTTTCTTTCTTTCTTTTTCTTTTTCTTTCTTTTTCGTTCTTTTATTCTTTCTTTTTTTCTTTCTTTTTTCTTTTTTCTTCTTTCTTTCTTCTTTCTTTCGTTGTTTTCTTTTCTTTCGTTGTTTCTTTTTTCTTTGTTTTTTTTCTTTCTTTCTTTCTTTTCTTTCGTTCTTTCTTTCTTTTTCTTTTCGTTCTTTCTTTTTCTTTCTTTTCTTTCTTTTTATGGTCTAACATTCTGTTCCTTTCTTTCTTTTGTTTCTTTCTTTTTTCTTTTTTCTTTCTTTCTTTCTTTTTTTGTTTCTTTCATCCTCTTTTTCCTTTTCTTTCTTTCTTTCTTTTCTTTTTTTCTTTTCTTTCTTTCTTTCTTTCGTTGTTTCTTTCTTTTGTTCTTTCTTTTCTTTCTTTCTTTCTTTCTTTCTTTTTGTTTCTTTCTTTTCTTTGTTTCTTTTTTTGGTCTAACATCCTCTGTTCCTTTTTTCTTTCTTTCCTTTTTCTTTCTATCTTTCTTTGTTTCTTTCTTTTTATGGTCTAACATCCTCTGTTTTTTCTTTCTTTCTTT
>CAHIKZ030000312.1:1350000-1377500 GCA_903632075.3 Acanthosepion pharaonis | reverse complement strand
ATGACTATGTGATTTGATGCGTGTGTTGGTGGGTATTTGAACAATTTTATCTGTGTGAAAGATGTGGGAATTATATTCGGCACTCACTGTGATAGTATAACAGCAATAACCTCGCCTAACATTGTGGACCTTTGATATAAAAGAGTAGGCTTACTTCCGAGGCGCTGCTGTCTGTTTGTATATAATTCTGATACACTCCATCACAGTGTAACATAGAAATCCGAATAAGTTTGAATTGTAAAAGATGCCTTCCAAAAGCCAAGCATAATAATAAGAAGCTTGAAAATGATGATACTCCCAAGACAAACAGAAGGCACGAGAGACAAAGGAAAACAACGCAAAACCAGCCTAGAGAATAAACGGTTGGGATTAAGCGAAATAACAAAAGAACTAAAAAAGGATAGGAAATCGCGGAGAGCTATGATCGCCAAGCCCTTGAGAGAAGAAGGCATATTAGCAATAACCGCGCCTAACGTTATGAACCTTTGTTATAAAACAGTAGGCTTACTTTTGAGGCGTTTGTGTAACGGTTATTAGGAACAAGGCCGAGATATATTTATAGTATTTTTAATTAAACTTGTTCGAATGAATCTATCTATCTATCTATCTATCTATCTATATATATATATATATATATATATATATATATATATATATATATATATATATAGCTTAAACACTAATAGTGCTTAAGCCTTTTTATTATATCCTTACTCTGTCTTGGACATTGAGTTTCTACCTGATTCTATCATCTTGGAATTATTTTTTATACATATATATATATATATGTATGTGTATGTATGTATATATATTTATATCGTTTAGATATATGATTGCATATGTATGCGTATATTAACCACTAATATTATCTATCTATCTATCTATCTATCTATATATATATATATATATATATATATATATAATAAACACGAAAAAAAAGCACATTGTGTCTTCGATTTGAAAACGTAACTGATCTCCGAGTTTCACGTTAATGGTGATCTTCAGACAATGAAGGCTAACGTTGTACCTTAGTTTCGATTCGATTCTAAAGACACTGAAAATTACATGTTCTTCTTTTGGCATGTATCTGTCTTTTTTTTTTAATTTTATCAGTTTTTTTATATATTTCCTTCTTTGGTAATCTTGACTATCGGACGTCTAGTGTAAATGTGGACCTGTGATACAGCAAAACAGTACCGTCTGCGAATGACATATATATATATATATATATATATATATATATAAAGTGAACATAAGTCAACACTTAGGGCGACAGTCTGTTTCATGCTATATGCAATCGTCAGCCTGACGATTGCATTTAGCATGAAACAGACTGTCGCCCTAACTTCTATGTTCACTTTTATATTTGCTACACACGCCTATCTCTGATATTGAGCACTTTATCCCATAAATATAGCACACCTAAGACTATATTTTTATATTTATTTATATATATATATATATATATATATATATATATATATATTGTGTGTGTTAGTGTGTTAAGGTGTATTTAAGCAAAAAGAATCATTCAAACTTGTTTTGTTAAGTTGAACTGACAAGTTCTATTTATTTCATTTCTATATTTTATTGTATTTTACAAAAAAGTATGTATATATATATATTTAGGTATATATATGTGTGTGTATATATATATATGTATGTATGTGTATATATATATATGTATGTGTGTATATATATATGTATGTATGTGTATATATATATATATATATATATATATATATATATATGTATGTATGTATATATATATATGTATGTATATATATATATATATATATATATATATATATGTGTGTATATATATTTCTATGTATGTATGCGTATATATATATATATGCATGTATGTGTATATATATATGTATGTATGTATGTATGTATGTATATATATATATAGAGAAAGAGATTTTCCAAGCATAGCTTAGATGTGGCACAAGGCCGAAAGTAGGGGCACCTAGTGAGAATCGAACTCACTACTCATGGTAGTGTTCTAGTGAGACAAGATTGCTAACCATTACACCGCCTCAAGTGCCCAAGATTTCCTAAGCGTAGCTTAGATGTGGCACAAGGCCGGATGCTACGCTTAGAAAATCACTATATATATATATATATATATATATATATATATATATATATATATATATATATGATATATATATATATATCCAATGGCCCTTAATAGCCATTAGGTACGAAGTGCTTGATAATAAATCCATCATGAGACTCAAATGTCTCGATGTGATATTGGAGCTGCTACATAAAATCCTCACCTGTGCTATTTCTCGTAGAGTCTTTTCAACTATCAAGTCCTTCCTCTCGCGTGGTCCATGTAGGTCGCTGTTAATGGCCAGTCTTCCCATGTCCATGAGGTCAATGCAGGCGTCCACCAAGGCAATCTCCATCTCTTTTTCTACTCATGTCCGCTCATGCAGTCTCTTCTGAATCAGCATAAAAGGACTTGATGACTAACATTAACGAGGTCCTCTTGATCCGGCCATGCAGTCAATATTACAATGGGCACAATCTCTACCTTTTGAAAATTTCATATTCTATTGACTTTCTAATTTGAGCCTGTGTAACTCTCAATATTCTGTGTTTCTTTCTCGGCTCCTCTGCTTTCGAATGGACAAACAACATCATGGAACCATACCTCAGTTCTCTTCACAGACAAGAATTAGATCTGGGCGCCAATGTTCAATGACATTGTCCCTTTGAATGTTCATGCCCACTAAAGTCTTTCAGTTTCATTTCCAATGATTTGCTTCGAATTCCGATTTTATAATTTTTCTCCACATTCAAATCCAAAATTTCGGACAACGTTTGCAATACGACACCACATCCAATTTGTCATATCTACAGTTTTTGTAAATTTTTCTGTCCCACCATGCAACATTCCGATGTGACATATTTCATCTGTTTCACTGCATATTCCGTATGCTGATGAAGCATATTCTTTGTCAATGTATTTTTATTTGTTGTCGTTTATTATTATTATTATTATTATTATTATTATTATTATTATTTGTGTATATTATGTTTCCTGCTTTGTATCCTGTAGAGCCGGGTCTAAACTATGGTCCTTGATGGCACTTCTCTTAGTGTACGTGATGTTCCCAGTCGGGCGATCTTCTGGGCAACTTGTATGTTGTTTACTCTTAGTAAAATTGTCCATTCCTTTTCTCAAGAGGCCCAGTGCTCTGATTACTATTGGTATAGTCTCAGTCTTCATTCCCCACATCCTGTTAATCTCAATCTCCAGGTCCTTGTATTTGGACAATTGTATTTGGAAAATTGCATACAAGTGTAAAAAAATATAAAAATGAAGTAAGTCTTTATACAAACGTGGCTTGTCTTGTATTTTTATAATTGTATGTAATTTTTAAACATAATTTGAAGAAGGCAGACATACTGTCGAAACATTGTTAAACATTGTCTTTTCTTTTTCTTTTCTTAAATTGTACTCTTCTGTAAACAGTGAAAAATATTGGAATTACAGGAATCATTTTGTTTATTAAGCTTATTATTATTATTAATAGTGTTTTATATTTCCTGCTTTGTATCCTGTAGAACCGGGTCTAAACTATGGTCCTTAGGCCCTATAGGAGAATTGTCATTTAATTGATAGCACTTTTCTTAGTATATGGGATGTTCCTAGTAAAGTGATCTTCTGGGCAACTTGTCTGTTGATGTTACCTGGGACGCTGTTAATAAAATAGTCCATTCCTTTTCTCACGAGGAACAGAGTTCCGATTACTATTGGTACAGTCTCAGGCTTCATTCCCCACATTCTGTTAACCTCGATCTCCAGGTCCTTGTATTTGGACAATTTCTCGATAATTTTCATGGAGGTGTTTCTCTCAGATGGTACTGTTATGTCAATAAGCATACAATTCCTGAATTTATAGTCTTTTATGATAATATCAGGTCTGTTGGCTTTTATTTCCCTGTCAGTTTGAATTGGCATGTCCCAGAGGATAGTTACATCGTTATTTTGGGTAACTGTGTCTGGTTGGTGGTCATACCATCTCTCAGTGGTTTTGATTTTGTGCTTCTGGCATATCTTCCGGTGCACACATGTCGCTACTTTGTTAGGTATGTGGGTATATTCAATTATTATTATTATTATTATTATTATTATTATTATTATTATTATTTTCTTCGATTTCTGGCGTTTACACATTTCTTTCCGGGTCTAGCCCAGGGACCTAAGGTTAGAAATGGCGTCATGACACTTTCCACTGACAAAAAAAAAAGCCCTTCGTAAAGTGTGTGCTGTAATTGTAAGAACAATTTTTTGTATCTCCTTGAGGCATGGACTTCCAGGAATCCCTTCAATTAGTCTACTGCAATCTTTTCCAACCAGTCCTAGGGCTCCAACTACAACAGGGATTGTTGATGTCCCCATATGCCACATTTTCGAGATTTCTATTTCAAGGTCCTTGTACTTTGACAACTTTTTGAATATCTTCATAGATACATTGCAGTCAGCAGGGACTGTCATATCAATAAGGAAGCACTTTTTTTTTTGTTTGTGGTCTTTAATAACAATATCTGGCCGGTTGGCCTTGATTGTTCTGTCAGTGTGTATTGTGTAGTCCCATAGAATTGTAACAGGTCCTATCTCCGTAACCGGGTCTGGGTGGTGTTCATACCAGTTTCTTTCAGTTTCCTACCCGTAGAAGTTGCAGATTTTCCAGCGCAGATATTATTATTATTATTATTCCTTTGATTTCTGGTGTATACTCGTTTCTTTCCGGGTCCGAATCAGAGATCTAAGCTCAAAAATGGCATCATGACATTTTCTACTGAGCATTTTATGAGAAAAGAAAAAACTAAGATCAAACATATTTTACATAGAACCCCCCCCCCCTTTGTAAGGTGTCGGCTGTACTTTTAAGTATAACTTTTGTATTTCTTTAAGTCTTGTACTACCAGGAATCTCTTCTCTGAGACTACTGGAATCTTTTCCAGTCAATCTGAGGGTTCCAACTACTACTGGAATTGATGTCCTCATGTGCCACATTTTTGAGATTTCCATTTCAAGGTCCTTGTTTTTTAAAGATTTCCAAATATATTTATAGTCTGTCGATAATAAGTCACATTTTACGGTCTCTAATCACGATGTCTGGGCGATCAACTTTTATTGTCCTGTCTGTTCCATAAATAATGTTACATGTCCTGTCTCCGTAACCGGGTCTGAGTAGTGTTCATACCAATTTCTTGCCGTTTTCCTTTCCATAAAAGATTTCCCAATGCAGCAGATATTGGCCAACTCTGTCATGCCGGGTTTATATTCAGTTGGTGTACATACAGTACCACCTGATATTATTATTATTATTATTATTATTATTATTATTATTATTATTATCTTGGGTTTCTCTGGTATACACATTTCCTTCCGGGTCCCAACCAGAGACATAAGGTCAGAAATGGGTTCATGACATCTTCCATATATATATATATAGCCCACACACAATTTATATAGATAAAGCTCTTCGTAATGTGTGAAATGTATTTGTGAGTACATTTTTTTATAATTCTTTAAGGCATAGGCTACCTAGGAATCCCTTCAACTGAGTCTATCGATACCTGTATATATCTGTCTGTGTCTATGTGATGAGACCATAGATAGATAGATAGATAGATGCGACCATAGATAGATAGATAGATAGATAGATAGATAGATAGATAGATAGATAGATAGAGGACAGGCAGGTGATATATATATATATATATATATATATATATATATATATAGTAGAGAGAGAGAGAGAATGAACAGACAGTGATAGATATATATGAATAGTCTTTGATATATAGATAGATAGACAGACATGACCAGAGATATAGGCATGACCATAGATAGATAGATAGATAGATAGATAGACGGAGATAGATAGATAGATAGATAGATAGATAGATAGATAGATAGATAGATAGATAATGAACAGAATTAGATAGATAGATAGATGAACAGACGGAGATAGATATAGATGAATAGTCTTTGATAGATAGATAGATAGATAGATAGATAGTGATACATAGATAGAATGAATGAGTAGGACTGAGTGAATGAGACATGCGTCGGAAGAGCATATGTATATTCCTGTATTCCTGTTTCTCTTCAAACAGGCTTTGAATTTCGCCTAGATTTGAACACTAGATTACTCACTCTTATTACCACTCTCTCCCTCCCTCTTTCCCCCCTCCTCTTGACCCTCTCTATTATCCTTTCAATCGCTCACCGTACCATCTCTATTCTTATCCATACACTTCTCTCTCTCTCTCTCTCTCTCTCTCTCTCTCTCTCGTGTCTTTTCGCTATTTCTCCTTGATCTGTTCCCCCTCTCTCCTCTATGCCTAGCCATCTCTCTCTCTCTCTCTCTCTCCCCGTCCTTCCCCCCTCTCTCTTTCTCACTCCGATTCTTCTCCCTTCTCCGTTTGAATGTCGAAAACGTAACTGTCACTGTCAGTGTCTAATAAATAATTCCCAGCTTACCCCTCCCCGCCGGTTATCTGAAAAATATGACACATTTGTGTCACTTCTACACCCCAACCGCCCCCACAACGCGATTTCATTTGGATGAAGGCCAGCTTCTCGTTTTCGGAAACTAATGTCACCCACTTATCTTTTAATTCGGTCTCCCTGCCCTTCACTTTTCGGGCAGATACATTCGCAATGTTTATTAGTTAAGATTCCTATTTATCTTCTAAATGCGTAAACTGAAGTTCTCGCCCTTTCTCTTTTCATTCCTACACACTTACTACCTACCATCCTTCTATCTATCTATCTATCTATCTATCTATCTATCTATATATATATATATATATATATATATATATATATAACTATCTATATATCTCAACTATCTCAACTATTTATCTATCGATCTAAATTTGTCCATATCTATCTATCTATCTATCTATCTATCTATCTATCTATCTATCTATCTATCTATCTATGTTCATATCTATCATTTTAGTCGATTCATATCAATTTATCAGTATCTATCTATCTATCTATCTATCTATCTATCTATCTATCTATATATATATATATATCTATTTATTTTAGTGCCATATCATACAAAATTTATCTATTTATCTATCTATCTATGTTCATATCTATCATTTTAGTCGATTCATATCAATTTATCAGTATCTATCTATCTATCTATCTATCTATCTATCTATCTATCTATCTTAGGCTTTTCATATCTTTCTCTCTCTCTCTCTCTCTCTCTCTCTCTCTCTTTATCTATCTAATTTTCCTCATATCTTTCTTAGTCTATTCATATCAATTTATCAGTATCTATCTATCTCTGTTCATATCTATCTATCTATCTATCTATCTATCTATCTATCTATCTATCTATCTATCTATCTATCTATATATATATATATATATATATATATATATATATATAATCACGCTGCCCAAATATATCCATCTATCTCACTCTGCCCATATAAATCTACCTACCTCACTCTATCCATATATATCTATCTATCTCACTCTGCCCATATCTATCTATCTATCTATCTATCTAGCTATCTATCTGGACTTACCTATAAGCTAAATATAGTTATAGGTATGTTCCACACCCTAGATGGCCACACACCTTTGGCATACAGATATTTTTATTATTCCATTAGTTTGTATTCTTTAACACGAAATCTGATCTAAAATTATGATCATTAATAAATAGGAATCATGTATAATTAGTTAAAATTTTGTACACGAATTCTCCCAGAGGAGATATACATGAGGGCCTCAGTCTGGCTCTGTAGATAGAATATTCATATCTTTTTAATCTCACTATATCAGTACGCATATCTCTCTCACTATGTCCATATCTCTGTCTCTTCATATCGATCTGTCAGCATATATATATATATATATATATATATATATATATATATATATATATATATATTAAAGACATTTTTATATTTAACGTTGTTTTTTATAGATAAACATAAAAATGTCTTTAATAAATAAATTGTCGGACCTTGTCCATTTCTTAATATATGACGTCATTTCTTTACATTTGATACGCCAGAGCAGTTATGAATGTACGAGATTCATGGAAGATTGAAGTTTATAAGCAGTAAATTCGACCTTGTCTACCGAACGATTCTTTGTAGCCGAACGGTAAGGCACGTCAGCGTAAATGTCGGTTCCGTATAGGATGCAGGTTCGAATCCTGTCAAAGAACGAATTTTTTCTATGAAAATTTCTCGGACATTCAGGCCGGTAAATGTTATTTAATACTGTTTATCATAAACAGAGCATTTACTTAAATACTTGTATCTATAAAAAAAACAACGTTAAACATAAAAATGTCTTTAATAAATAAATTGTCGGACCTTGTCCATTTCTTTATATATATATATATGGTTATTATTATTAATATTATAAAAGGCACGAACACTTAAAATTTCATGAGGTTATATTTATTTCGTTAGGGTCGTAAAAAAGGCCCCAATTCATCAGACCTTCATATCTTTGATACAGAACCTTCCATATCACTCTTAAAGAAAAGGGGCCCTAAAAAAATCAAGCCGGATATTAATCTTATAACCCTAAATTAAGATTGATACCTTTCGCCCTCCTCTTAACACCATCTCCGGTATTTCATCTTGCTGAGCCGTTGAAATGGGTAGCTTCAGTATCAATTTGTCGATTGTTGTCAAAGTTAAATTTTAAAACCTCTAATTCCGACACGAATACAGTCCATACACCGGGGTTGAATAAGACTAACGTAATGCGCGTTGATTGAAATAGCTCTATCACCATATGAGATAATTTGGGATTTGGTTGTGTTATTTATATGGTCTGTTTATATTAAATACATTTAGCTGTTTTTGTTGACCATTTTTAATATTTGATATTACTAGGATCCACTTGGATTTTATACCAACAGCTTTATCATCTGTACTATGTATCGGCGCGGTGGGGTAATGGATAGCGGCGAGGGTAGAGCCGAGTTCGAATTCCCGTCGAATCTATTACATTCTCTTTCGTGCTAATACCCTTGGGGAAGGGTAACTAGCAGGACAGACCTTAGATGGCAACTGGTCTACAGAAGAAAGAAATGGCAAACTACTGCGGGAAAAATCTGCCTCGTCAGTCATGTATCGAAAGATACATGATCACCTTAGCGTGTATCACTTCTGGCACATAACTGACTATATATATATATATATATATATATATATATATATATATATATATATCTCTCGGTATATATATATATATATATATATATAACATCTCCGTATATATATATATATATATATATATATATATATATATGTGTGTGTGTGTTGTTATGATAATTTACCCATGCACGCATGGACTCTCTCAGCTATAAATAGGAGCAGGTACTGCCTTTCTCGAGAGGGAAGTTTTCCAGCAGTCAGCTCTGACTGTCGGACTGAACATTCTTGCTGTAACACTCTTGTTTGTATATGTTTGTATTACTGTTTCTGTTAATATATTTGTTTAACTCAATTCCTCTCTTTGTGTCTTAATTTCTGGCCCTAACAAGGCCACAATATATATATATATATATATATATATATATATATGTGTGTGTGTGTGTGTGTGTGTGTGTGTGTGTGTGTGTGTGTGTGTTATTTTTAGTGGATACTCATATTCGAATAGACGTTCCTTCGTTTATTAGCCCTTATATATATATATTGGTTTACTGGACTGAATATACAAGAAATATTATTAATATTAGGATTCGTATCTGCGTTTATCTGTGCAGAGGAAAACCGTTGTTAGATCCGACGTGATTTAAGCGACTCGGCTGCGAGAAAGCTTTACGGATCAAGCAATGTTTGAACAGTGTCTTTAACCTAAATTTATTTTGTTATAGATTCCTCAAAATTATGAAATCTGCTCAGTTTTTTTTATCCAAACATAAACAATGTTATTTTCAATGAAGTAATGGATATTTTTCTTAATTTATTAATCCGACAGTTTTTTGTCACTTTAAACGTTATTTTTAGTGGTTACTCGTATTTGAGTAAACATTCTGTTTATTTATTAAATAGTATACATGTGTATGTGTCTACATTTATATGATTCCGTCTCGATCTCTCTATCTGACTGTCCATATCTATCTATCTAATTCTGTTCGTTGTCTATCTATCTATTTATCTATCTAATTCTGTTCATTATCTATCTATCTATTTGTTGAGCATACCTATGGATGATAATGGGTATGTCCCTATTCACATAAATACAGTAGTAAATACTGTATGTTGGTCTGCAGTTGGAGATTCGTTTCTAGCAGTGCTGGTCAAACTCTCTGTCCCAGGACATAGAGGATCCCCAGACGAGGCTCGGATACGCCACATTAAATTCGGTCTTGTACCACATCTGACCGCGTGGGGCGGTTAGTAGATATCCTGCAGTTGGAGATTCATTGTGGAATTCCCTTCTCAATTCCAGTAGCTGACTACTTCTACGCGCCGCTGGCGAATCTTATATGCCTTGTTCTTGTCCTAAGTATTATCGTTCTTTACCAGCCTTCGTTTGATTATTCTATTCAGTAGCCTTCCCTAGATTACAACACTATCTATCTATCTATCTATCTATCTATCTATCTATCTATCTATCTATTTATGTGTGGGTCGTGTAATAGATACTGTTAATTTATTAGTGCGGCCCGCCTTCTGATATGCTCTGTCTTATGCGGCCTACTGTTCGAAAAAGGTCACCCATGCCTTGCTTAGTGTATGTGATGCAGGGTTTCGGGACTCTCGCTATCTTATCAACATTTGCATTTTCTCTACCTACATTTATATACATTACAAATTAAACTAGGCAAAACTGACTATGAATGGATGGAAAGTTTTCGCGGATTTTGACGTCATTCTGGAGGTTTGTTTTTGGTGTTTTTTTGTCCAAATCTGTGAATTTGTGTTGTACATGTCAAGTCTCGAGAATTCACTAGTTTTTATCCATAATATTGAATGAGTCAAATAGAACCCGTAGGCCTCGACCATCAAAAAAAAAAAAAAAAAGAGAAGAAAATCTGAAGTAGATTTTAAAAATTGCTGCAAGACATCGTTGATTTATTTAAGATGGAATCAACTATTATGACATGTCTCTAATTTGTATTTAGATACATTGTATTTATTTTCAATATTTCTAATTGAATTGTTCACCTATATTGCATAGGATCTATTATTGTACATAATTAGGTTACAATAAAATTAGTATTTTATATGAATACTACCTTTTGAAAATAGATATATAGTAGAGTGGGGGGTCCAGTATCATAGATTTAGGGATGGGGGTGGGCACGAGACGTTTGCATCTGTCCTCTTCATAGGATAGTGAGTTTGTGTTATAATGGACGTGTCACTGAAAGTTTTGTATCGAAGAAAGTTCAATTCTGTCGGTGTCCAGCTTGCTTTTCTTAAAAAGAAAGATCTCGATGTTAAAAATTGCCGCAAAACATTGTTGATTTATTTAAGATGGAATCATCTATTATGACATATCTCTAATTTGTATTTAGATACATTGTATTTATTTCCAAGTTTTCTAGTTGAATTGTTCACCTATATTGCATCTGATCCATTATTGTACATAATTAGGTTACAATAAAATTTGTATTTTACATGAATACTACCTTATGAAAATTCAGATGTAGCAGAGTGGGGGTGTCGAATCATAGATTCCTAAAGGTGGCCTGTATAATAGATTCGTAAGGGAGGCCCTGTATAATAGATGTGAGGGTTGACACGAGACCCTTGCACCGGGCCTGGTCCTACTCACCTATTCGCAAATAAATTTAACGAATCTTCTTGAGGATACAGTGGCAGGGGTGTTACTTCGTTCCTTGGCATATCTACTACCCTTCTGCATAAAAATCTGTGGGCACCTCGGCGTGGTATAATGTTTAGATCAGTTACGATTGAAAAGTGAGTTCGATCCTCACTAGATAATCCATAGTTTCGGTCTTGTGCCACATCTAAGCTACGCTTAGTAAGTAACCATAAGATGAAAATCTACATCGCAGCTTAAGGTGTTGCGATATTTTCTATCGATTTATATTCTGGTGAAAAAAAAAAAAATATATATATATATATATATATATATATATATATATATATACGCCTATCGGTCCATGTCTTTTTTCCCGCTAATTAAAATAATTATGTAAATTAAAAAAAAATGTTTTATAGAAATTCTAATTTTTTTTATAAACTTTTGTCGGTATCCTCACCTTTAAATTAGGAAAACAAAGCCTGCCTCGTTACAACTGGTATTTGCCCGACCCCCACCTCCCCCGCCTCAAGCACGTGAACCAGGGCGATGGCCAAATATTGCTCGGTTTCCGCTGCTGTTAGTATTCCACCGACCTTCCCTTAGCGCAATCAGGGAGGCGCACCAGACATCTCTCATTTACTTATTTGCGCTCTGTCCGAAAAGAAAATAGAAAAAATGTCATATAGGAAAAAAAGGAGTAACTACCAACACCGAGGTTTTATACTCCTTTTGTCCATATAGGAAAATGAACGTGACACTCTGGCTTATGAATATATGTTTTCCGCCAGGTGTATAAATAGCGGTGTCAGGCTACTGACTGCACTGATTATTGAGTGGAGCTATCCAGTCGAATTAGTGTTAATTATTTATATCCATTTATTATATATTTTCATATAGGAAGAAAATGGGTAACTACCGACACCGAGGTTCGAACGTGACACTCTGGACTTATGGATATATGTTTTCTGCCAGGTGGATAAATAGCTGTGTCAGGCTACTGATTGCAGTGATTATTGAGTGACTACTGAGTGGAACTATCCAGTCGAATTAGTGTGAATTATTCAACCCCTTTTATTATATATTGTCATATAGGAAGAAAATGGATAACTACCGATACCGAGGTTCGAGCGTGACACTCTGGACTAATAAATATGTTTTCCGCCAGGTGTATAAATAGCGGTGTCAGGCTACTGAGTGTAGTGATTATTGAGTGACTATTGAGTGGAACTATCCAGTCGAATTGGTGTGAATTATTATGAGTCGATGATTTGGTTTTGATTTAGGATTTGCCGGACGTTAAGCTGAGCCGCGACACTAACAAGGTATTCCCTGAAATAGTTAATGATGTTTGGTTGATTTTTATTTCTTTGTTCTTGTTAAGTATTTATTTGCAGTTGTAATTAAATACTGTTTTATTTTAATACTGAAGTCTTGAGTTATACTTAATAATTCACGACCACCGTATGTCACAAAACAATGTAGCCACCCAGCCTGAAGTTAGGGGACACTGGTCGGCATCGATAATACATTAACAGTCAGTTTCATATCAGCCTTTCATATAAATTACTTATAAGTCGTGTTTATAACACTAGCAATTAATTTTTTTAAGTTTTCAAAAACATTTTAATAAATATCTCTTCTATATTGTTTATTTTGAATTTAAAATTTACACATATAAAGATCCTCTCAGTCGATATACTTTCTTAACATACATTCGTAAAAAAACACAGAATAAATAATATAATCTTGGCTTCTAAAAATAAGTTTCTTTTTAGAACGGGGAATAGATAATTAAAAAAAGTATTAAAGTTTTTTTTTACTGAATTTTATAATTTTAGACTCGACAGAGTTAGTTACGATCTAATTTCTCAAAACGTTCGTACTAATCATTGTTGCCGTCTGCCATTTCATATTGCAACCAATTAGTCGAACGGAGCTGAAAAGACAATTTACGGAATTATCTAAATAAGTCAAGTTTAATTAGATTTCCTTAAAAGTTTGCTGAATAAATTATTATTATTATCATTAATAATAATACAATCATTAGAAAATTATTCAAGCGTCTCCCTCATGATCAGCTCTAAATGTAAATGAGTCCTCGAAAGAGCTAAGTCCTTCTTTGCCGAGAGAATGAGACACCACATACCATCTAACAACTTTGGCTCTTGCGTTTACTAGCGGCTCTGTAATAGGGTATTAAATAAGTGTAAGGTCTCTTTTTCTCCCCTTATCAACCAATATGATGTGTGATGATAAAGCTGAATAATTTACCCGTAAATTCTAACGTGCTAATAACTTTGGGAATGGTATGAATCCTCTTCTTCTCCCCTCAGCTATGAGTAAATAGCAGGGCAGACTGGGTTCTATAGCCTTACGTGGCAACTAGTCTAAGAGAAGGAATCTTTGAATTCAAAACCCACCTAGAGAGGGCTAGGCTATGTCAGGTTATTTTGCCCAAGAAACACCACTTCTACAGTGGCTGCAGTAACGTGGTGCCCTGATGGATCACTGGATTCAGAATTGATTGCGATCATTATTAATTTATCAGGAAGAGAAGAATATTTAACTATTTTTTTTTTATCTCTGCGTCCCGGGCGACGGATCCTGGCTCAACCGCAGAACTGATCAAATTACAGGCCGAAAATGTATCCGCACAGGTCGCATCCCAAATCAACGACTTCCCCATTTTAAAAGGGAAAATGGTAATGCCATCCGTCCGCTTACCATCACCGCGATCGAGGCCTACGGGTTCGATTTGGGAAGGGAACCCAGCTGCATCCAAACCTCTTTTGATGATGTCGTTAATGGCTGCATGCCGTGGTAAACGACTGGCACTACGACCACAGGAGAGAGGATGCAAACCAAATTCATCAATGGAGGCTCCACATCTGCATCTGTGACGCTCACATCATTTGAGCCCAAGACGGATCGCGACTACGACCCGAGTGCACCCATCATCTAGAAGGGTACCGATAGATGAAGAGGGCACTGCGTTGAGCCAGGCGCCACTACTCGGTTGTAAGGCAGATAGTAGACAGACGAGGCGATGCTGATCCAGAAAGAGCCTCAAATTAGTAAAATCTATGGCAGTGGAGACTTCAGGGGTTATTGGCCCTCGTTCGATGGCGTTCCTTCGGAGGATTGGCGCGATTGCGTCTCGATTAAGAGACGAGCCACGCGAAACGGAATGGCTCTTGCAGCGTATCTCACTGGCGATGGTTCGAGGTAATGCTTTCTCCATCATTGCGGTTGGCAGAGGATAAAAAAAAATTGTTTATAGTTACTTTGTTCAAACTTTTTTTTAATAAATAAATTTCTTATTAATGTTTTTTATCTTAATTCTTCCACACTACTTGTGGCTTTACTGCCTTGCATGGAGTGATACCATTTAAAAAGAAATTTTTATAGAAATAACCCTTTCTTCATTTACTTTTCTCTGTTCGGGGGACGGGTATTTGGTTAAGAAAATAAGATTGATTGATAGGAATCGATTAACGATCATTGGGTTTCATTTTGTCAACATGTCTAAAATGTGGTAACTCTCCTTTTTAATTTTTTTTTTTTGCAATGATGTTCACACTCTACAAACAAAACTCAGGAGCCACTCAAGGTAGAGGGTTACAGAGTAAGACCCTCCCCTCTCCAAAAAAAAAAAAAAGAAAAAAGGAAGGTGAAAGAAAAGGTTTTAGAGTGAGCCGGAGACCCGAGCCTACGCAGGAAACAAGGGATAACCCTCTACTCCTGTTCATAAGAATGGGGAAGATTATTAACCGGACGATAGACAAACCTCATTACTCATGCATGAAAAAAATATATAAATAAAACGGAGAGAAATTTGAGTACAGTGTAACCCGGATATAAGAGACCCGGATATAAGAGAAACCCGGATATAAGAGAAACCCGGATATAAGAGAGATTTTCTCTGGTCCCAAATTAGAGCCTGTGTTAATGTATACATATAGACCAAACCCGGATATAAGAGAAACCCGGATATAAGAGAGATTTTCTCTGGTCCCAAATTAGAGCCTGTGTTAATGTATACATATAGACCAAACCCGGATATAAGAGAAACCCGGATATAAGAGAGATTTTCTCTGGTCCCAAATTAGAGCCTGTGTTAATGTATACATATAGACCAAACCCGGATATAAGAGAAACCCGGATATAAGAGAAACCCGGATATAAGAAAGATTTTCTCTGGTCCCAAATTAGAGCCTGTGTTAATGTATACATATAGACCAAACCCGGATATAAGAGAAACCCGGATATAAGAGAACTCTCTTACATCCGGGTTACGCTGTATTTCTTTTATATGTCAAGAAACTTGCTTAAATCGGAGAAAATGGCACATTCACAGGGAATTCAGTGAGAATCGAACTTACATTTGCGCGCGAAACAAGCTCATTAACCATCCCGCCACCAGAGCCACCCACGCGAACTCTTCCATAATTGACAATGACATTGAAAGAGGGAATTTCTCGCAGATGAAAATCAATAGAAATAAATATAGAAAAGCAGTTTCTTTTTTCTTTCTATCAAAATATCGATCGGCAGCTCGTCGACCTTTCTTTTGTCTGTCTCTCAGTCTATTTCACTTCCTCTCTCTGTTAATCCCCCCCCACGGCCGCCGTTTTATTATATCTCCTCGCTCTTTATTTCGCCTCCTCTCTTTTGTTCATACCTTTTGTCTTCTTTCTCTATTTTTCCAGTTTCTGTCCCTGTCTCTCTCTCTTTTTCTCTCTCCCTCTCTCTCTCGTGTTTTTCTGTCTCCCTTAATTTCATTTTCTTTCTTTCTCAATTCTTTGAGTCATTCTCTTTCCCGCCTTCTTTCTTTCTTTCTTTCTTTCTTTCTTTCTCAGTGATTTTAATAATTCTTTATCTCCTTCCCGTTCTTTCTTTCTTTCTTTCTTTCTTTCTTTCTCAATTCTTTGAGTCATTTTCTTTCTTTCTTTCTTTCTTTCTTTCTTTCTTTCTTTCTTTCTTTCTTTCTTTCTCAGTGATTTTAATAATTCTTTTTCTCCTTCTCGTTCTTTCTTTCTTTCTTTCTTTCTTTCTTTTCATTTTGAACTATTTTGAATCATTCTTTTTCTCTTTCACGTCTTTTTCGGTCTCTTTTATTCTTTCTTTCTTTCTTTACATTTTAACTTTCAATTTTGGAAATTACCTCGTTTTATATATATATATATATATATATATATATATATATATATATATATATATATATATATATTATTATCATGTTTCATCTATCTACCTATCCAGGCAAGATGAGAACAAATCTAAAATAAGGAATATATATATATATATATATATATATATATATATATATATATATATATATATATATATATATATTTTTTCCGGTTACATACGAACGAAATTGCTTTTGTAACTAATTAGGGAACTAATTAGTGTTATCTTCCTTGCACAGGTAAGGTCTGGTGGCGGTGTCTCTTTCTGTGCAAAAGGGGTCTGCAACGAAAATCTCCTCTTTAAAATTTAGATAGAAAAGTTAAAAAAAAAGACAAAATTGATCGGATTATGTGAGGGGGAAACTTATAACAGGTTTAAGTGAATAGATTTAAACGAATATTCTTCTAAGAGTAATAAAATATGCTTTATTTTCCCGAGTGGAATGCTGATTTTCAAAGCATAGCTTAGGTGTGGCATAAGGCCGAATGTATGGAGCACCCAGTAAGAATTGAACTCACTACACAGTGGTAATGTTTCTATGATATAAACTTGCTAACAATTACACCACGTCGAGGTGCCCAATGATTTTCTAAGCGTAGCCTATATGTGGCACGAGGCCGAAAGTATGGGGCACCCAATGAGAATCGGACTCACTACTCTTGTTCTAGCAAGACGTCGTGCAAAGCGAGAGCAAGATCTAAAAGGTAGGCCAATCTAACAGTGATCTCATCTCACAATCCTCACTCTTGCTCCATATGCGGCCTCCTTTGTAAATCACTAGCGGTTCTTAAGTGCCACTAAAGATTATCGCACAAAATTTCATAACTGAATCAATTCAGCTGTTAGATCCTCATGTGGTCAGATGTGGCACAAGGCCGAAGCTAGTTAGTGTTTCTTGAGAATATATATATATATATATATATATATATATATATATATATATATTCTCAAGAAACACTAACTAGCGTTAAACCTAGCGTAAAAAGAACACAAAAAAACATTTAAAAGCAGTGATCATTACATAAAGTCACAGAAATTATCGTCCTTTTAAAGGACTATTTTCTTATTTTTGACAAAAGCGATGTTTCAGCAATTGTTATTGAATACATAATTGTGCGAATAACAGTCGCCTTAGCGGATGTGGGTTTTACTACCGAGCTTTCAGAGTTGTAAATGCATTTTCTGTGCATGTAAAAGAATGGTAATTATTGAATTCTATAAAAAAAAAACCCGCTTCGTTCGATTCCATTTTAATATTTATAATTCACAAAAGAAAAATGACTCTGTAAATGCAATGACGTACGAAATTGCGGGCCACTCTCACTAAAAGAACTTATCTGCCCTAAAGCACCCAATATAAATATATATATGTGTGTGTGTATATATATATATATATATATATATATATATATATATATATATATATATATATATATATATATATATATATGTATCTTCGTCTGCCGAAATAGGCAAATTCCTATATGAGGTGATTTGGGATTTTATTGTTTATTAATAATAAATACATTGAGCTCTTTTTGTGGATCAGTTTTAAAGTTTTATATTACTAGGATCCACTTGGATTATATACCAACGGATTTGTTGCCTTTACTATATATATATATATATATATATATATATATATATATATATATATATATATATATGGAATTAATGTAATAAAAGGTTTGTCACTTAGCTTATTGATGTTCCGACTCCAGAGTTTCTCCGACGCTCCCTCAGGGTATCACTTCATCCACTCGTCAGCGGTTTTAGCAATTGACTGCTTATACTTCAAGATTTTTATTTTTTTAATGCACTTTTCATTATTTTATTTTCATGGTGTATGTTTCCGTGTCTGCGTTCGCCGACCTTCCCTGAAGATCCGCTTAGGTGAAACCTTGGTAGGTTTGTCTGGCTCTCTAGGTTTAACTAGGTCTGCTCTACTCATTTTATTGAGCACTTTATTTACTTGTTTTGGGTACACGGATCGGGGTTTTTTTCTTTGGGCCTTGAACTCGTATAGATTATTTTCGTTTAACGTACCTGTTCTTGGTTCTTTCTTTTTTTATGCCTTTTTCCCCCCTTTGGTATTGGCTAGTTTATTTGCAAATCAATACATACATATATATATATATATATATATATATATATATATATATATATATATATATATATTAAATAGAAATCTTATAAGTATAAGAAACTATACTCGCTCGGAATATATATATATACATATATATATGTGTGTGTGTACGTCTGTAAAATCGTTATTATAATTTGGGATGATGGTTTTTACACTAACACTTTACACTAACCGAATGTCTCTTGGGCCTTGTACAAGTTGAACATAAGTGTAAATAAAAATAAAAATTAACCTACCATGGACATCCCCCTGTTTTTCTTTGAAAATCGATTATTCGATCTCCTTTTAATGACCTTCTATTTCACCCCATATATATATATATATATATATATATATATATATATATATATATATATATATATATATATATTGCAAGATCTAAAAGGTCAGCCAATCTAACAGTGATCTTATCTCACAATTCTCACACCTGCTCCATATACGGCCTCCTTTGTAAATCACTAGCGGGTCTTAAATACCACTTAATATTATCGCATAAACTTTCATAACTGAATCAATAAGCTGGAAGATCCTCATACGTCGAAACCGAAGGAGAGAGTCAATTAATATATATATATATATATATATATATATATATATATATATATATATATATATATATATATATATATATATATATATATATTAAAGTATAGGTTTGGTGCATACGGAATAAATTCCAATAACCAAAAAATACTATTCGTAAAAGAGTGTTCAATATAGAGTAGAGCAAATATAATTATTTATACGAAAATTATAACATAAATATGTTATAAAATCACTACAAAAATAGCCATTTTGTTTCAACACTTCTGGTGTCTTATCAAGTGATGGTGTTGAATAAAGAAACTTCAATGGCTATTTTTGTAGTGATTTTATAACATATTTGTGTTACAATTTTCGAATAAATATATATATATATATATATATATATATATATATATATATATATATATATATATATATATATAAAGTGATTCTTCAATGTAGATTCATTCTTTAGATAAGGTAAAAAATTATTATTTTTTTTACTACTGCTTTGTCTCTTAATATCGTGGGTTATAATTGTAAAACCGCTTGCCTTTAAGGCGTTATTGTCGAGAACTATCCTGGTCTACCGATTTTTAGCAAAATGCTGTCTTTGTTAGTCTTGCTAATGTTTTTTGGGTTTTTTTCCACGGTTTTGAGTTTGGTGTTTGCCACTTGTATTAAGTCTTTGTTAGCAATGCCTGTTGGCCATTGGCGGTAAATACAAAATATTCTTCTTTGGCTGTCACAACCAGCTTCTTGCATCTCTAACACGTCTTTAAAATACCACCGGATCGAAACACATACATACGCAGTTTTGAAATTTCAGACAACAAAAAGAAACACAGGCCGATAAAATCCTGGTTTTGGCAGGACTGAAACCACACCAGACGAAGACGGCCTTTCTGAACATTATCCAACTTGCACGTCTGTGCACTTAGAATATATTTTAGACCGTCACCTCTCAAATATACAGTCATACGAACAGCTGCTGATATCGCTACGGGATTTAATGATAGTATAAATCAAGAAATGCCACGCCAACGAACAGTAACATTAATAGTCGCAGTCGTTATAGCAGTAGTAATACAGTTGGCGTTTTCTGTTTATTTGCAAAAACTGGTACTGCAACTACTGTTGTCGTTTTTAATTTTATAGAAGAAGAGAAAAATGCAGTTACAGTAGTAATAGTGGTGTTAATGGCAGTCTGCTCAAGCAGTTCGTATCTCTTATAAATGAATGACAATAAATACTGCCAGTGACGTCATAACGGGGCGATCTTTCTTGGGGCTGTGAAAGAAAAGCTTGTCTCACATTCTTCAAAACCGTGCCAGGCTTGTTCTGATATTTCAAAGTCGGTCAGCGTTTCTCTTCCGAGTTAGTTTTTGTCGGCAGACGATTTCAGTGGGTCTGGGGGTCGTGTGTCTTTTAGTAAAAAAAAAAAAAAAAAAAAAAATAATAATAATATACGACAACAACAACAACAATAACAATAATAATAATCTTTGAAGATCTTTAAAAGAAAACTATCAAAATAAAAGGATCTTGAAGTGGAAATCTAAAAAAATGAGGACGTTAATCATTCCATTTGTAGCTGGAGCACTCGGATTGATTGGAAAGGTTCCGATAGGCTCAACGAAGGGATTCCTGGTAGCCCATGCCTTAAAGAAATACAAAAAAGTGTACTCACAAGTAAAGTGTAAAATGTGTGTGATTATAGTTTTTTTTTTTTTTGTTTTTTTGGGTTTTTTTGGTGGGGGTCTTTTTTTACGAAAATGTTCAGTGGAAAACATCATGAAGCCATTTCTGACTTTAGGTCTCTGGTTGGGATCCGGAAGGAAATGTGTATACAACAGAAATCAAAGGAAATAATAATAATAATAATAATAAATTTGTTTTGTGTTCGAGATGTCAAATAAGTATAAAGAATTAGAAAGTTTCAGGTTATTGTAATTCATGCAAAGGCCAATGTCAAGGTTGCTAATAGGAATAATAAGAAGTTTGTTTTTGTAGTTATTATTTTGACGTATTCATTATGGTCTCAAGCCAATTCGCTTCTACGAATATTATCGTGACATGCAAGAGACAAGACATTATGTCATAGTATCTGTTGATGAGGCTGGCCATAGCGTGATACGAAAAATTTTAGCATGTAGAGCTTTTAAGCATAGAAAATTAGGAAATCTTTCCTATGCATCAGATACAACAAGTTATATATCCTCAGGCGATTTCGAATTGACCAAAATCGCCAGAAGATACCGAAAGGTTGAAACCAAGGTAGCAGAATCGGTTGATTTCCTTATATATATATATATATATATATATATATATATATATAAATATATATAAATATATACCATATTTAAAAACAACCACTTTAAGGTTCCATGTAATAAATTATTTCACCACAGCCCTTTTGAATTTACATTGAGCTCTCTGGATTTCATCCTCCTTAGGTTTACCATACGGATTACCTAGTTTTCATAAACTATATATATATATATATATATATATATATATATATATATATATATAACTATACCGTTTCGAAAAACCCTCAATTTTTGATTTGCCAATAATCAAATCAATCTCGAGGAAAAAAAAAAAAGTTTTAAAAAAAGAAAGGGCTAGAAACATGAAAGTCTGATGAAAAAAATCGCACAGATACAGGTTTGAAGCCCAAAGAAAAAAACCCCGACACGAGTAAACAACTAACTAAAAAGAGCTCAATACAACGATCAGACCTAGATACATCTTGTGAGCCAGACAAGCCTACCCTGACTTTCCCTGACGATCCGCTGAGGTGAAACCTGGGTAAGTTTGTCTGGCTCAGTAGGTCTGTAGATCTATCTATCTATCTATCTATCTATATATATATATATATATATATATACTGTAAACGTAGGTATCTTTCTAATTATTAAGATCTACTTTATAACACATTAACTACATTGAGCACTGTTTTGCCTAGACGATTGATTAAACAATTAATTATTTGCTCACTTGTATGTGTACGTAATCGCTCATATATATGGTTGTTCATGTATGTATATATATATATATATATATATATATATATATATATATATATATATATCTTGACCACTAATATCTATCTATCTATCTATCTATATATATATATATAGTGCTGTTCGATAAAAGTGACTCACCTGACTTTTTTAATCGTCTATAGGGCAGCTAGCCAATCCCTATTGCAGACGCTCGCTCAGGCACATTTGAGTCTGATCAACACCCACAGAGCCCACCTGTGGATTATACAGCAACTATGCTGAGCAGACCTTAGTTACAGTTTCTGGGAGAGGGCGCGTTATCTAGCATGATGAACAATCTGAACAAAGCAGGCATGCTCAAACCCTCGGCCACGATGACTTGTGGCGTCGTGCTAGCACAGCTATCGACAGCCCACAAGGGATCCGTCTACCCAATTTCACTCACAAGGCTTGGGTCAACAAGTGGTGTGGTTTTCAGGCACTTTCTAAAGGTACCGCACGTTCCAGACTGATAACATCAGGACGTCTCTCTCTCCTGACAAATCAACCGTGGGACGTTGTTATGTTTTTTTCGTCTTTATGCTCTAAGCTCCCATTAGTTTGTAGGGATCAAGTGATAGCGTTATTCTATTAAAATTGAATTTTTAGAGGAGCGTGTGTGTTTAGTGTTGTTGAATTGTGAACACGTGCGTTTATTTCCTGCTAGAAGGTCCAACTACAAGAAAATGGTGGACTCTAGTTTTGTCCAACCGAAGATGAAAAGAAAAGAAAGACCGATATATATATATATGTGTACATGGGTATATGTATGTGTGTATGTGGGTATACGCCTATGTGTATGTATATACATGTATATGTTATTGTGTATATTCGCATGTGTTTTTGAACGTAGAAATATAGGTCCTTGCTGGATTAGATAATCGTTATATTTATCTTCATATATTTATATTTGATTTGTAACCTGTAGTCGATATTAAATTTGTCAAATTTTCTCAATTACAAAGCGGCCCTTAAAGTAAACGCAATTTTACTTTCCTTCGCCCCATCTCTCTCCCCGACCTCGTCTTTCCCTCCCTCTTATTCTAACATTAGATTGTCTATGGTGTGTGTATGTCACCACGAAATGTATCTTTATGCATTAGACATCCGTCAACATTCATTTTTTTTCTCTTAATTAAACCCCTTCCACACATCTCTCCTAAAATTCTCTCTGTTAATGTTTAATCTCCCTCCTCCTCATACTTACACTCTCTCTAAATTCTGTTTTTATTTCCGGAGTTTATGTTTTCTTTTTGAATTTGTAGGTCTGATGAATTGGATGGTATTTACGATTCCAATGGAATAAATTATAACTATGGAATATTAGTGTTTAAGCCTTTTTATTATATCCTTACTCTGTCCAGGACATTGAGTTCTACCTGGATTCTATCCTCTTGGAATTTTTTTTCTAAAAAATATACATATATGGGTATTTATATTTATATATTTTTCATATGTATGTATATTTTCCACTAATATTATATATATATATATATATATATATATATATATATATATATATATATATATATATATGTGTGTGTGTGTGTGAAAAGTGTATATAAATATAAATAAATATATATATGTATAATTATTTATATATTATATATAGGTACATGTATATGTGTCTGCATGCATCGATGTTTGCGTTAGTACGATGACATAAGCGACGAAGTTTCCCACCACTTCCACAATAACACTAATACACGCAATCTACATAAACCCAAATTTTTTAAAAAATTAATCAGTTTGTCTGACGATCGCTAAAGCGTCAAACCCAGGGTCACAAACTCACATCTATCCAACCAAATATATCTCAACGAATATATGTATTAAACAACAAATTTACAAGTGACAAAGATATTAACATTTGTGCTTGTGTGTGGACGTAAAAAGTTTGTTGGTGAATGCTCGCACGTATGTGTATGTGTGTTTCATGGCGTTTTCCCATCAAGTGGGCGAAAACGCGTATTTCTATGAGACATTACATTTTTAAATGTGTCCGCTGAAATGCAATGTGTAAAAAGAGAACGAGTCAAGAAGTTGCCCAGTATTTATAGTGTAGGGAGAGAGACCCCTAGTGAACAATTAGGGAATTAAGGAGATGGTAACTCCGACAAATTTACTAATTACGAATGGAAAACTACAATTCAGTGGCCCCCAGCATTTTAAAATGTATTTTTCATTTTCATTTTCGTCAATATGGGAAAATAAGAAAGGTAAACATAATATATTTATTGGAAATTTTCTAACATTTCCCCAACACACATATTCGTAAATAACATTATAAAGTCAAAATACTTAAAATTCATTAAGATATTAGAATACTTATAATATATTAATTTTTTTAAATATATATATATATATATATAAAATAATCTGTCTATATTTCTGAGATGAGGTACTATGCACATCATTCGGACTATTGTCCTCATCTTTGTCGCTATATGTATTACAACGTTTCAGCCGTTGTACTCTCCGGCCTTCTTCAGGTGGTTGGAATGTCGAACTGAACCCTTTATTTTGCTCACTGGTGTAGACTGTTTTAGTTCCACGTCAGTTATCATCTGCTAATTTCCGTCTGAAAGTTCCCTATTGCCTTCACCAGGTATTGAACTCACACTCGTTGGATCATGTTACTGGATCTAACCAACGCCTTTATCCAATGCGCCATGTGTCCTTAGCGATGAAGATGAGAACAATAGTCCGAATAATGTAAATAATATAAAAAAAAATAATGTTATGTGTTCAAATTCGAATTAGAGAATATCTCTCGACATACTTTTGTTTCCTTTTAAGATATTAATATTATTAATATCGGTATTTTTCCACACGTGTGTGTGCTACTGTGTTTGGTTGTGTGTGTATGTGGATGTAATGTTATTCAGTCAAGAAAAAGAATGAACGAATAAAGAAATAACGAAATTAATCAAAAGAAATAAATCTTGCCTGGTGTAATTCAATCAACTAGCACACCGCTGACTTGTCAAGTATTTAGAACGAGTTGACGAGATCGATAAATATGAACAAAGATAGATAGATTATCGTCAGACCACGATCGTATGGAAACAGAATGAGATAGATAGATAGATAGATAGATAGATAGAAAACAGACGTAGATAGATAGATAGATAGATAGATAGATAGATGAAGACATAGATAGATACATAGATAGATAACAGACATAGATAGATAGATAAAAGACATAGATAGATAGATAGATAGATAGATAGATAGATAGATAGATAGATAGATAACAGACATTGATAGATAGATAAAGACATAGATAGATACATAGATAAACAGGCATAGATAGATAGATAATAGACATAGATAGATAGATAGATAGATAGATAGATAATAGACATAGATAGATAAAGACATAGATAGATAACAGACATAGATAGATAGATAGATAGATAGATAGATAGATAGATAACAGACATAGATAGATAGATAGATAGATAGATAGATAGATAAAAGACATAGATAGATACATAGATAGATAACAGACATAGATAGATAGATAGATAAAGACATAGATAGATACATAGATAAAAGACATAGATAGATAGATAACAGACATAGATAGATAGATAGATAGATAGATAACAGACATAGATAGATAGATAGATAGATAACAGACATAGATAGATAGATAGATAAATAGATAGATAGATAGATAACAGACATAGATAAATAGATAGATAAATAGATAGATAGATAGATAACAGACATAGATAAATAGATAGATAAATAGATAGATAGATAGATAACAGACATAGACAGATAGATAGATAATCTTCAGACCAAGATCGCATGGAAACAGAATATGAGAGAGAGAGAGAGAGAGAGAGAGAGAGAGAGAGAGAGAGAGAGAGATGCAGACAGTGAGAAATAGATATTATCAGACTTAGATAGAAAGGCAAACGGACAGACAAACATCAAATTTTTGTTGATAAAGGAAACATTGGAGAAATTAATTTTATCGTTGATATGTCGCAAAAATTGTAATGGAAAAGAAGAGAGAAGAGGAGGGGAGAGAGAGAGACAAGCGTGAGAGATCGAATTATCCTTGGTAACAAAAGTAAAAATGGAAACAAATTAAATTAAAAATTATTATTTTCTATTTGAAAAATTACAATAGATAAATAGGATGATGAGATAAATATAGATAATTAGGACCAGAGATAATTAAATAAATAGATAAATAGGAACATACATATATATATATATATATATATATATATATATATAGAGAGAGAGAGAGATTGCGAGAGAGAGAGAGAGAAATATATATATATATATATAGGGAGAGAGGAGATACGTAAATAAAACAGATTGATAGGTAGATAGATAAGAACATTATATATATATATATATATATATAGAGAGAGAGAGAGAGAGAGAGAATAGAGAGAGAGTGAGGGCGATATAGGAACATATATATATAGAGAGAGAGAGGGAGAGAGAAGAGATAGATAGATAGATAGATAGATAGGAACATATATATATATAGAGAGAGAGAGAGAGATAGATAGATAGATAGATAGATAGATAGATAGATAGATAGATAGATAGATAATAGGAACATATATATAAGAAAATACATATAGAGAGTGACAGGCAAACAAAGAGAATATATATATATATATATATATATATATATATATATATATTCATATACACAGAGAGAGAGAGAGAGAGAGAGAGAGATTGAGAAAGAGATAAGAACATAGGAATATATATATAGAGAGAGAGCGAGAGAGAGAGAGAG